>SJYX01013608.1:414258-522863 GCA_006410675.1 Oreotragus oreotragus
TGCCACCTCTTCTTAATATCTTCTGCTTCTGTTAGGTCCATACCATTTCTGTCTTTTATCGAGCCCATCTTTGCATGAAATATTCCCTTGGTATCTCTACTTTTCTTGAAGAGATCTCTAGTCGTTCCCATTCTGTTGTTTTCCTCTATTTCTTTGCATTGATCGCTGAAGAAGGCTTTCTTATCTCTTCTTGCTATTCTTTGGAACTCTGCATTCAGATGCTTCTATCTTTCCTTTTCTCCTTTGCTTTTCGCTTCTCTTCTTTCTCGATTTGTCCTACTCTCTCCCACCATCTGCTGTGTCCACAAGCCCGTTCTCTATGTCTGTGTCTCTATTCTTGCCCTACAAATAGGTTCACCAGTATCATTTTTCTAGATTCCAAATATATGCATTAAAATGGGATATTTGTTTTTCTCTTTCTGACTTACTTCACTCTGTGCAATAGGCTCTAGGTTCATCCACCTTACTATGATTGACCCAGATTTGTTCTTTTTTTTACCGCTGAGAAATATTCCATTGCATATATGTACCACATCTTCTTTATCCACCCATCTGCTATTGGGCATCTAGGTTGCTTCCATGACCTGGCTATTGTGAACAGGGCTGATATGAACAAAGGGGTACATGTGTCCTCGGTACATCATCTATTCAATTTTTTAACAAAGCCTTCATGCAGGTCATATGCTTCCATACTACAGATGAGGAGACTGAGGCTCAGAGGCGCTAAAAGGCTTAATTAAGACCTCACCATGCAGACAGAGGAGGCACAATTTGAAAGGGGTATCTGGCTCTAACTCCTTACTTAATATGATCCTGCTTCAGGTGCTAGGCTCAGGTTTTATCCTTCCTTCTGGGATGAAACTGTCCACCCCCACTCAGTCATCTTTCCAGCTGGGAAGCTACCATCACATCCTGGAGGAGGCTAGGGAAGCTAGGGTGTGGGGGAGTGGGGCAACTTTAATATGATTAGTGAACTCCTCTCCTCCTTGTCCTTGATGGCCTCTGTGTGCTTTATGCTATTTCGCATTTAGCTTTGAAAAGAGTAAATAATCGCATTACGGTCTACCAGACAATCTAGCAAATGGAATTAGCTTAAGTAATCAGCTATATTGCTCAGTGATTAAGAGACTGTCTGCCAGACCCGACCAAGCAAAGGTTGTGGTAGGCACTGTGAGAGGAGCATGGCCTCCAAAATCAAGCTATCTGTACGCAAACCTCTACTTAAATATTGTGAATGCTGTAACTTCACTCTTGCATTCTAGTCAGTTAACCTCCTTGTGCCCCAGTTTCCTCTTTGGTAAAATGCTGATAACGAAGAGTACCTACTTCATTGGGTCCTTGGTCAGAAGATATAAGCTAATCCATGTAAAGTACTTAGAGCCCCATGGGGCACACACTGGCACCCAATGAATGTTAGCTGCCAAAATATCACTATTACCACCATCATCTTCATTTAATAGGTTTAAGACACAGTTTCCTTTTATGGTGATGGGATAATAATAGCATCTATTTCACAGCATTGTGAGAGTTAGTGAAATAAAGAATAAAAAATGCTTACTACGTTGTTTTGTTAGCTTTAGTAAAGAATCTTTGTGCAATAAGGGAGACCCTGGTTTGATTCTTGGTTCAGGAAGATCGCTGGGAGAAGGGAATGACAACCCACTCCAGTATTCTTACCTGTAGAATCCCATGGACAGAGGAGCCTGGCCAGCTCCAGTCCATGGGGTCACAAAGAATCAGATGACAGACTGATTAACACTTTCACTTTCAACAGTGGTAGTAGCAGAGGTGTTAGAAATATTTATGTTTCCTCTTGCACTTTTCTATCCAGAAATCTTGTGACTGTTTAGTGACTCCAAGAAGTCTTATTTTCACATCAGATAATATGAATATTTAACAGTTTTTCCTTATTTCTTCCGTAGAACCATGTGTTAATTTATAATCTCACCAAGAGTTTGAGAGTATGTATTTCATCTTGCC
Organism: Oreotragus oreotragus; assembly: GCA_006410675.1. Taxonomy (NCBI): domain Eukaryota; kingdom Metazoa; phylum Chordata; class Mammalia; order Artiodactyla; family Bovidae; genus Oreotragus; species Oreotragus oreotragus. The sequence goes on from SJYX01013608.1 coordinate 416,239, forward strand.
AAGAACAGGAGTGACTGTTTTGAAAAATCTCCCCTGAAGGATTATATATCTGGCTGTAGCTGTGGAAGTCAACTTTATGCGTGGTCACCGTTACCATGATTAAGACCAACAAAATCAAACAGAAATTCTGTGTTACCATAATACAGAAAACAGATGCTCCAGGAGGAGGAACAACAATGCACTTATTATGAAGGCAGTAAACCATACATGCTGATAACTGAACAAGCCTTGATGAGAACACCATCTTCCACCATCTGAGAAGGTGGTCCTGTGACATGAAAAATACCACCTCAGGACGCACACCGAGTCCTCAACAGGACAAGGAAATCAATAATAAGCACAGTTCACATACTCCCAATGAAAAACTAGGGGCTGTTAGTACTTTGGAAAGATTCAGTTGTTTCATCAGATGAAAAGTGTCTCCTTCCAGGGCTTAAAATACTGATGCCCTCAAGAGTTGTTCCTTACCATCACACAGAATCAGTCTTAAAGGAGATCATGGTAAGAGGCTCCTGAAGCCACAGGAAAGTTAAGGGGATGCAGTTTCTCATAGTGGAGGGAATAATTTTCCTTAAGAGGTCATAGGATCAGTCCAGAAGGAGCTGACAAGCTTTTTTTTTTTTTAAGTACATTGGAAACAAACTAAAAGAGATTCTTTTGGATCATTTTCATCTTGAACACAAATAGGGGGAAAAAGTTGCTAATAAAAATAGATCACACATGCCTGTGTCTTATAAGAACTAGACATCCAACTATATTTCTATAAATCTCAGTGCAATCTCTGGAGATCTCCTGTGACCTAAATGATGGTGACATGTTTGTCTCTGAAGTAGAAATCTGGTACAGGGGTCCTAGGGTAAGAGATATGTTTTTCACTGGTTATGATTTTGTACTATTTGAATTTTTCTAAAATTATGCACATTTTAATTATTTTTAAAACATTCATAACTATGTAAAATGGAAACATATAAAAAAATATACTGGGACATTGGGAAACTCTCTGTGTTCAGTCACACCTGACTCTTTTTTTCGACCCCATGGACTGTAGTCTGCCAGGCTTCTCTGTTCATGGGATTCTCCAGGGCAAGAATACTGGAGTGGGTTGTCATTTCCTCCTTCAGGGGATCCTCCAGATCCAGGGATCAAACCCGTGTCTCCTGCAACTGGCAGATGGATTCTTTACCACCGAGCCACCTGGCAAGCCTATATTTGGCAACATCTGTAGACATTTTTAGTTGTCACAACTGGGGATAAGGACTGCCATGGGCATTTAAAGACGAGGATAGAGAGCAGGTCTGCTGTTAAGCACAATGTGCAGGCCAGCCCGCTATGAAGGAGAACATATCCAGCTCAAAGGATCAAAGGTGCTGTGGTGGAGAAAGCCTGCTGTAAGTGATGGGCGAGAGGACCAGCACACTGCACATGCATGGCACACAACCACTGACACTGCCTCTAGGCTCCCCACTGCTGCAGAGATAGCATCCCCTCCAGAGCCTGGGGATGGGGTTGACCCCACGGAGGGGCACACCTTCCCCACCCCCGCGCAGCTCCCCGCCCGACTCGGGAGCAACAGCTTTCATCAGTGCCTCTTAGCAGGGGAAGCAGCAACAGAAAGATCCGGACCTTCCCTGTTGCCTCAAGACTACTTGGAGAGATCCATAAGGCCCTCTCTGAATGGGCCTGCCGTGGATGGGAGAGGCGATTAGGGGGTGTCCTACTCCAGTTATTCTTGTTTAAGCAAGTTTTGATAAAAGCCATTCACACTTTCACATTTCAAATACATGGACTCTAGCCAACCAGGCTCCTCTGTCCATGGGATTCTCCAGGCAGGAATATAGAGTGGGTTGCCATTCCCTTCTCCAGGGCATCTTTCCAATCCAGGGATCAAACCCTGGTTTCCTGAATTGTAGGCAGAGTTTTTACAATCTGAGTCACCAGGGAAGCCCATATCACTGGCTATGTTCAAACTGTTACATGATAATCCAATGGCATCATTCACTAGTCTATTTGAGACTCACAGGCTTCAGTTAATTTAGGGGGCAGTATGGTGACGGAGAAGGCAATGGCACCCCACCCCAGTACTCTTGCCTGGAAAACCTCATGGATGGAGGAGCCTGGTGGGCTGCAGTCCATGGGGTCGCAGAGTCGGACACGACTGAGCGACTTCACTTTCACTTTTTACTTTCATGCACTGAAGAAGGAAATGGCAACCCACTCTAGTGTTCTTGCCTGGAGAATCCCAGGGATGGGGAAGCCTGGTGGGCTGCCATCTATGGGGTCACACAGAGTTGGGCATGACTGAAGCGACTTAGCAGCAGCAGCAGCAGCATGGTGATGCAAGGAGGAAAGGTTTTTACAAAGCATTCTTTGCTCAGAGGGACTCTGGTTCCCCAGAATATCCCTTGACAAGGCAACCCACAAAACTTCAAACCAGCAATTACTTATGGAGGTTCTGCTGATGGCAAAATAAGGAGGAATGGATGACTCCTGCCTCCTTGAAACATACAGTCTATTTAGGTTGATTTCAACTTGCCCTAATATTGGACCTTCTTCTTTCTTTCTCTTTCTCTCTGACACCTTCCCTCCCCCTCTCAGTAGATTTCCTAGCCTTGTTCAGTTTCACATTACAGTATATTGTAAGAAGGGGCTTCCCAGATGGCACTAGTGGTAAAGAACCTGCCTGCCAATGCACGAGAGATAAGAGACCTGGGTTCAATTCCTGGGTCAGGAAGATCCCCTGGAGAAGGGAACGGCAACCCACTCCCTTCTTGCCTGGAGGATCCCATGAACAGAGGAGCCTGGCAGGCTACAGTCCATAGGGTTGAAAAGAGTTGGATACGACTCAAGTAACTTAGCAGACACACATGTATATTGTAACAAAACCACAAAATGTTTGAGCTGAAAGAGACCTTAAAAATCATCGAACAAAATCTTCACATTATATAGATAGTAAAAATGGTTAACACAGATCGAGATTTTTCTGTACCCAGCACTCTCTCAATGATTTACCTCTATCGATTTCTTTAATCCTCAAAACCACTTGATGAGACAGATATTACTATCATCACTCCCATTTGACTGATGGAAAAACGAGACAAAGAGAGGTTAAGTGACATCTTGCAGCAAGCAGAATTCTACAACAACCTTCAGTTAGTCGTGTACAAAGTGTTCCCACTGAATGCAAACAAAAGCTGTGACTTGCTTCTAGCCAACAGTATATGTCAATGGTGATAGAAGGGTCACTCCTGTGATTTGTAAGACTGTCTTAAAGATGACTTAGGAGGCTGGAGAGAGATTCTCCCACTGGCCTTGAAGAAATAAGCTGCCATGTTGTGAGAGGTACTACAAGACAGCCACACGGCAGGGAACAATGGGGGCCTCTAGGAACAGAAAGCAGTCAGTGAAAACAAGGACATCATTCCTACAACCATGAGTAACTGAAATCTGCCAATCACCAGGTGAGAGACAGTCCAGGCTCCAGAAAGGAGTACAGTTTCGTCAACACCTAGACTGCACCTTTTGGTGCCATGATCAGAGGATCTAACTATGCTATGTCTGGACTCTTGACTCACAAACTAGGAGGCAATAATGCATGTTGATTCAGGTACTCTTTTTTGGGGGAGGAATTTATCAGGAAGTAATGGAAAAATAACAGCCATGTCCGAGACCCCAAATAAAGCAAACACACAAAAAAAAGAAGTATAAAAAAGAGCAGGGATTCACACCCTTGTGGTCAGGCTCCACTATCTACCCCTGAACTACAAACGCCAAACTGTTATCAGTGGCCATCTCTGGGACAGGGAGAGGTGAGTTATTTCACTTACCCTAAGATTTTCGTCATTACCCTTTTTACTCTCTGACCTATTACACACTCATGAACATATCCACATTTATTTATTGTTTATCTCCGGCTAGCATGTGAGATCTCTGTGGGCAAGAACTTCTGTTTTATTCACTGCTGTCCCAGAACAATGCCTGGCACTAAAGAGGTGGCAGAATTATTTGCTGAATCCCATGAATGAATGAAATCATAGAGATATTGAGGCTCCAAGACTTTGACTCAAAGTCCCTCAGGGGTTAGTGGTAAAGCCAGATGTCATGGGTGGTGTTACTGATCCTATTCCCCATCCCCTCCTGTAACTGGACCCTATGCCACGTGACTCTGCAGCTCCCCCGTGGTGTTCTGACTTGTCCGGCTAATGGGATTCGGCTGGAACTGAAAGGGGCCGCTACTGACTCTGGAGTTAGAACGCAGCATCTGTTTCCATTCACCCCCTTTACCCTTCTGCCATCACTAGAGAAAAGCACACCCTGATGAGTACCCTGGTCCAAGGAGGATGAAAAATACATGCAGCAAACCATAACTCTGATGAGCTGAGCTTGGATCACCTGGCCCAACTGACCCATGAGCATTTGAATGGGAGTAATTGTTTTAAGCTGCTAAATTTTGAGGCAGCTTGTTATATAGCATTTTTATGGAACAGAAAAGAGTTCTTTTGCACTTTTAGTCTACTCAAGGTCTTATTGATGTGGAATTTCACAACACTGGCATTCCGGGGAAGAAAGCTCTAGGAGTAAAGGAAGATAAAACTGATACTTTAATAATCCTTTCTGTTAGCTATAGGATGCTTTGTAACCATTATGAGAAAAGCAGATTTTAGGTTAGAACACACCAAAGATCATAATTCTGCTAAAATAACAAAACCAATGCATAAATGTACTTCTGAAATTAAGGCATTACAGAAAAAATTATTTGAGATTAAAGGAGAATGAAGGTGTAAACTGGAGCCAGGAGTTCAATAGCTAAGAGAGCCCAAGTCCACGTAGAGCTGACAATGGTTAATCATCTGGTTTCAAGATCTGAAAAGACTAAAAAGGTTTTGAATTTTTGTAGCCTGGAGTCTCCGGCTAATACTTTAACATACAGTATTATTGTCCATAATTTAGTAAAATCGAAACTAGATCAAAGCTAGGTCTATTTGGTGTAATTTTCCCTGGGAAGGCTATAGAAGGAGGGTTGAAGCTGAATATTGCAGACATGAAAGAAAGAGGGAGCTGTTAAATGGATGGAGTTGCTCTTTCCCAGAGCTGAGCTAGACCACAGGGACTGATGCAGACAATGGGAGCAGAAGCAAGCTTAACACAGAGGCTGCTACAGTGTTCCCAATAAGAAGAGCCAAGTTATTCTTACTGATTGGGACCTACTACACGCCAGGCTCTCCCTCTCCTGGAGAGAGAGAGAGAGAGAGAGAGAGAGAGAGAGAAAGAGAGAGAGAGAGAGTGTGTGTGTGTGTGTGTGTGTGTGTGTGTGTGTACTAAGTTGCTTCGGTTGTTTCCGACTCTTTGTGACCCTATGGACTGTAGCCCACCAGGCTCCTCTATCTATGGGATTCTCCAGGCAAGAATACTGGAGTGGGTTGCCATGCCCTCTTCCAGGGGATCTTTCCAACCCAGGGATCAAACCTGCGTCTCTTAGGTCTCCTGCATTAGCAGGCAGGTTCTTTACCATTAGCACCACCTGGGAAGCCGTATGTGATTGTGTGTGTGTGTATACACAATCATCACAATGACATCAACAAGTTAGGTACTCTTGTGTTCATGAAACAAAGACTCAGAAGTGAAGTTTGATGTAAGAAGGCAAACCGGTAGTAGGAAGTAGAGGATGAGGAAAACGAATACAGAGCTCTGACCTGAAGGCTTAGACCCTTTCTGCACCATCACCTGCTCCAAACGTTTCTGAACAAAGATGGCTTCCATTGCTTTCTGATTCTTCTTGCTCCTTTCGAACTTATCTACCCATCATTAATGTCAGGACTCATACAACAATTTCCTCAGAAATCCCAGCATCCCCATGCCTCTGTGCAGGAAGCAATGCCACATTTGTCCACTGTTTGCCAGCACAACCCCTGGCTGATGCAAAGTCAATCTAATTTGATTTCATCCAAGCCCTGAAACTGGATGAAGCTGGAGAGCAGCGCCATTCTTTAGTTATGGAAATAATCTGGAAGGCGGGCTAGCTTCTGCACTCTGGTGGCCCTGTAATTCAAAGCGCTCTGTTATCTCTGTGCACAGATTCACATTTTCACAGGACACAGGGATGACAGAAGACACTGGTGTTGGCCCTTCCTCCCAGAGCACTGTGAATGCAGAGCCCTTCAAGAAGCGCTGACGCTCATCCGTCACACGGCGCTGCCTGTTCGTCCTGCCTGTGTCAAACACAAACACCCATTCAGGCAGCTAGAATCATCAACAGCAGCAACACACACCCAAGTCCAGCGTTTGAAGAGCATCACCGAGCAGTCAGCCCCGCTAAGCTGGAAGTTCCTACGAATGTGGACCAGAATATGCCTTGTTTTAAGGGACCTGCCTCTCTAAACTCTTTAACTTACAGCTGTAAAAAAAATTTATTATGAATGATCATATGCAAATTTTGTTGTTTAGTTGCTAAGTTGTGTCTGACTCTTTGTGACTCCATGAACTGTAGCCTGCCAGGCTCCTCTGTCCAGGGAATTTTCCAGGCAAGAATACTGGAGTAGATTGCCATTTTCCTTCTCCAGGCGATCTTCCTAACTCTGGAATCGAGCCTGCGCCTCCTGCATTGGCAGACAGATTATCACTGGGCCACCGAGGGAGCCCAGTGCATATGCAAGTAACCAAATAATAATAATTGACATATAGAAGCATATTTGATAAAAAGTGAGAGTGTCAGCCCAGGCCCACTCCTGAGCCGGCTGGGAAACTACCATCTGGAAATGCTCCCTGCACACTTTGGACATCATATCATGTTCTTCTTTTCAGCAGAACATTCTCTATTTCTTCCACTAATGGGCACTTAGATCTATTTTATACTTTTTTTTTTTTTTCTTTTACATATCTTGAGAATCTTTCCATATTGGAGAAAACAGTGGGGAATCAAGCCTTAGGTCAGTCTTTTTTGAAAATGAAATGTATCTCACTAAGAAGTATTAACTTCAGAGAAAATACACCTGTCTTCTTAAACCATTTTTGCTTATTACAAATGGATTCCAACAGAAGAAGTGAAGAAAGGAAACATCACAGGACCCAAGAAGAGACAAACAAGAGTGCCCTAGGGATTTCAACTCTCTTCTTCCTCGATATTTGGATTCTGCTTTTATTCCCATTTCCTCTTTTCCTTAACAGGAGCAACAGGCATATTGACATTTATGGGAAGTCTTAACAAAGGTCCTTTCTTGGCACCTTCTGTGCCTCTACATGAAGTTACCGTAGACAGTGCTTTCTCTAGTTTTGTTTAAAAGTTTGACAGATGAACAAAAATTCATTCACACACACGTCCTCTACACCCCCACACTCCTATAGAATACAGTTTCTAAGACATCAAAACCTGCCATAAGTGATGCATATAAAAGGCATCTTATGTATAACAGCACTGGATTTATCACAGCAAAGCCTGAGGTTTAAAAAAATAGGTTATTTAGATGTCAAACACACGTTGCAATTTTGCCCCTGACCTAGGCTGAAATTCTCTCAAGAAGTCCTTACTGAATACAGACGACTGGAGGCTGGGTCGGGTGGGCTCAGGAGGAGCAGCAAAAGTGCAAAGTTCACACTTTAACAGAATTTGTTAGTCCAATGGAGCCACGTGCATGCATGCGTGCCTGCTAAGTCCCTTCAGCTGTGTCCAACTCTGTGTGACCCTATGGACTGTAGCCTGCCAGGCTCCTCTGTCCATGGGTTCTCCAAGTAAGAACCAAGTAAATGAGTTGCCATGCCTTCCTCCAGGGGAATCTTTCCGACCCAGGGATCAAACCTCTGTTTCTTGTGTCCACCTGCATTGGCAAGCGGGTTCTTTACCACTAGCGCCACCTGGGAAGCCCCATGGAACCATGTAGCACACATTAAACCAAGTATAATCTATAAAGAATATAAATTAACAAGGATAAAATACCCCTCCCGCTGATTTCACCAGGTATAAAAACAGCTTGACGGATTTTCATGAATGCTTGAAGCATGTTTGGAATAAGTCTTCATTAAAGTGGAGGGGATATACCAAATTCAGTCCTCGAGGCCTGAAGGGCCACCAGAAATCATGGTAAAATGAGGAGTGTGCATGAGGTGGCTGGTAGGAATATGCCAAGTGTACTTTTGCCAGCAGAGAAAACATGTCAGATTTCAAATATTCCCCAATCGAAATTCTCATGGGCGGTTTCCCTGGTGGCCCAGTGGTTAAGAACCCAATGCAGGGGGCATGGGTTCAGGCCTTGCTCTGGGGAAGATTCCATGTGCATCAGAACAGCGAAGCCACAACTACCGAGCCTGTGTGCCTGGAGCCTGTGCTCTGCCTCAGGAGAAGCCCCCACAAGGAGAAGCCTGCACACCGCAGCTAGAGAGTGGCCCCCTGCTCATGACAACCAGAGCAAGCCGGTGCAGGGCAGCAAAGACCTAGTACACGTGCTCCAAAAATAAATGAACACATCTTTCAAACAACTCACATGGGCAGAGGCTTTACTCTGCAGGCAGAGTTCTGCAGGTGCAGACTGGCTGGAGGGCTGCTCCTCCCGAAGGCAGCTCTCCGCAGCTCCACAGAGCACGCTGCAGTGCCACGGTTAGTCGGGATCTGTTTATTTAGTCGTGAAAGGAAAGAGACGTCGCTCAGTCCTGTCCGGCTCTTTGCAATCCCATGGACTGTAGTCTACCAGGCTCCTCTGCCCACAGAATTCTCCAGGCAAGAGCACTGGAGCGGGTTGCCATTTCCTTCTCTAGGAGATCTTCCCGACCCAGGGATGGAACCCTGGTCTCCCACATTGCAGGCTGATGCTTTACCGTCTGCACCACCAGGGAAGTCCATATATTTAGTCATGGTTAATCCATTTCCAAAAAGGCAGAATTCTGCTTGAAAACGCTACTGAGAGCCTGCAAAGTGAAAGTGTTAGTCATTCCGTCATGTCCGGCTCTTTGTGGTCCCATGGACCATAGTCCTCCAGGCTCCTCTGTTCATGGGATTTCCCAGGAGTGTGGTACCATGCCTTCCTCCAGGGGATTTTCCTGACCCAGGAATGGAACCCTAGGCTCCGGCACTGGAGGCAGATTCTTTAACGTCTGAGCCACAGAGAAGCCCTGTTGAGAGCCTGTTTCCCATAAATTTAACTGAGAGTGAGAGAAATTTTGACATGCTAACATGTCAAAACCCCAAACCCCACAGTCAACCTCCCCAAATGTAATTAAAACACTACAGCCTAATAATATAGGTGGGCAACCATCATTTTAGGGTACTTTCTGTAAAAGCAAGCAAATATTTTATAGATGCTCATATGCATTTTTTGTATATAAGCATGGAACTGAGTCATACCCATATTCCAAGAAGTAGAGGTGTTCTACTGGGGAAAAACAAGATAAAAAAGCAACCCTGTCCACTGGGAAGAGAAATGCTGCTGACGTACTTGCAATTACTGTCAGCCATGCTGGCTGCAGACAGCGTACAGGATAAACACCACCCAGGTGTGATGTGAATTGTGAATAATGAAGAATTAGTAACCGATGAACTTCCCACGGCTGCAGAGGGCACAGTGGCAAAGAATACACAGAGCGTGGCTAAGGGAATGAAATCAGGAAGTGCCCAGAGGAAGGGGTGAAGGCTGGAGAACAGAAGAGACACGAGCGAGCTTGGCAAATAAGGAGGTTCACTACGGAGACCAGCTAGACTCGATACGAAGGGAGAATGGGCAAGGAGCGTGAGTCAGGTAAGAAGAGACGAAGGTGTCTGGACTTCACCTAATGCAGAAAGACAGCAAGCAAAGGCACAGACAGACTCAGGCCAAGTCAAAGAACACGTCAACAGAACATTCTGTCAGATGGGGTAAGACGCTGGAAGGAAGCTACGAAGCACGTTAATAGATCTCAGTGACAGCGGAAAGAACTTCTGACTGCCAGATGGGATAACACGCTGGAAGGGAGCTACGAAGCACATTACTAGGTCTCAGTGACAGCGGAAAGAACTTCTGAAAACTTCATTTCAAGGATGTTTTAATAAGAAGGAGAAACTCAGAGACTCTGTGAACAGAAAGGGGCTTTCCCAGCTATCCCAGTTGACAGTGATTCTGCAGAAATGCTTGGTCCACACTGCTAGGCAAGGGGGCACTTGGGCAGTGGAAGCTGAGCCAGGCCGTCCATTCACACATTTGGGGGTACAAACCATTGGCACTGGATACTCACATCTCATCTCAAACAAGCCTCTTTAAGTAACAATAATGACAACTAACCGTTATTGGCAGCTAATCCAGTTTAACCTCTGGCACGTTTGCTTAAAATGTTAGTCCGTATAGTGCTATTACTAACAAAGTCCCTATGCTTGGGTAGTTTACCACCACCTCTACATGACACGTAACCTGGTGACAATATTCTAACAATGATGAGGAAAAAAAATCAGCATCATTGTATGTGATGGCATATTTATGCCATACAGTTGGTAACAATTTTTTTTAAACCTTGGAGGGAAAAAAACGGGATGGCCCATCATTCTAAACATCAACTCATGTTTTGATTCCAAGAAAAGAAGGAAGAACTTGCGAAATCATTTCCACTTTTGTTCCGGAATGACCTTTGTGTTTCTGTATTTTCATGTCTATAATAAAGTCAGCATTAGACAACACTAAGCTGAAGATGAAGTCTGGTGGCGGAACCGGCAGAATGACATGCTTAGTGCAATGTTTTAAAGTTCTACTATCTTGACAACTAACAAAAACATCTTCAGCTTAAACACTAGAAGAGTTTTTGTGAGATAATCTCAACACCTCTGTGATTGCAAAAGAAAAGACAATAAGGTCACCTACTTTCCAGTCCAACTGTCCAATTCTGAAGGGCTATTTCACTAGTCACACAGATTCACGCAAGGCTAAACACTTTCCAGCATTTTCAGCTGTGCAGAGCTAACCCTCTTTAGGTTGAATCTTAATTAACGTAACCTCAAATTAATTGTGTTACATAAAGTTTGTGATTATTACAGCCAGACACAAAGATTCTCCTGTCTTACAACTAACTGCCTTTCCTTACCTTAAATCAGGAAGAAGGTAAATTAGGAAGAAGCAATAAGAAAAAACACAAAGATAAATGAGACTGTGGGTTCAACATCTTTCTGTAAACACATTGGTAAATTGATAGGAGAGGAACGTAGGCTTTAGCAAGACTAGAGTTAATTTGAAGAAAAGCAGATCAAATATTCTTAATGCTGGAATGGGTTTTTTTTTTTTTTTTTTTAAAGTCTCACGTGGGAAATAACCTGGTAGTTTCCTTTGACGATTTCCAGAATGTCTTTCCTTAATCGTGACTCAGTTTCTGGGCTTATAAAATTTTGAAAGGCATAGGTGATAAAATAAAATACAGAGAAGCTCTAATAACTGGTAGAAGCAAGTAGGCACAAGCGAAGAACAATCTCCTGCCTGAAAGCAGAATTCAAAGTAAGAGGACAATGAAAATAGATTAATCCAACAGTAGCAGATGTCTCTCACAGAAGAACAGATCAGAGGCCGAGAGACATCCCTGAGGGAGGTGCTGGGCAGGAAGCCGGGCCGAGTACAGGGGAACACAGAAGGTGCCAGTGAATTTCAGTTTTGTTTGCTATGTGAATCTGAACCTATCTTTGGGACTTTTCTGGGGAGAGGGGTGGTGGCTTGCTGCCTCTCCCATTGGTTTTGATCAATCAGGTTAGGTAACAAATTAAGTAGTTACACACCCAGTGCTGGAAACAGGTCAAATTCAGAGGCCCTGCTGCCCGGAGTGACCGGCCAGGGCAAGGTGCAGTGCAGGAAGACCCCAGAAAAGCCCGATCAGAAATGCTCTGGCATGTGACATTTCTTACTTACTGTCATACCCTTTCAACAGGTTACATTTTGTTTTCTCTCACTTACACACCACCCATTTATCTGTAAGTCATCTACGTAAGTGACTACAGGCAGTGTCTGAGGACTATGCACTACGTACCTAACAGCATGCTGAATGCTAGGAGATATTAAGAAACAGTCATAACTCTTAGCCAAGATTAAGCAATAAAGGCAGAATAAAGAAAATATATAAAATAATGGCTCTCAAGTATTTCAATACCAGGCAGTAAAGGACAGTGACTCCTGAGAAGCAGAAAACAAACAAGGTGAAATCTACGACTGCTCTAATTTACCATCTGGAGAAAATTTCTAGGTCATGATGTAGAGAAAGGAAAATGAAGGAGAGCTTAGGAACTTCTAACAGTTTAAAATATGCAGCTGGGAGTTCCGAAGCAAAGGCTGCTAGAACTTGCAGAGCAGGCTATCAGAGAGGAAATATTTGTACTGACAGAAAACTAAAGATCTTAACTGGTGACTCAGTAAATTAATGATCAGTGCATAAAGTTAAGGAAACTACCCAACACGAGAAAAACAACCATTCAGATGATTAGAGGGAACAACGCCCAGAATTCACACTGGGAGAACAGTGTACTTTGCCCAACAGCCAGAGTAGAAAGCCTCATAATACTTGAGGCACTGAGTTTACAGTACTAAGACTGATTGTTGATTCCCAATTGAAGTTTCAAAGGCAGTTCAGGGGAGAAAGGATGAACGTTTCCACAAACTGTGCTGGAACAGGATAGCTGTATTAGGAACTGTGATCTATTCCTGGCATCACATACAAAAATTAATTAAAAATGAATCATAGACCAACCTGAAACTATAACTTCAGGAAAAAAAAAAAGACAGAAAAATATCTTTGTGGCTACAGGATAGGTCAAAATTTCTTTGGACTTCATCAAAATTATGCAATTCTGCTCTTCAAAAGAAACTAAGAAATATTTGCAAATCATACATTTGACAGAGTTCATATCTAGTCTATATAAAGAATTCTCAAATCTCAATGATTGAGGGGGAAAAAGTAATCCAATAAAAGAAAAATGAGCCAAAGATTTGAAAGAACACTTTCTCAAGAAGACACAGGGATGGTATGAAAAACTGTCCCAAATAATTCAATATAATAAACTGTCCAGTAATTAGAAAATGCAAATTGAAACTGCTAAGAGATATCATTACACTCCAAAAATGTCTAAAATCAAAGATGTGAAGTTAGAACTTTCGCTTATACATTGCTGATAACAATGTAAAATGATACATCAACTTAAAAAAAAAAAAGGATAAACACGCCCCAACAATATGACCCAAGCTTTGTAGCCACAGGTACAAACCCAAAGAAACAGATAATCTTTCTCAACACAAAGATATATTCACAGCAGCTTAACTTGTAATAACCAGAAACAACAAAACTGGAAACAACCAAAATGTCAATCAATAGGTAAATGGATAAATGAAATGTGGTACATTCACTCAACGGAATACCATTCCACAATATAAAGAATGAACCACTGACACTAACAACACAGATGAATGGGAAAACAGTTATTATGTTCACTGGAAAAAACCAGACCCCCCCCTCAAAAAAAAAAAAAAACTAAGAGTATATACTGTATTTCCATTTATATGAAATTTAACAACATGTAAACTAATCGATAGTGACAAAAGCAGATCAGTGGTTGCTTGGACGGCTTCCTTGGTGGCTCAGTGGTAAAGATTCCACCTGCCATTGCAGGAGGCAGGGGATGGATTCCTGATCGGGGAAGATCCCACATGCCAGGGAGTAGGTGAACTTGTGAGCCACAATCACTGAGCCTGTGCTCTAGAGCCCGGGACCCGACGTGACACAGCTGCTGAAGACCGAGGGCCCTCGAGCTCGTACTCCCAACAAGAGAAGCCTGTTCACCACGAGAGAGTAGCCCCTGCGTGCCACAGCCAGAGAAAAGCCTGCGCAACAGCGAAGACCCAGCACAGCCAACAATAAGCAAATAAACACCATGGTAAGCAAATAGATGGGGAAACAGTGGCTGGCTTTCTTTTTCTGGGCTCCAAAATCACTGCAGATGGTGATTGCAGGAATGAAATTAAAAGACGCGTATTCCTTGGAAGGCAAGTTATGATCAACCTAGACAGCATTTTAAAAAGTAGAGACATTACTTTGTCAACAAAGGTCCATTTAGTCAAGGCTAAGGTTTTTCTAGTGGTCATGTATGGATGTGAGAGGTGGACTATAAAGAAAGCTGAGCACCAAAGAATCGTTGCTTTTGAACTGTTGTTGGAGAAGACTCTTGAGAGTCCTTTGGACTGCAAGGAGATCCAACCAGTCCGTCCTAAAGGAGATCAGTCCTAAATATTCACTGGAAGGACAGATGCTGAAGTTAAAGCTCCAATACTTTGGCCATCTGATGTGAAGAGTTGACTCATTGGAAAAGACTCTGATGCTGGGAAGGATTGAGGGCAGGAGGAGAAGGGGATGACAAAGGATGAGATGGCTGGATGGCATCACCTACTCAATGGACATGAGTTTGAGTGAACTCCAGGAGTTGGTGATACACAGGGAGGCCTGGCACGCTGCGATTCATGGGGTTGCAAAGAGTCTCAGACACGACTAAGCGACTGAACTGAACTGAAAAAAAGAACTGGCATGCTGCAACAATGATCAAAGATCTTGAGTGTTGCAACTAAGTGCAGCCAAATGGATATATAAAAAATAAATAATTAAAAAAAACAATTGCTTGGAGCTGGAGGAGTTAAAGAGAGACGGGATGGAGGAATTAAAAAGAAGTACTAAGAAACTTTCAGGGATGATGGATATGTTCACTGTCTTGATTGTGGAGATGGCTTCATGGGTGTATACAAATGGGAAAGCTTATCATACTTGTATACTTTAACTACAGTATGTCAATTATTCCTCAAAAGCAATGACAATTCTTTTATAAGAGACACAGCCTCAAAAGGTGAAAACAGCGTAAAATGAGGCTTGGCACTTTAGTTCTATCTAGAGCAGTGTTTCTAAGACTTTAGTTAACTCAGTAACCTCTTTGAAAGCCATCCTCATGCCCCCGACACATGTTACTTAAATCTTCAGAAGTAATTAAGTATTCTAACAGGAACAAAGAACAGGCAACTAAACATGCTTTTCCAAACTGCGAATTCTTCACTCACTTTGATATGATCCAGTTCCTCTGAGATTATAATTTTTAAGTTTTTGAGAAAAGAATTACTGCCAGATAGGTGCTTGGAAGGAAGGAGGCGAAGGAGAGAGACAGAAAGGAGGAGATGGAGGGAGGGAGGGAGAAAGAAAATTAACAACAAATACCAAACACACAGGAAGCTTCAAAGAATGACCTCAAGCTTAGGTTGCCATTGGTTCGGTTTGGCATTTGTTTGAAACTCGAAATCAAAAGCCACAATGCTAGTTTATAAAGGTAGCTGCTTATTCCTTTTCCCTCACCCCTGGTTACTCTGATAATCCCTCCAGCTACACTAAACTCACAATTTCAGCTGCTGGCTGGCTCCCCCTTGAGTCAGCAGGGCTTTGTGACGCGTTAGACAACCGATTCCTTACTGGAATTATTCCACCTAAGGCCGCCGCCAGCCCTGTTTCCTGGTCTCCTTTCCCTGGCTCACCTTCCCAGACCCTCCGTGAGGCTCTGCTGTGCCCGGAATGAGCAATTCTAGTCCAGAGGCAAGACGTTTAGAGAGGTCTACTTCTTCTCTAGGGAGGCCCCCGCCATCCTTACCTGAACTAAAATAGCCAATGACCACAAAGGAATCCGCTACTGGCGAATCTAACAAAATGTCAGTTTTAAAGTGAAAAAAATAATCAGAATGTAAAACTGTATATATGAAAGGATTTCAACCTGGAAAAATCTTGACACATGGATAAAAGTGAGAAGGACAGGTGTAAAAATGAAAATAAGGGAGTTGTTAGGGCTTTCCCCCCCACCCCTTCACTATCTTTATTGATGTGATATTGTCTTTATAGAGGAAAAAAAAAAGGTTTATTAACAGCTGCTGGCTTGCAGGCTTTATTTTATTCCATCCAGCTGAAATGAGTCTGAGGCTTCTATTCATCTGGGGAAAAAAAGGAAAAATAACAAATTTATTTTGCTCCTGTGGTGGGTGGTTGAAGCTGTACTAGATGCGTTTGACTGCCAATTACGGGTAACAGTTATCTGATTGTTATTTTATAAATGTGTCTGGCAGTGTTCTGTCTGGAAATGTACATAATTTAGGTAAAAAGCTATCCTAACTTTATCTTGCATGCCACAGGATGAAGAAAACCGACCCTGCTTTAAATTAGTGAGGCAGCCGAGACCTCACTACACACATCGCGTGTGTTATAATAACTCCCAGGAAGGTCTGGGCTGACTACTGTCTCCAAGGAAGGATGATACTGTGGCAATTATCTAAACTAGGAAATAAGCTTTCACTGGGTTTATTCTGAAGGGTTAGCAGAACACAACACTTCAAAAGACACCACTTTGGCATACTGATTATTTTTTATGCTGTAGGCTCTTAAAAAATAGCAAATGCGAGAGAGGCTTTCTCTGAACTCATGGCCTAAAGACAGATCCTCCGTGAGGAATCCTATTGTCCTAGACTGCCTCCCTGGAAAAAGTTTCATCGGCCAGAGGAGAGTGACTCTTACAACAGGAAGGGAGATTAGAAGTGGACATTGTCAGTGGGATGTAAATTGATACAACCGCTATAGAGAACAGTACAGAGATTCCTTATAAAACCAGGAATAAAACTACCATATGACCCAGCAGTCCTACTGCTGGGCATATACCCCAAGGAAACCATAACTGAAAAAGACACGTGTACCCCAGCGTTCAGTGCAGCAACATTTATGACAGCTAGGACATGGATGTGACCTAAACGTCCATTGACAGATGAATGGATAAAGACGACGTGGTCCATAGATAGAATGGAATGTTATATATACAATGGAATATTACTCAGCCATTAAAAGGAATGAATTTGAGTCAGTTCCAGGGACATGGATGAATCTAGAGCCTGTGACACAGAGTGAAGTAAGTTAGAAGGAGAGAAACAAATATCGTGTATCAACACATATATATGGAATCTAGAAAAATGGTCCTGATGAACCTATTTGAAGGGCAGGAATAGAGATGCAGACTGATGGAACCAGAGAGGGAAGGAGAGGATGGGGCAAACTGAGAGAGTAGCTTTGAAACATGTACTTTACCATGTGTAGAAGAGATAGCTAACGGTGAGCTGCTGTGTGCCTCAGGGAGCTCAACCCAGTGCTCCGTGGGGACCTAGAGGAGGGAGACGGAACGGGAGGTGGGAGGGAGGGACAAAGTGGACTTAGGGCTGAGATTCATGCTGTTGGACAGCTGAAACCAACACAACATCTTACAGCAGGTATCCTCCAATTAAAAGTAAATTGCAAATAGAACTGCCTTATGACCCAGCAATCCCACTGCTGGGCATACACACCGAGGAAACCAGAATAGAGAGACACATGTACCCCAATGTTCATTGCAGCACTGTTTATAATAGCCAGGACATGGAAACAACCTAGATGTCCATCAGCGGATGAATGGATAAGAAAGCTGTGGTACATATACACAATGGAGTATTACTCAGCTATTAAAAAGAATACATTTGAATCAGTTCTAATAAGATGGATGAAACTGGAACCAATTATACAGAGTGAAGTAAGCCAGAAAGAAAAACACCAATACAGTATACTAACACATATATATGGAATTTAGAAAGATGGTAATGAGGACCCTGTATGCAGGACAGCAAGAGAGACACAGATGTGTAGAGCAGACTTTTGGACTCTGAGGGAGAGGAAGAGGGAGAGGGAGGGGTGATTTGGGAGAACAGCATTGAAATATGTATACTATCTTGTAAGAAACGAATCGCCAGTCTATGTTCAGTGCAGGATGCAGGATGCTTGGGGCTGGTGTATGGGGATGATCCGGAGGGATGATGTAGGGTAGGAGGTGGGAGGGGGGTTCATGTTTGGGAGTTCGTGTACACCCATGGCAGATTCATGTCAATGTATGCCAAAACCAATAGAGTACTGTAAAGTAAAATAAAGTAAAATGGAAGCTCTAAAAATAAAATAAAATAAAACATGAAAAAAAAAAATAAAACCTTTGAAAGGAAAAAAAGAAGTAAAAAGAAGTGAGCGCCAAACAGTGACAGATTTGGTCATGAACTCTCATACCTCTCATCCGCTCTTCTCAGGGCCCATTCTTCCTTTCTACAAATCATTCCCTCCCCCCTAAGAGCCTTAGACCTCCTCCTCTTTTCCTACTAGGAAGGTGCTGAGGTCTGCATTCAAAAGCACATCAGGGGAGTTAGTCATTTTCCCCTGGTTACCGCCCCATGTACACGAGGCAGACATGTTAACAAACTTTCGTTTTCCTCTTGTTCATCTGTCTTTTACTGCAGGAGTCTCAGCTAAGAACTCAGAAGGGTAGAGAGAAATATATCCTTCTTCCTCTACAATCCTACCTCAGAAAATGGGCTAACCAATGACACTGACTCACGTGCCTACCAGTCCCAGGGCACAGGAGCGCAGCTTCTGCAGGAGCAGGAGAGAAATCAGTGCTGACGGCATTAAAAGTGGGACAGGAGAGCTCCTGCACCATTGCTGATGGAGCAAAAACCGGCCCAACATTTTGGAGGATGGCCGGCCAAAATCTATAAAAATGTTCAAAGGGCATCTAGTAGTCATCTTCTAGGAATTGTTTTGGCAGACATAATGTATGAGTGCACAACGTATTGGGTATAAACCAGGATGCTGCCCTCTATGATGATAAAAAACTAGGAATTCTCAGGACTGGTGAGATGAATGTGTAACAGCCACAGAAAGGATCATCATGCAACGGGCAAAACAAAGTGGAGCAAGTTGAAAACAAAGTTTGTAACACGTTATGGTGAAACTCACATCAGTCACAAATACTATTTATGTCCATGACTGCATAGGAATAGAAAAAAGAACGTACATGAAAATTTTTATAAAGCTTACCATAAAGATTACAGTGATGCTGGAGATGATTTTTAATTTTATATGTACATACTTTCATGATATAGTGGAATCTGGAGTGCTTCTTAATTAATAATAATAATCAATAAATCAAAAATAAGATCGAATCAATCTGAAATAAATGGGACAGGAGACTGACATACAGAATGAATGAGAAAAGGGGGGATGAGATCAAATTATGATAGTGAATTTGGTAATACAGATGCTGGGAGTAAGAAACTGCTATGAAAGAAAACACAGAATTTTTTTTCTGGAAAAAATGAGCACATGTTAAATGACAGAATTCTCTCTCCTCCCTAGCCATCAACCAACCAGAATGCAAGTTTCTAGATAAATGCAGCCTAATCACAGACCATGGGAAATTAAAGAACAGTTACAAGAGGGGACCTCTGGGGAAGGGGAGATTCAACACTTTTACACATTTAAGAACTAAAGGGACTTCCCTGGTGGTCTAGAGGTTAAGAATCCATGATCCTTGATCTGGTAGCTAAGATCCCACATACCCCGGAGCATCTGAACCCACATGCCACAACGAAAGATCCTGCGTGATACAAAGAAAATCCCTCATGTCGCAACTAGGATCCAATGCAGCCAAACAAATAAAAGATGTTTTGAAAAAGAAAAAAAAAACTAAAGAGCACTATGGGGAGAAAAAAGCTCCAAGCCCTTTCCAGATTAAAATAGGCACGATTATGCTGATTCTGAAGATGCCAGCAGGCTGAGTTCCCAGCTGCCCCGCAGTCTAGTCGAGGGTGCTGCCAGTCTGCAGGGTCCAGCAGGGCTGGCCTCCAGGGATGGCTCACCCCGTCTTGCTGCCTGGACCAGCCTGCAGCCATCACTGCCTCCAGGGCGGGACTAGGGCAAGACCCAGTGTCTTGATGCACTGCCTCAGATCTTAAACCACAGCCGCCCACAGCACCATCTGCTTAGTGCCATGTGGACCCTAAAGGAAAAATCCGGTCTGGTCCTAAAAATACTATTTGCTTCACCAGGAACCATCTCCTAGGGCTCCGCCTCACGGGCCTCTGTTTTACATAACATTAACTAGAGATGCTAATTCTGTGTCGGAACAGTTCAGTGGCTACACCCTGGAATGTGAAATTGTAAACTGCAAAATTCTGCCAAACTGTGTCATTTTATCCAAGTGTAGCAAACACAGTTTTGAATTGCTTATGTCCTAAGGCTTGTTGACCACGAGTCCTAACAGGAATTGAATCATAATCTTTCTCTTCTTAGCTTCACAGTCTATAAGACGTTTTCCTCTTGTATTTAACACTGTGCTCAGTCACTCAGTCATGTCCGTCTCTTTAACGGCCCATGGACTGTAGCCTGCCAGGCTCCTCTGTCCATGGGATTTCCTAGCCAAGAATACTGGAGTGGGTTGCTATTTCCTACTCCAGGACATCTTTCCAACCCAAGGATTGAGCTTGCGTCTCGAGTCTCCTGCATTGGCGGGTAGATTATTTACCAGTCGCACTACCTGGGAAGCCATTTAATTAAAAAATTAGCATATGTATTTGCACGTGACTTAAAAGGAAATAAAATCCCTGAAATTGTTAATAAGGTTGCACTACAAAGTCAGGAACTGCTTGCTGTATCAGTGTCATCCTAAGTAGCTCTGAATGCACTTTCCATTGCCCACCTGTGATACTAGAATATTTCTCCTTTGCCAGCTGGCACAATGTTAAGTTTTATCCATAGATAGCTCTGGAGGTATCCTGGAGTAGGAAGGATCTTACCTTGATTCAGTGGCAGGTGACTCTCTCTGCCACCTAGTGGCGCTCACCTTCCAGCTTTCCAGCCCTGGTGAGAAGATTCCTGCTTGCCCTGCTTGCCAGTCAGAACCCAAGAGGGATTTCCTGCACACAATGCCCCGCCCACCAGCCTAGGCTCACTGGCAGCCCAGAGGGGGTGCTCCCAGCTAGCTAATCTTGGCTGATGTGCATTCATGCATGCTCAGTCCTGTCTGACTCTATGCAACCCAATGGACTGTAGCCTGCCATGCTCCAATGTTCATGGAATTTTCCAGGCAAGAATACTGGAGTGGATTGCCATTCCGTTTTCCAGGGGATCTTCCCAACTCAAGGACTGAACCTGGGTCTCCCACATTGCTGGCAGATTCTTTGCCATCTGAGCCACCAGGGAAGCTAGTCTTGGCTGACAGTTCCACATAATCAGCTTCTGTCCTACAGCCATGAACCAATTCTGGTCTGGGGCAATCCCGGGAATTCGCTGCCAGCTCCACTGAGTTTCAGACACACCTTTTCCAATGAGGGCTAAACCTCAAATGAGAAAGAGAGCCTTTCCAAGTTCATTCCTTTCTTGAGTTCTTTCCTTCAGCCTAGAATAGTCTTTAGTATTCTCTTTTATACCCTCTTACAAGCAAATCCCTCTATGTTCAGTTCAGTTCAGTCAGTTGCTCAGTCGTGTCCGACTCTGCGACCCCATGAATCGCAGCACGCCAGGCCTCCCTGTCCATCACCAACTCCCAGAGTTCACTCAGACTCACGTCCATCGAGTCAGTGATGCCATCCAGCCATCTCATCCTCGGTCGTCCCCTTCTCCTCCTGCCCCCAATCCCTCCCAGCATCAGAGTCTTTTCCAATGAGTCAACTCTTCGCATGAGGTGGCCAAAATACTGGAGTTTCAGCTTTAGCATCATTCCTTCCAAAGAAATCCCAGGGTTGATCTCCTTCAGAATGGACTGGTTGGATCTCCTTGCAGTCCAAGGGACTCTCAAGAGTCTTCTCCAACACCACAGTACAAAAGCATCAATTCTTCGGCACTCAGCCTTCTATGTTAAATCTCTCTATATTAATTATTCCTTTTCAAATGACAGTGTGGCTTGTAACTCCAGTCTGGATCTTACTTGAGAACCATCAACTGAGGAAGACAGCAACTTTTAACCTCATTTTACCTCAGTGCTGTTCCTTAATTTCATCATTCATTTCACACTGTTCCTATGGCACACCATCCACCAAGTTATTTCAGGGCTTAGCTTGTGTCCATGAGATTCCAATTCATTTAGCTTACCAACAACTTATTAGCAGAAAATGACACCAAAAATACTCTTTAAGAAAAAGGGGGAGCTTCCATCAGAATCCAGATTTTTTAAATTCCTGTATTGTCCTCCTTTTGATTTTGCTCACATTCTTTTCAGCTTCGTTAAAAAAAGCTGAAATTGATTCTTACCAATACACATCCCTCCAACTTGATAGATAACATACTTGTTTTATATTCTTGATTTTATCAGCCAGGATCTTCTTCCTTACAGTTAACTGCCCCGTGTTTTCTTTCTCTCAACAGATTAAACTTGGACATCAATTTTAGAAGACCTCACAACAACTCTGAATCTATTTGCTGATGAACATGGTATATCTATGTATGTAAATGTTTTAAGTTTCAATTCATAGTTTTTAAAATTTTGCAGAATGCAAATGTATAACATTTTATTGGATATATATATGACTAAGTATTTCATTATTTGGATGCTATTATAAATGATATTTTAAAATTTCAAATTGTGGCTAGTATATAAAAACACAGTTGATTTTGTATACTGCTTTTTTTAGTAGCTTTCTGTAGTTTCTTTGGGATGTTCTACACACGTGATAATGCCTGTGAATATGGAGAGTATTACTTATTTCCAACCTTTATGGCTTATATTTCTCTCCTCTCTTCTCTGCTCTCCTCTCCTCCCCTCTCCTTTCTTTTGTCTTATAGACCCTGCCTCCAGTCACATGTTGAACAGGAGTGGAAGGAGAGAATTACATACTTTGTTCTGAGCCTTAGAGTTAAAACACTGAGAAGTTTACCATTAGGTATAATGTTTTTTTGTAGATATCTATAATCAAGTTAAGGACATTTTCTTGTATTTCTAGTTTTCTTAGAGTTTTGACCACGAATGGGTATGGAATTCTGACTGATTCTTTTTCTTCACCTAGTAATGATGACCTCATGGAACCACCAGCTTGAACAAGAGAACCATTTATTATTCTCTAAGACAAGCTATTTTTGCCTCTTTGGAAGTAGCCAACGCATATGCTACATAATACACTTTCACTGCTATTTGAAAGACACAGGATATCGTGGAGGGCTGGGGGCAAGAGGAGGCCAGATGGAGACTACTGCATTCACCAGGTGGAACACAATGGTGACTTGGACTAGCACGGGCGAGAATCGTGGATCAAACGAAAATCTATTTTAGAACGGAATCCCCTGGTGTTCCAGGAAGAATCTGCCTGCCGACGCGGGAGACGGGTTCTTCGGATCTCTGATCCAGGAAGATTCCACATGCTGTGGAGCAACTAAGCCTGAGTACCACAACTACCGAGCCCACACTTTGAGGTCCACGCTCCACAACAAGAGAAGTCAGCAGAGGGAGAAGCCCACACACTGCAACCGGAGAATCACCCCTGCTCACGACAGCGAGAGAAAGTCCACGCGTGGCATCGAAAAACTACTGCAGTAAAAATAAATCATGAAATCTTTTTAAAAAAGGAGACTAGCTGATAAGTCTGATGCATGGAATGAGTAAAGGATAGAAATTAAAAATGACTTCTAAATTGCTTGCTTGAACCACTGCATCAAGAACAGTGACAAAGGAAAACTTAGAGAGGAAAAGATTTGAATGATTTTGTTTGTGATACATCAAGAGTCGTGATTTAGATGGATTACATCTGATATTCTTATTAGACATCCAAGTGCATGGATTGCTCAGGAAATTGGATACATGAGGCTGGCATTCAGCACTTCAGTTCAGCTCAGTTCAGTAGCTCATTCATGTCCGACTCTTTTCCACCCCGTGAACTGCAGCACGCCAGGCCTCCCTGTCCATCACCAACTTCCAGAGTTTACCCAAACTCATGTCCATTGAGTTGGCGATGCCATCCAACAATCTCATCCTCTGTCATCCCCTTCTCCTCCTGCCTTCAATCTTTCCCAGCATCAAGGTCTTTTCAAATGAGTCAGCTCTTCGCATCATGTGGCCAAAGTATTAGAGTTTCAGCTTCAAAATCAGTCCTTCCAATGAACATCCAGGACTGATCTCCTTTAGGATGGGCTGGTTGGATCTCCTTGCAGTCCAAGGAACTCTCAAGAGTCTTCTCCAACAGCACAGTTCAAACGCATCAATTCTTCAGTGCTCAGCTTTCTTCACAGTCCAACTCTCACATCCATACATGACCACTGGAAAAACCATAGCCTTGACTAGATGGACCTTTGTTGACAAAGTACTCTCTCTGCTTTTTAAAATGCTATCTAGGTTGGTCATAACTTTCCTTCCAAGGAGTAAGCATCTTTTAATTTCATGGCTGTAGTCATCATCTGCAGTGATTTTGGAGCCCAGAAAAATAAAGTGAGCCACAGTTTCCACTCTTTCCCCATCTATTTGCCATGAAATGATGGGACCAGATGCCATGATCTTTGTTTTCTGAATGTTGAGCTTTAAGCCAACTTTTCCACTCTCTTCTTTCACTTTCATCAAGAGGCTTTTTAGTTCTTCACTTTCTGCCATAAGGGTGGTGTCAGTCATCTGCATATCTGAGGTTATTGATATTTCTCCCGGCAATCTTGATTCCAGCTTGTGCTTCATCCAGCCCAGCATTTCTCATGATGTACTCTGCATATAAGTTAAATAAACAGGGTGACAATATACAGCCTTGAAGTACTCTTTTTCCTATTTGGAACCAGTCTGTTGTTCCATGTGCAGTTCTAACTGTTGCTTCCTGACTTGTATACAGGTTTCTCAAGAGGCAGGTCAGGTGGTCTGGTATTCCCATCTCTTTCAGAATTTTCTACAGTTGATTGTGATCCACACAGTCAAAGGCTTTGGCATAGTCAAGAAAGCAGAAATAGATGTTTTTCTGGAACTCTCTTGCTTTTTCCATGATCCAGCGGATGTTGGCAATGTGATCTCTGGTTCCTCTGCCTTTTCTAAAACCAGCTTGAACATCTGGAAGTTCACGGTTCACGTATTGCTGAAGCCTGGCTTGGAGAATTTTGAGCATTACTTTACTAGCATGTGAGATGAGTGCAATTGTGCAGTAGTTTGAACATTCTTTGGCGTTGCCTTTCTTTGGGATTGGAATGAAAACTGAACTTTTCCAGTCCTGTGGCCACTGTTGAGTTTTCCAAATTTGCTGGCATATTGAGTGCAGTGCTTTCACAGCATCATCTTTCAGGATTTGAAACAGCTCAGGTGGAATTCCATCACCTCTACTAGCTTTGTTCGTAGTGATGCTTCCTAAGGCCTTAACATATCATAGTGATCTGCTTTCTTGTTTTTCTCCCTGGCCAGACTATGAGTTCCTCAAAGGTGGCACAATGTCTTATTTATTTTACACCCTCGTTTCTAATACAGTATCTTTCATGAAACTGATATTCAATAAATGCCGGTGAATTAGTCCATGAATTCTTAGTTTTTGCTGTTGTTTAGTCGCTAAGTGGTGTGTGATCCTGAGTTTTAGTGAAAGGCAAGTCATACTATGAGCTATACAAAAAATTGCTATGGGATTAAAATACTTATCTACACTTCACAGCGATCAAAATAGTTCACTAAATAACTAAACGAAATCAGAAGACAAGGATAAGTATTTTAATGAAGGCAATATATTTAAAACGATTGAGGCATAAAGGGACCCTTTATGACATTAATGTTGACTATGTGTAAGAGATATTATACAACAAAATTAAGTACAGTGGAAAAAACGGAGAATTTGTAGGGATACCATGAAGACCATCTAGTCTTGTGGTTCTCATACTATGTTCCTTGGAATTATACAGTCTCTTGGAGGCACATCAGGACTATTGTGGGGACAAAGCGAGGTGTCAGGTGGGTGGGACTTGGGATTTCAGGATACCAGGGGAATTGGTTGCTCAGTCATGTCCTACTCTTTGCACCCTGATGAACTGTAGCCCGCCAGGCTCCTCTGTCAATGAAATTCTCCGGGCAAGTATACAGAGTGGATTGCCATTTTCACCTCCAGAGCACCTTCAGGACTCGAACTCATGTCTTTTGCCTTGCAGGCAATTTCCTGTATTGTAGGTGATTCTTTACCACTGAGCCACTGGGAAATAGATTTTACTTCAAAAAGGAAACTATTTTACTAAAAAAATTTTTTTGGCAAGTGATGGTTACTCTAGCCTACAGATGAAGTAACTGTACTTAAGTATGCCAAAATTCGAATTATGACACAGAAATTGGATATTCTAACAGCCAGTCCAGAGATTGTGAGCTTTCATTCCAGAATTCATCTAAGAATACAACTAACATACTTTGATATTTACTATCTATTGCCTGGTAGGGTCATACGTTTTATAAATTTATTATTGATGGTTGTATTGCTTCTACTGGGCTTAAACACAGTAAAATGCAACGAGAAAGAGCTTTGAAGACAACAGCGGGTTTACGCTCTGCTGGCTACAGTTACAGCAAAGTCTTACGCGTGAGTTATTGTAAGGGATGCAACACAGGGCATTCAGGTCAGCCAACTCTGTTGCTCAAACTAGTAGGAGGGAACACACAAATTCCTGTAACATATCCTAATTTTTCCCCTGAGGTTGCAGTGGAATTAATTAAATACTAATCAGATGTAAAGGCGAAGTGATACGATAAAAAAAAAAATCTTTTTATATTTACATTTGAAAAAGGTATTGCCTTTTCCAAGAAAGGAAAAAACAGAAAGCAGGGTACAACTGAAGGTACCTTCATGTTATGCTTTCATTATCATTGTGTTATTTCCTGTAGCAGGTTCTGTGGATAAAATCCTTTCATTTGCTTTTTTCTTTCTTTTCTGACTGATTTTTTTTTTTTAATCTTATCTGAAACGACAGGCTGGTATTATCAAAGCTATGTATCCTGAGCGTGAATAGCAGGAATGCATTTCCGTTTTTCATTATTTTTGGTAGAACACACAGACCTTAGGGGTAAGCTCTCAGTGCCAAATACATCTTCAAACTCTTACTAGGCTCCTTTAAGGGGAAAACAAGGTAATTAATCTGTCATCCTAGACAGTGTACTGCTCCTGCACAATATTTAAAAGCTTATTTCAATAAGGATAAAATGCTATCATAAATAGATGACCCAGAACAAAAGAAAAAGGAAACATTTCTAACCAGAAGCTGCCGAAGAGTATAAAGGGAAGTACTGAATTTTTGGAAACTTGAAGACTAAAAACCAAAACTAATCGCAACAATATTTTTGCCTGCTAATTTGTACTTGCTATTTCTGCATTTAATTACACATTTCTGAAAACTAATCTGCCACAGGACTACCTTGCTGCCATAAACTTTATTCCAGTGAAGACAAAATACTAGTAAAAAGATTTAGAGATGCTGTGGCTCTTAAAATGTGCAGTCCTCTTAGTTAACATGTTGATGTGTTAGTAGGGTTTCCTGAAGCTCTGAGAAGCATCCTGAATCATACCCGTTACAAGCTACTCTTTTGAAGTTGCTACTAAATGTGCAGTTTCTCATTTGAATATCTCCTTTTTTAGGGGGTTGGGGAAAAGCCTCTTAAAAAGCCTCTTGCCTTTGTTTTGTCTTGTTTTTTCTACTTTCTAAAGCTCATCCTAAATACTGTTGTAAGGCAGGCCTGAAGCATAAAAGATTATCAAAGAGCAGGCCTGGGGTATGTTGGAGGAAAAACGTCAGGGTACCCTTCTTTATCGCTGGAGCAACATCTTAAAGAACTGCTTACACCAGCGGGCTTCCCTGGTGGCTCAGATGGTAAAGAATCTGCCTGCAATGCAGGAGACCCGGCTTCAGTCCCTGGGTTGGGAAGATCCCCTGCAGAAGGGAATGGCAACCCACTCCAGATTTCTTGCCTGGAGAATTCCAGGGACAGAGGGGCCTGGAAGGCTGCAGTCCAGGGGTCACGGAGTCATATACAACTGAGCGACTAACGCACACATACCGCAGTGAGAATCTCAGCCTCTCTTTCTGTACCTGCAGGGGTGGCCACATCCTTCTAAGACCTCGCTGGCTCCCATGGTAGTGCTATAGACATAAGTCTTGGCTTGTCAGGCCCAGCTGACATCAGTGGAAACAACCTGGAATAAGTGTGCACATCAGCACAGCTGCTTTGGATGCAGGGGATGAGAAAGCACAATCAAATATTGAGCAGTGAAATGGAAGGAGCGTCCGGTCAACATATCTGTAGTTCTTTAGACTTTAATATAGGGTTTTGAACACTAAATTCAAATTATCGGCTAGATTCCTGGCATTTGTCAGACTCTGCTTTTGGGCTGCAGGCCCACCAGTGGATGGTAAGTCAAAAGGCAAGAGGAAACGAGCGTTCTATTGGGGTTCATTCAGCTCCCTAACTTTCTGAGCAAAGAAATAGCAAGCAGTTAGTTGGCTTACTTAAAAATCACAGCTTGCTTCTTGAAGTCTTTTCATGAATAAAATCATCACTTTGGAAACTCAAAGACAAAGAAACTCATATATCAGTAGAGAGAATTAAACTATTTCATCCTATGCCTGAGTCATTATTGTTTCTCAACTTGGTGTTAAAGAAATGCTAAAGTGGTAGCTAAGGGAACTTCCCGGGTGGTTCAGTAACTAGAACTAAGAACCCAAGACTCCAAGCTCCCAATGCAGGGGCCCCGGGTTTCATCCCCGATCAGTGAGCTAGATCCCACATGCCACAGCTAAAGATTCTGGGTGCTGCAACTAAGATTTGGTGCAACCAAATAAATAAAAATAAACCTTAAAAATAAATAAAGTGGTGGCTGAGACAATTATTTGCTAGTAAGTAACAATTCAATATTTGTAAGTCAGGAAGGGTGGGATGGGGTGTGAGAGGGAGGATCAAGAGGGAGGGGACATATATATACTTAGGCTGATTCATGTTGTACGACAGAAACCAACAGAACAATGTAAAGCAATTATCCTCCAATCAAAAATCTTAAATATTTGTAAGTCAGAAATATTTATGTTTTAATAAATAGACCAGTCTCTACCTTAGAGCTCAAAGGTAAATTGTTCATTAATTTCTATTAACGTCACTGCATTTTGTGTGATAGACAACATGCTGTAGAATCTCTTACCTTTTTTTTTTTTTAGTAATGTTGACACAAGTTCGTTCAAATGAATGAATGCTCCCCTTATATCTAACTCACATCAACTTAAACACACACAGGAAGAGGAATGATCACCAGCAATGTCCCCTAACCATACTCCCTACTCTCAAAGTTTCAAGTAATGCCTCACCTTGATCTTGTTACTATCCTGCCAGTCAAACTGCTTCACGACCTGATATTGGCTTATCTTTGCATCTCCCTACTCCACTTAGCACAGTTTCCATTAAACTGCCATGAAATAAATATTTTTATTGCCTAATTGCCTTCCACAGTGACTCCTCGGCAGGAAAAAAAAAAAAAAAAAGGTATAATTCCTAGAACTACTACTGAATCTTAGTATCAACTCAAAAGAGGAGAACAGATTTTTGAGAGCAGTATTCTGCTTTGATTCATCTATGGCATATTTTCTTTTTTCTTTCTAATAGACTTTATGTTATAGAGCAGTTTCAGATTCACAGTAAAACTGAGCGGCAGGTACAAACATTTCCATATAATAGCACCTTATGATTTGCAAAAAACGAGCTTAATATTTGGAAAGATGAAAAAAATATTCTATTATATTTGTTAGAATTTTTTTTTTACCAGATAGAAGATTATAATTTCACTAACGTTAACGCCTTGTCCATTTTACATCCAATTTGACATCATGGTATATCAGGAAGATCACAATTATAAGAGTCACTCTATATGTAAAAAAAAAAAAAAAAAGGTATAATTCCTAGAACTACTACTGAATCTTAGTATCAACTCAAAAGAGGAGAACAGATTTTTGAGAGCAGTATTCTGCTTTGATTCATCTATGGCATATTTTCTTTTTTCTTTCTAATAGACTTTATGTTATAGAGCAGTTTCAGATTCACAGTAAAACTGAGCGGCAGGTACAAACATTTCCATATAATAGCACCTTATGATTTGCAAAAAACGAGCTTAATATTTGGAAAGATGAAAAAAATATTCTATTATATTTGTTAGAATTTTTTTTTTACCAGATAGAAGATTATAATTTCACTAACGTTAACGCCTTGTCCATTTTACATCCAATTTGACATCATGGTATATCAGGAAGATCACAATTATAAGAGTCACTCTATATGTTATTTATTATGTCTAAAAATGACTTTAACGACAAGAAAAAAATTAATAAGGAATTAGCAACCAAATTTACTTCACTTATGGTTTTAGCTTCATGATTTCCTCTGAGTGGCACTCCCAGTGCCAAGTACTAAAAAGACAACTCAATGAAACTTTTGTCAAACTTCTTCAAAATAGAAATTTACTGAAACCCACTTCTGGGTATATAATAGGTACTCACAAGTGCTGAATGAATTGAATCACATCCTAAGAGGCAATAATCAGATTGAAATGCTCATACATTACTACTCTGTATGAGAGACAAACAATATTTCATTTTATTGGGAATAAGATGGGATCCAAAAATGAGCCTAACATTACTCTTGGAAAAAGGTTTTATTAACACCTTTCAGCTATTTACTTTTCATTGGCAAATGTGAAACATTTTTAATACTGAATTTTACTGAGAGCAAATTGATGGTAATTTGTTCTACTGAGCTTCAATAAAATGAGCTCTGTATTTGACTGTTAAATGTTATCTGCTGTGAGTGATTTACATATTATTAGAACAAGGAACTGCAAAAGAAGAAACTAAAGGAAAACAGGAACCCATATTTATTTTAAAACAAACAAACAAATGAAGGAAGGAAAACTGTCTTTAATTTTTAAAGTGCTTCTTAATGTCATTGCCACAGAGTTCCCCCAAAAGGTGCATTTTAAAAAGAATACAGTGAAGTTTTAAAACTGCAATAATTCCCTCATCATGAGTTTACTTCTGTAGCATTAGGGAACACACGAATGCTTAATCTGCACAAAGTACTCCTTTCTTCCCCGGCCCTACTCCCAAATCCTAAACCCTATCAGGGAATGAGAGCAGAAACAGCCCCAAGACAAGGTCGAAACTGAAGAGAGACAGCAGAGGGGTTTAGGGAAAGAACCAAAAGTTCAAAAGAAGGAGAGGGAATTGATAGCTGGGAAACCAGAGGAAACTTCATTAGGG
Source organism: Oreotragus oreotragus (assembly GCA_006410675.1). NCBI lineage: Eukaryota > Metazoa > Chordata > Mammalia > Artiodactyla > Bovidae > Oreotragus > Oreotragus oreotragus. The sequence continues at coordinate 447,277 of SJYX01013608.1, forward strand.
GGAAAACATTTCTAATATGTAGAAGGATGGGTTAGATTTAGACGCTGGAGACAGGAGGAATTCCTGATGGGGGTAAAGGCACAGGACTTTGAGAACATAGGATGTATTTCTATGCCAATTCTTGCCTCTTTACCGAGGCCTGCCCAAGATGAAAGGCCAAGGGTAAGAGCATCATTTGCTCTGACCATGGACAGTAACATCCTCCCAAGCGGAAACTCAAGGTCACTGATGATTTTAATATGTAGAGTTACTCAAAACTAACCAAAGTCTGAGGACTGCACACAATACTGAGGAAAAAATTCTTTGAATGGTACATTTAAAATAGTTCTCAAGAAAATATGGTCATATGTACAATGAAATATTATTCAGTCGTAGAAAAGGACGAAATCTTGTCATCTGTGACAATATGGATGAACCCTGAGGGCATTACACTAAGTCAAATAAGTCAGACAGAGAAAGACAGATAGTGTATGATCTCTGTTATATGTGAAAATCTAAACAACAAAATAAACAGCAAACCAAGCTCATAGACACAGAGAACAGATTGGTGATTATCAGAAATGTAGGAGGGGAGGGGGGTATTTAGTTGGGGAGAGATGGATAAAATGAGTGAAGGGGGGTCAAACTGTACAAATTAGTTATACACTAAATAAACCAGGGATATAAAATAAATAAATGGATAAAAACGATGATACACGCTTATCAACACTTTTCCAGCACAACTAAACTCACAGATAAAGGGATTTTTAGGAAGAATTTTTAAAATGCAATCGTCCACACCCTACCTGGCAAATGTATGCCTGGCATTTTTGAAAGAGGTAAGTGAAAGAGCAAATTCAGCTCCAAGGTCATCTTTATTAACCCGATTTAGGATTAAAGTGTTCTCTAGGAGACATACTCCAATGACTTAGGTAGATTATTTAATATGATAAATTTTAATCAAACAGCAACAGCTTTCTTTCAAGATATGAAATAATGAGGCAATTTACAACAGAATGTTTTGAGGATGCTCTTTTGCCTTGTAGGGGTAGAGCAAGAGGTGATACAAGGTCAGGTTTTAAATAAACTCATGCCTCACAAAAAGATGAAGAGCATGGACAGATTTAGCCTTCTGGGTAAAGTCTTCTGAGGCCTAAGAAGAGACAGGTTGCAAAATGAGGGAGGGAACCAAAATTCTCATCAAGTCACCAGGCCAGAGAAGTTACAGCATCTGGCACATGATGATTACAGATCTCTGTTTGCTTGTGGACACAAGTCTAATAACAGTTATGTAATATTATGAATACAAAGTCATGCGAAAGAACCCCCCAGATATACTAATTTTTAGGCATGCCCCTTGAGAAACATATCCAAGGTAAGAAACACAGGACATGGTCTGACTGATTAATGATTTCTGTATTCTGGATAGGAAAGCTGTACTACCTATGTTTTCAGGTTGTCACATCAAGCCAGAAAAGTTAAAACGTGCATAATTTGAAAGTATGACATGCATCTTTTTAAAGTAAGAATTTCTTATTCAGGAGGACTCATCATGTAGCGTCTGCTTGTTTGTTTGAATACACAAAGTCCCATCCCCAGAAACTCTGATTCTCGAAGCCGTGTGCTACCTGCTAAGTTGCTTCAGTCGCGTCCAACTCTGTGCGACCCCGTGGACTGTAGCCCGCCAGGCTCCCCTGTCGATGGGATTCTCCAGGCAAGAATACTGGAGTGGGTTGCCATTTCCTCCTCCAAGGGATCTTCCCAACCCAGGGACTGAGCCTGCGTCTCTTACATCTCCTGCATTGGCAGGCAGGTTCTTTACCACTAGCACCACCTGGGAAGCCCTGAGTGAGGCCTAAGAATGTATATTCAGGAAGTGATTCCCAACATGGCAACTCTGCTGTGGTATTATGGAGACACTAAACTAATGCCAGCATTTGCCTACTCCAGATTCCTCATGATACGAGAAAAAATAAATTTTTATGTTGCTTAAAAATTAATAAATAAAATGGAAAACAGGAAAGATTCCGAAGATCTTCCCTTTCTGTACACGAGGACCACTAAGTTTCCAGCCTCATCAGGACCAAACAAGAGAAAAAAAACCACCACCACCACCAGCACAGGTTGGCACAGATACACAAAGATCTAAAAAGATCTTTGGGAAACTGAGGTTCATTATGCTGTCTTTGTAACAAATTAACATTGAGGTTTTCGCCTCCCGCACCCCCACCCATCTTGGGGGGTATGCTTGTGTGCTCGTGTGTAAGAGCCTGTGCACAAGGAGAAAAGAGACATAACCTAAAGCTGTCAATCACCCTGTCAGTCAAACATCAGGACACAGAGAGGCGCTTGTCACCAACCAGACCCCTACTGCAGTTCTGCTTCTGGTTTCCAGCCTACTCGCTCCTCCTTCTGTCTCTCTGGAGCCCACTTTTGTTTGCCTAATAAAACTCTTGCTACTTACTATGTCTCTTGGCTGAATTCTTTCCTTCGGGGGACAAGGATTGAGAAAACTGGCATTTTGGTGGTAATACCTTTAACTGGGTGCCTCTGAGTCTCTCAAAAGGTAGCAGTTAAAGGATTAACTGGGGCTTCTCTGGTGCCAGTGGCTAGGACCCCACACTCCCAATGCAGGGGGCCTGGGTTTGTTCCCTAATCAAGGAGCAGGATCCCACATGCTGCAGCTAAGACACAGTGCAGCCAAACAAATGAATAAACATCTAAAAAAATAAAGTGTTAATTATGGCTGCAGTCTCACATATAAAGGGCTTTCCCAAGTGATGCAAGTGGTAAAGAATTGGCCTGCCAACAAGGCAGGAGATGCAAGAGACATAGGCTCGATCCCAGGATTAGGAAGATCCCCTGGAAAAAGGATATCAGAACCCAATCCAGTATTCTTGCTTGTAAAATCTCATGGACAGAGGAGATTCATAAGCTACAGTCCATGGTCCCAAAGAATCAGAGACAGCTGAGCGACTGAGTGCTCGCATCACTGGCATCTCAAATATAAAAGGGTTCAACCAGCAGAGGATTCACTTCCAAGCCCACTCACAGTGCTGTTGCCTAGCCTCAGGTCTTCACTGGCTGCCAGCTGGAAACATCAGCTCCTTGACAGGAGGGGCTCTCCAACTTGCAACATGGCAGCTGGCTTCCCCCAGAGTGAGCCAGTGAGACAGTAAGAGAGGGTGAGCAAGAAGGGAGTAGCAGGTTTGTGCCTTAGCTGCTGAAGGAATATCCCATTCTCTTTTGTCACAGTTTATGCATTGGAGGCAAGTCTCTAGGTCCAGTCCACATTCAAGGGGAGGGGATTACATACGGACATAAATACCAGGAGGTGGGTGTTACTGGGCGCCATATTAGATGACATGCGCCATACCATAAGAGATGGCACGTGACAATCTGAGCAATGAAAGATTTATATGGAAACATGTTCCAAATGGGAAAAAAAAAATAAGGCAGAATCTGAGCTACAGAAATCTACTTTATGGATAACATTCTGAGAATTTGCTAAGAAGTGTCACCACCTTCTCACTCACCTCGTATGTGTCACCCTATGGCGGTGCATCACGATTTTTTTTTTTTTTTTTCAGGCTGACACATCTGTGAACTTGTTAGTCCAAAAAGGAAGAAAAAGAGGATGAACAAATAAGGGACCTTACGACCCATCAAGTAACACTCTGTGACAATTTGCACTTTCATATTTATCATGAGAAGCAGTATGGTAACGGCCATAAGGAGTAAGGGAAAAAATAACAACAATTTTAGAAACTTGATAAAAATTGTTTCCCAGATTTTTTTTCCCCCTACAAAGCTGTTTTATCAGCTCAAAATGGCAATACACCCTAACGGGAATGTACATAAGCAATGCAGCAGGTTTAAAACATGGCCCCAGGATTCTTGACACTCGTTTCCATCTAGAACTGGAGTCTCTGTCCCCTCCCCTTGCCTCTCCCATAAGAGTTGTGATGGCTTTGACTGAGAGACTTGCTGTAAGACTTCTGAAGCTAAGAGAAACTAAGAAGTTTCTATCTGGTCCTCTTAGGAAATCCACTCTTCAGATGCAACCACCATCCCTTGAGTGAGTGAGTGAAAGTCACTCAGTTGTGTCTGATTCTTTGTGACCCCGTGGACTGTAGCCAACAGGCTCCTCTGTCCATGGAATTCTCCAGGCAAGAATACTGGAGTGGGCAGCCGTTCCCTTCTCCAGGGGATCTTTCCAACCCAGGGATTGCACCCAGGTCTCCCACATTGCCACCCACTCCGGTACCTTTGCCCAGAAAATCCCATCAACGGAGGAGCCCAGTAGGCTACGGTCCATGGGGTCGCAATGAGTTGGACACGACTGAGCGATTTCACTTTCACTTTCTCCCACACTGCAGGCAGATTCTTTACCATCTGAGCCACCAGGGAAGCTCAGTGAGAAGCTCAAACTTGCCCACAGAGAGAAAAACCCACACAGGGCCTCAAGAACACAATGAGAGAGAAATCTGGCTAGTCCTCAACTGCTCCAGCTTCTGATTGCTGCTGCTCCAGCCATCCCTGGTCCTCAACCATAATATATGTCAGAGATCCCCCTCCCAAGTCCAGAACTGCCTGGCCCACCCCTTACTGAATTCTTGATCCTGAAAGGATGACAGATAATTTTAAAATATGACTGTTGTTGATTTAGCCCACTGTTTTGAGGTAGTTACACAACAAGAGATAATTTTAACAGCCAGGAAGTAATCCCACACTGACAGTAAAGTCATGTATAAAGAAAACGGTAATATCAAAGAGGGGTATATGAGGTTAAAATATTCTCAGAACATTTAAGACTGTTAGACAACAGATGTGAACCACTGCCTCCAGGAAGGTCTTTGTGAAAACTATGACAGTTGGGAAACATTAACATTGAAGATGGATATGCCTAAAAGTAATCTTATAACAGGAAAGTAAATGGTTGCAAATCATAAAAATTGGAAATAGAGCATTTTTATTCCTACGGTATGTCTCAGAGGAACTGAGTAACAAATGTGGTCAGCCATGACCTCCTTCTCTTGTCATATCAGAAATCATAATACCGTTTGGTGTTACAGAACCTTGGCAAGTATCATCCATTTCCCTCAACATTTACCCCCACAGACGTNTTTTTTTTTTTTTTTTCAGGCTGACACATCTGTGAACTTGTTAGTCCAAAAAGGAAGAAAAAGAGGATGAACAAATAAGGGACCTTACGACCCATCAAGTAACACTCTGTGACAATTTGCACTTTCATATTTATCATGAGAAGCAGTATGGTAACGGCCATAAGGAGTAAGGGAAAAAATAACAACAATTTTAGAAACTTGATAAAAATTGTTTCCCAGATTTTTTTTCCCCCTACAAAGCTGTTTTATCAGCTCAAAATGGCAATACACCCTAACGGGAATGTACATAAGCAATGCAGCAGGTTTAAAACATGGCCCCAGGATTCTTGACACTCGTTTCCATCTAGAACTGGAGTCTCTGTCCCCTCCCCTTGCCTCTCCCATAAGAGTTGTGATGGCTTTGACTGAGAGACTTGCTGTAAGACTTCTGAAGCTAAGAGAAACTAAGAAGTTTCTATCTGGTCCTCTTAGGAAATCCACTCTTCAGATGCAACCACCATCCCTTGAGTGAGTGAGTGAAAGTCACTCAGTTGTGTCTGATTCTTTGTGACCCCGTGGACTGTAGCCAACAGGCTCCTCTGTCCATGGAATTCTCCAGGCAAGAATACTGGAGTGGGCAGCCGTTCCCTTCTCCAGGGGATCTTTCCAACCCAGGGATTGCACCCAGGTCTCCCACATTGCCACCCACTCCGGTACCTTTGCCCAGAAAATCCCATCAACGGAGGAGCCCAGTAGGCTACGGTCCATGGGGTCGCAATGAGTTGGACACGACTGAGCGATTTCACTTTCACTTTCTCCCACACTGCAGGCAGATTCTTTACCATCTGAGCCACCAGGGAAGCTCAGTGAGAAGCTCAAACTTGCCCACAGAGAGAAAAACCCACACAGGGCCTCAAGAACACAATGAGAGAGAAATCTGGCTAGTCCTCAACTGCTCCAGCTTCTGATTGCTGCTGCTCCAGCCATCCCTGGTCCTCAACCATAATATATGTCAGAGATCCCCCTCCCAAGTCCAGAACTGCCTGGCCCACCCCTTACTGAATTCTTGATCCTGAAAGGATGACAGATAATTTTAAAATATGACTGTTGTTGATTTAGCCCACTGTTTTGAGGTAGTTACACAACAAGAGATAATTTTAACAGCCAGGAAGTAATCCCACACTGACAGTAAAGTCATGTATAAAGAAAACGGTAATATCAAAGAGGGGTATATGAGGTTAAAATATTCTCAGAACATTTAAGACTGTTAGACAACAGATGTGAACCACTGCCTCCAGGAAGGTCTTTGTGAAAACTATGACAGTTGGGAAACAGTAACATTGAAGATGGATATGCCTAAAAGTAATCTTATAACAGGAAAGTAAATGGTTGCAAATCATAAAAATTGGAAATAGAGCATTTTTATTCCTACGGTATGTCTCAGAGGAACTGAGTAACAAATGTGGTCAGCCATGACCTCCTTCTCTTGTCATATCAGAAATCATAATACCGTTTGGTGTTACAGAACCTTGGCAAGTATCATCCATTTCCCTCAACATTTACCCCCACAGACGTGCATCACCATCAGTCACACACTGTCCCTTTCATTGAGAATCATACAGATCACATTATCTTAAGCTTCCTTATTTTCTCCTCTACCACATGTATTTACGTCTTCCTCTCCTTTCCCTTTCTTCTTTCTGATCTTCTGGAAAATCTTTTCATCCCCATTTTGAAGACCCTCCCTGTCTTTTCCACCCATCCACTCTTGCCTACCAATCTCCTGACCCATCAAATATGCTTCCTTATATCTCTGGTGTCCATTCTTGTCCTCATTATTATAAAAATCTTTATGGCAGATTATAAAACTTATGTCTTGATTTCAAAAATACCCTTAAGGTGATCTCTAATCCTTTTCACTCAGACAATTCTCCAAGAGGTTGTCTATACTCAATGTTTCCAATTTTTTTTGCTGCACACTTACTCTTTAAATCCATTGTAACCCAACTTCAAATATCCAACACTATTGGACCTATTCCTTTAAAAGGTACCACCAGTGGTCTTTTCTCAGCACAGCACCCTTCTCCACTGATTTCACTGTTGTATTTGGCACAGTTGATAGAGCTTTTCTTTCTGAAATTCTTCTACCTTTTTTTTTTTTTTTTGGCTGCACCAGTGGCTTGTGGGAACTTAAGTTTCCTGAACAGGGATTGAACCTGTGCCTTTGGCAGGCAGTGAGGGCTTGGGAGTCCTACCACTGGACCACCAGGGAATTCCTGAAATTCTTCTACTTTTGACTTTTTAAAGTGTTCACTGGCTGTCTTTGATTTGTATGTATTCTTTCTCTGTTCTCTTCTCTAAATCATTATCTACTCTCCAAATATTCCAACAGAAACATTCCTCATCTTCCTCTCTCCATACCAATATTTCCGATGAACTAAATCAGGAAGCCCAAATCTCTTGCTCCACCATAATTCTGACTTGAAACAGGCACACAGGTGTACTTCAAACTCTCTTACTGATTTGCTCAATCTGATGTCTGGTGTACTTCAAACTCTCTTATTGATTTGCTCAATCTGATGTCTGAATATCAACCTATACAGGAATTTAATGCATCACACAAAGCAAGGACTTCTCATATAAGAAAATGCTTTCTACATAGGAAGTCAGTCAGAAGAATACTAGTGGTCACCTTGATGCACTGGGAAGAACGACCCTTAATTCAACAAATTCAGGTTTGAGAACTCTGATTTTAAGCACCGACTTGCTATTCTCTGCACCTAAATGCTCCGATCCCTGGTACCTGCATGTCTTATGCCTTGATTAACTTCACTCTGCAAGTATCAGCACCATTCTGAGAGAGACCTCCCAGGAATGCCATATGTAATGAGATATGTTGATATGAATGAGATATATTGCATATCTCTCATGCAACGCTCAGGAGACACACTATATATTAATTTACTCATTGTCTATTTTTCCTCACAGGAATATAGGTTTCGTGAGACCACACACTTTGGTGCAATGCTGACTCCCTAGAACATGGAAGAGTATTTAGCCCACAGTGGGGGGCTTCCCTGGTGGCTCAGATGGTAAAGAATCCACCTGCAATGTGGAAGACCTGAGTTCAATCCCTGGATTGGGAAGACCCCCTGGAGGAGGGCGTGCTCCAGTGTTCTTGCCTGGAATATCCCACAGACAGAGGAACGTGATGGGCAACAGTCCACGGGATTGAAAAGAGCTGGACATGACTGAGCAGCTAATTCAACAACAACAAACCACATAATAAATATTTGTTGAAAACCAAATAACAACTACAAAGTGAATGATTTAATGAAAAAGTTCTCATTTCCACGTATAGAACGTTTGTAACACTATAAAGTAAATGGAAGAACCCTCAAGGTAAAACAATATGCTTTTCACCACGTGAGCCAATTCATATGTTTGGGTAACAACCAGCTGAATCAAAGTTTCTTTGCAAAAAGTAGCGTGATTATCTATTCTGCAGTAGGACATCCCACTATCTTTCTTTTTTCTCAACAGAAATGATCTTACTGAAGTTTGCTACCAAACTTTCTATTAGCTTACTAGCACAGAACTTTCTTTCTTAGACCATCTATCTAAGGTCTCCATGTGGGAGTCGCTCAATTTTTATTTCTCTAACATCTTTGTTTTCTCTCCATCATTTTTCTTCCACATGGACTTTTCTTTTTCAGAGAACTCTTGACCTGCGAGGAACTTAAGATATTGTTAGCCCAAGGGTTTCTAATCTTCCTTTCAGCAGTGAGACCTACTTAACGTACAAAATCTTAATGAAACAGCATCCTAAGTGGAGGGGCTGGAACCTGCTCCCCGGCTCCCCTTCATTCCAGTATCCATGAGACACTGAGGAGAATCATAAGTCTCCTGTGAAAACCCTAGATAGTGCTGTGTTGTGCTGTGCTAAGTCGTGTGTGACTCTTTGTGACCCCATGGACTGCAGCCCGCCAGGCTCCTCTGCCCATGGGCTTCTCCGGGCAAGCATACTGGAGTGGGTGCTGCTTCCTCCTCCAGGAGGTCCTCCTGATCCAGGGATCTAACCCGCGTCTTCTTGCATCCCCTGCACTGATAGGCAGATTCTTTACCACTGTGCCAGCTGGGAAGTCCTGTGGATAGCCTGCTACGCTTTCTTAATTAAACTCAGATGCATTTTCCATGTCAATTCTTCCATTTCTCCTACAGGAGACTTAGCTCATCCTCTGGGTTAAAAGCATTTACTGCAAAAATATAGTATGTGTGACATACTATGTAGGCAGTGGGGGGGCCATGCTGGGGAAACAGAAATGAAGGGCAGTGGTCTCGGCATTTCTCACCCACCAGATAAACACACCTGAGTAGATCTATAATTTCCCTCAAGGGAGTGACTTTTTTTTTTTTTTTTCCTTTTTTTATCCTCACGTCCTGGCTGCCTGCCCTTACCTTGACTTTTGTGTTCCCGACGGCTAGGCGGGGCCTTTCTCCTTCTCCTCCAGCTTCTCATTATTCAAGAACTAGCATGCTTTAGGACCTAGTGTTGTCTGGTCCTGGTGGATGATCCCTGGATCCGCACTTATCTCCCGAGTCCCTAGGGTAAGAGATGTGTGCTAGATGTCTCCGTCGGGGTCACGTGCTATCATCTGAAGTCCACTCTCTGGACGTCTCTCCTTCCCCTCCCTCCAGTGGAACTCCTTTCCACTGTCCCCATTAGTTTCCATGACTTCATGGCTCACTTAGTTCCACAAACTTGACACTCTGAGTCATCTTTGCCTCCCTTCTCTTTCGAATCATTATGGATCACCACAGTTTTGTGACAACATCCTCTGATCTGACTTTCTAGAAGCTATTCCAATGTACCCAGCTAACAGTACACTTGAGGTGAGCAGAGACCATGTTTGCTGGTTTCCCACTGGCTGTAGGCAGAGCGTGTGGCACAGAATAGATGCCTAATAATTCTTGTTGAAAGAATAAGTGAATGGAATAAAAATGTGTGATGTTTACTATGGCATAAAAACCTCAAGTAAATTACCCAGTGATGGTGCAATGTGTGGGCCCATTAATAAGATATTATAGCATAATTAAAATATTTTTCAAGCATATATTAATGGCATGGAAATTGCTCCCCGTTTAACGCAAAAATAAAGAGAAGCTGAACACAAAAACCATAAATTTATTATTAACCCAGTTGTGAAAATCTAGAAAATACAAAAATATTTACCACTGGTTATCTCTAAATGGTGGTTTTTACTTATTTTCATACTGCTTTAAAATTTTTCCTAACTGCTTTATTTTTTAAGAAGTTAACGCTCTAAAGAAAATTTACCACCATGGAAATAACGATGCCTTTTGATGGAAGGCTTGAAAGAAACATGCACAAATTAGAAGAGGCATTTATTCCCAGATGGACAGTATTATAACCCATCTTCCTGACTTGGATTTTCTAAGTGAAAGTGTGAGTCACTTAGTCGTGGGACTCTTTGCAACCCCATGGACTGTAGCCCTCCAGGCTCCTCATGGAATTCTCTAGGCGAGAATACTGGAGTAGGTAACCATTCCTTTCTCCGGGGATCTTCCCAACCTAGGGACCGAACCCACATCTCCTGCACTGCAAGTGGGTCCTTTACCATCTGAGTTAAAAGCATTGCTTAATATTTTTAGTATTCTTCACTCCAGGATACATTGCTTAGTTATCTGCTTCTGTCAGCCTTTATACAGTTGAATTTATCATGATATCATATTATATTAATTTTGCTGAAATGTCATTTTAACCTTTACTATTCTTTTGTTAAACACTGTACTGTCTCCTTATTACTTAAAAAATAAAATAAAATTAGAAGTCCTCAATCATTCAGGGCCCAAATTTCAATGTCCAATGTCCCCTTCCAGGCATATAAGACAGACACCTACTGCGCCTGCTCCACTCCTGGACTCCCCATCTCCCTTACTCCATTTCAAACCTTATCCTTTCTTAATGCTTAACGAAAATGTTCTTAGCAATTTTATCAGAACACCCACAGCCCTTATGCATAATCCTGTAATATCGTGCATTTTTAGAATTAAAAAAAGGTTAGAGCAGTAAGACATTATTAAAATCATTTGGCTCAACTTCTCCCTTTACAGATGCAGAAACTACAATCCAATTAGAAAAGATGGCTTGTTCAGTAATTCAATATTGAACTCTTAAGAGTTAAGTATTTTAACGAATACAGGACCTAAAATTACTGGATCTCCCATCTGCTGAGCAATTGCTCAGCAATTTTTCCTGACTCCATTCCCAAGGGTATGTCTAGCCTGCCTATCTTGATCGTCCTCATTTATTCCAGGGCAGATAGCACGGCAGATAGACTCCTTTCCATCTCCATTGTACCCAGTGCTGCAGAGTGAGTGCTGAAGAAATATTGCAGAAAGCACCTCAAGCAACCCAGAGACGGAAGTGAAGATACAAATCTGTGACAGCAATATTCCATCTTAACAATACGGCTGCTACATCCAGCTGGCTGGTAATGACCATCAGAGGAAGTGATGGAAACTTTCTTTTACATACTATATGGCTGTTCTAGCCAATCATGAATGGAGAAGGCGATGGCACCCCACTCCAGTACTCTTGCCTGGAAAATCCCATGGATGGAGGAGGCTGGTAGGCTGTTGTCCATGGGGTTGCTAAGAGTCGGACATGACTGAGCGACTTCCCTTTCACTATTCACTTGCATGCATCGGAGAAGGAAATGGCAACCCTGTCCAGTGTTCTTGCCTGGAGAATCCCAGGGATGGGGGAGCCTGGTGGGCTTCCATTTATGGGGTCGCACAGAGTTGGACATAAGCGACTTAGCAGCAGCAGCAGCCGTAGCCAATCATGAAACCTCAGGGTTATGGTTAAGACAGCACTGACGCATATACGCTACCCATGTGAAACATAGCTAGCTAGTGGGAAGCTGCTATATAACAAGGGGAGCTTAGCCCAGTGCTCTGTGATGACCCAAAGGGTGGGAGGAGGGGTGGTGGGAGGGAGGCTCAAGAGGAAGGGGATATATGTATACTTATGGCTGACTCACACTGTTGTACAGCAGAAACCAACACATTATTTAAAGCAACTATCCTCCAATTAAAAAAAAAAAAAAAAGATCCTGGAAAGAGAGCCAGGATAAGAAAACAGGGATTGGAACTGGGTCCATAGACATCGCTGCAGCCAGTTCACTGCGACACACATAAGCTCAAGGAAGGATCGGACTCAAAAGCCAGGATGAGTAGTAGATTTCAGAGTTGCAAGTGGCTCTTTCCACACACACAGACACACACTCTTTTAAATTCTGAATGACATATACGAGGAAGAGAAACACTTAACAAGGGTACCAATCAAATAATGTACAATGTGTTAACAAATAACTGGTGGATGAAATGCCATTGCAAGCCAGAAGACCCAGGAGACAGGGAAAGGTGAACCTCTGGGGTTAATCAACATTCAAAAGCAAGGAGAATTAGGACATGCCCTCAAGACACAATCATGCCAGCCTCTTCATCCTGGCTGCGGTACTCTGGGGTCATGAGCCACACAAACCCAGGAGCATCTGCCAAGATCTCAAACAGCTGAGCAAGCATTCTCTGCTATTTGTCCAGCTGTTGTGAAATGACAGAAGAATGTTCCCAGGGTTTCATCAAGAAGATTTCTCTTTCAATTCAGAACAATATGATTAGAATACAAAATTTCTTGTTAGTTATGATCTTGTTACTCTGAGTGTGTATTTACCTGGGTGTAGACATCTACTGCTTATTTTTGCAACTAATGAAGGTAAATAGAAAACATCATGGCACATTAAAAAGTGAGTAACATTGAAGAAATAAAATAAATCACTCTTTTCCTCTAATAGCAGACTCACTGCTAGAGAAGTAGGTGCCCATTCACCTGGTGATTCAAAATGTCTTGAATATAATTTTTCAAAATTCCATTACTTTCCTTCCTTTCTTATATATGAGCATCACAATTTCAAGGGAAATGATTTAATGGTGAAATCTCACATTGTAGAATAGCCAGCTCACCTTACATATATCAACACTGTTGTACGTGGAAGTGAACGCACCGGACTTGTTAAAAATGTGAACTGCTCCTTCCCATCAAAGGAAGAAAAAAGAAAAACATCAGAAAAAAGAAAACCTTCAAAAGAAAAATATAAAGGCTCTAGTGACTGATCTTGGTTGCTTTTCACATAAAGACTTAATGTGTGGGAGTTAATTATATTAGTGATGGAGGGTAACAAGCTATTAATTTTGTGCTTCAAAGTTATTAAACACCTTTCTATATACAGTTCACAGGCAAATGAATGGACTTAATCTCTGTATTAAAACACAAAACGAACCAAACAATCCCACGTTTCATGACTTTTCAGAGTTCATTACCTCCTTGACAATGCTTTCCCAGAGGCCAGATATGCTGCTTTAGAAAAGTCTCTGGCAGTTCACATGGGAAGCCTGTGAATGTGGATTTAATCACATTTAACTCATTCCTCTTCAGACCAGACATGAAAGGTCACCAAGGAAAAGCATTTTTCCCTAGTGATTCAACTATACTGGTCTAGTAAAATTTCTTCTTCCAATGATTCCACAACTCCTGAGAGAGTCTGCTAGTTTAATGTGTCACATGGCTAATATGTGCAAATTTAAAGAAGCCAGTGGAGGAAATAAAATATTTCAGATGATAACATTTACTGTCAAGAGAAGTTTGTAGATTTCTTTTTTTTGGTCATGTCTAATTCTTTAGGGTAAAACTTAACATTATTTAATTCTAAAGCAGCAATTTTATTTAGATAAGGATCTTTATCTAATTACCAAAGGACATTTTTACTTGTAAAAATCATTACACATGTAAAAAAAATTACAGTCAATGAAGGCATTATTATCATAAGTCATGATACTTATCTGCATTTAAGGGTCTCTGTGCTCTAATAAGAGCAAACAATACCTTGGTTTATCAATGTTTTCACACAAAATTTACAATGACTCATTTGATTTATTAAAAGCCTCATCAGAGCTCAAAGGTATCTGAATATCCATAAAATTAGGAAATAATTGCTATAAAATCGAGAAATAATTGCAAAATCTCCATACAAGAAACAATTCAACAAGATAGTACCTATTGGAAATGCTTACATTATAAAAATAATATTGAAAATTAAAACTCGGACTAAGCTGTATCAATAAACTATGCTTTCATGAAACAAAATTTTTGGTCCAACTCTTTGAGACCCCATGGACTGTAACCCCTCAGGCTCCTCTGTGCATGGAATTTCCCAGCCAAGAACACTGGGGTGGTTGCCATTTCCTTCTCCAGGAGATCTTCCCAATCGAGGGATCGAACCCACATCACCAGCACTGGCAGGCTGGTTCTTTACCACTGAGCCACCTGGTATATAATAAACCTCATCTTACCATGGGAAAAACTAAGGTTCAGCGAGCTAAGTTCCTTGCTCAAAGTGATAGAGAAGGTGGCAAACCAAGGTTATCTAGCCACAGAACACATTTATTTTTATTTTGTGCAGATTAAAACATTTTTAATTTTAGAATACTTTTAGATTTATAGAAAACTGTGGAGAGCGGTACAGAGGGTTCCTGTTTACGCCTCACCAGTTTCCCCGATTGTTGAAACCTGACATTACACGCAACACCCACCACATCTAAGGAGCACACTGCAATGCAGATATGAACTACACTGCACACCTCACTTGCCTTACACTCCTCTTTCCCTAAAGCTCATTTTTCCTCCCAGGATTCCATGCAGGACACCACTTGACATTACGCTCTCATGTCTCCCTGGCCTCTTTCAGCTGTGACAGTGTCTCAGACTTTCTGTTTTTCATGACCTTGACAGTTTTAAGAAGTACTAGTCAGGGGAGGGGTGTTCAGGAGAGGGGTCACATGTACACCCATCGCTGATTCATGTCAATCTATGGCAAAAACCCACCACAATACTGTAATTAGCCTCCAATTAAAAAAAATTTTTAAGTACTAGTCAGGTATTTTGTAGAATGTCCCTCCACTTGGGTTTGCGTGATGTCTTTTCCTGATTAGAGTGGAGTTATAATTTTGGGAGAAAGACCACAGAAGCAAAGTGCCATCCTCAGTATATTGATGCAAAGGGCACACGCTATCAGTGTGACTTCCCTTTGATGATCTTAACTTTGAAGAGCAGGCTGGGGTACTAGTTGCCTGGCTTCTCCGTTCTGAAGTTACCATCGTCCCCTTCTCTCTTTTCATGCTTTGCTTTTTGGAAAAAAGTTACGTGGGTGGGAGTGGGAGGGAGTCACGACACACCAACAGGGTGTGCAGCAGGTGCTGTGAAGCAGGGGCTATCCAAATCAATTATTTGGCCTTTTCCTATCAGAGCCTTCATTTTTAGCCGACTCTTCTATATTGCCTCTGACAATCTTTTCTTAGTGTTTTGGCATTTTATTCATGTGCAGTAGTTGAAAAACACAATTCTTCACTAATTTCCTGCTTTTGCAAAGGTCCCCCCAAAATATGTTAGAATTAAATGTGAGAACCAACAAATCTGAAATTATTTTCCGCTATCTTTCTGTGTAGGATGTGTCACTAAGGAATGCATTCAGAACCAACATTCCTCAGAAGCATTCTGTAAAGAACTTACCAGAAATATTCGTTCAAGTTGATCCTGAATGTCTTTCATTCCTGGAAAAGCAGCAACTCCCTGGATCATCTCAACAAAGATGCAGCCAACTCCCCTAGAGAGAGAAGAAAGAATTGTGACAAAAGCTTCAATATAGTCTGCTTAGAAAACTAAATCTGCAATTAGAACATCTACTCCTACAAAGAGAAAGAGTGAACAAATAACATCCTACAAAGAGAAAGAGTGAACAAATAACATTCTCAACGAGTATAAAGGGCTGTGCCACATGCACCTAGACCCCATAACTTTTGTTGCCTTTCTCTGTTTACTGCCCAGAAAGGGTTCCAAACGGATACAACTATACCAGGTTCAAAGAATCTGCCTGCAATGTGGGAGACCAGGCTTCAGTCCTCCGGTCATTCCCCTGGAGAAGGGAATGGCCACTCACTCCAGTATTCTTGCCTGGAGAATCCCTTGGACAGAGGAGCCTGGTGGGCTACAGTCCACGGGATCACAGAGAGTCCGACACAACTGAGTGACTAACACTTTCACTTTTCACTGTTTCACACCAGGCTCAGAAAATGGTGGAAACCAATTAAGTATAAATCTCACTGACTCACCTCCACTCAGGATACAATCAAGAAACTCCTTAGCCTGATATAGAAAGCCTCCATAGTCTTGTTCTACCATGCTTTTCCAACTCGATTTCACAAATTCATAATGTGTTGTCCTCTCCAACTTTCCAGGGCTCTCTTTGCATCAACATTATCTGGAGAACTTTTTTAAAACAAAGCAAATGATCTGAACACAAACTCCAGAGACCTGGTTTCAATCAGTTGGAGGTCAGGCATTTAGGTGATTTAGGGCAACTACAGTGAGGATCTGTGAATTTTGAACTGTGTTGTTGGAGAAGACTCTTGAGAGTCCCTTGGACTGCAAGGAGATCAACCAGTCAATCCTCAAGGAAATTAGTCCTGAATATTCATTGGAAGGACTGATGCTGAAGCTGAAACTCCAATACTTTGGCCACCTGATGAGAAGAACTGACTCATTGGAAAAGACCCTGATGCTGGGAAAGATTGAAGGCGGGAGGAGAAGGGGACGACAGAGGATGAGATGGTTGGATGGCATCATCGACTCAACGGACATGAGTTTGAGCAAGCTCCGGGAGTTGGTGATGGATAGGGAGGCCTGGTGTGCTGCAGTCCATGGGGTCACAAAAAGCTGAGTGACTAAACTGAACTGAACAGTGAGGATCTCTGAACCAGACTGATCCGCCCATGGGCCAAGCATAAACCTACACAACTCGGCCTGAATGGCTCCACTCCCTAGAACTTATTTCTTTACCTGTTTGCTCTTGACATGTAAATACAACCCAAGCTATGGCTCAGTGGTAAAGAATCTGCCTGCAATGCAGTAGATGTGGGTTCGATCCCTGGCTCCAGAAGATCCTCTGGAGAAAGAAATGGCAACCCACTGAAATATTTTTGCCTGGGAAATTCCACGGACAGAGGAGCCTGGTGGGTTACAGTCCACGGGGCCACAAAGAGTTGCATACAACTTAGTGACTAAACAACAACAAATATGATCTCTTCTACAAAGTCTTCCATGAACACTCTGCCAGACAGGATAGCTCCCTATCTGCGTCTGTTTATTCAGTACCAAACATCTACTATGGTCAATGTCTTTGGTCATGCTCACAGCTCCTATCTGGCAAGGCAGTCCAGTGTATTAGGAGACCTTGCCTCCCAGACCCCAGAAGCCTGCACCTAACCCTATAGGAACACCTGACCCATAGTACAGGCTGAAAGCAAATCAGATACTTCTGCTGAAAGTCTAGGGATAAAGCCACCCGGGAACAGGATGGAAAGAAACCAGCACATGTTGATGAAATAAATCTCCTTAATGGCAGAGCTGGCAAAAAATGGCCAGCTTCCTGCCGATGAAGTTCTCTGAATTGATCTGATTCCCACCTTCTGAAGGCCTGGATTAATTCACTGTTTTTGCTAGATCTCTCTAACTTCTTACAGTTCTCTATGATTTTATTAAATGGCTCTATCTTGAAGGAGTTTATGTTTCCTGAAAAGACTGTAATAAAATCATAAGCATGGTAAGACACTTCTTCACTTGTGGCACTCATAATTCATTTTTTAAAAAGATTTTTTGATGTGGACCATTTTCAAAGTCTTTATTAAATTTGCTACACTATTGCTTTCTCTTTAATGTTTTGGGTTTCTTGGCCACAAGGCAAGTGAGATTTGAGCTCTCTGACTACAGATCAAACTCACACCTCCTATGCTGGAAGGCGAAGTCTTCACCACGGAACCACCAGGGAGGTCCCTCATATTCAGCTTAGAGTGAGCAATCCCTTGTGTACTTATTTCAGATCCTCCAGAAGTTAAAGATGATGACTTACTTCTCTGTGGCTGCACCAGTTGTATGTGAATAGCATCTTGAATTTTAAAAGTAATACACTAGCAGAAATCTCTTCTCTATCACATCGCATAATTTTTATCTAAATTAAACACCAATAGTATATACAGTCAAATGAGAACAAACAAATGTGATTTCATATCATACAAATAATTCCATTTTAGTAATAAAGAATTAATTTCAAAATGACTGTTGTAGGTTATCATGGAGTTCCAGTTCAAGTTCCCCCGAGTCATACAGCAAATTTCCATTGGCTACCTATTTACCTTTGTTCGTGTATGTTAGTTAGTTATCTATGTTAGCATATATGCTTCCATGCCAGCCTCTCCGTTCGTCTCACCCTCTCCCTCTTCTCTCCCACCTTTGGCCCTAAGTCTGTTCTCTATGTCTGTGTCTCCACTGCTGCTCTGTGAACAGGTTCATCAGTACCATCCTTCTAGATTCTCTCTCTTTATATATATATAGATAGACAGACAGACATATATAAATATATATATGCATTAATATATGATGTTTGTTTTCCTCTTTCTGACTTACTTCACTCTGTATAATACACTCTAGGTTCTGCAATAACCTAGAGGAGAGGGATGGGTGGCAGGTGGAAAGGAGAGTCAAGAGGGAGGGGACATGTGTTCACCTATGGTTGACTCATGTTGATGTATGACCGAAATCAAACCAGTTTGTAAAGCAATCATCAATCAACTACAAATAAATAAATATTATAAAAAAAAATCCGTGTTCTAGGCAGATAATGAAATAATGCCATTTGCAGCAACATGCATGGATCTGGTGCCATACTGAGTGACGTCAGACAGAGAATGAGAAATATCATATGACATCCCTTCTATGTGGAATCTAAAAAGAAATGATACAAATGAACTTACTTACAAAGCAGAGACTCACAGATATAGAAAATGAACTCTCATGGTTGCCGGGGAGAAGGGACAGTTAAGGACTTTGGGAAGGTCATGTACACACTGCTATATTTAAAACGGATAACCAACAAAAACCTATTGTATACCACATGGAACTCTGCTCTAGTTATGTGCCAGCCTGGATGGGAGGAGGGTTTGGGGGAGAATGGATACATGTATATGTATGGCTGAGTCGCTTCGGTATTCTCCTGAAGCTATCACAACATTGTTAATCAGCTATACTCCAATACAAAATGCTTTTTGTGTAAAAAAAAAAAGTAAAAATAAAATTCATACACACACACACACACACACACACACACATTTACACATGGAGCAATTCTCAGCGAAAACTAACTGAAGGCTTGCAAAAAGACTTTTGTACAACCTGTAAGGACAGTTCAGATGGAAATGGGTAGGGAGGGAAGAGAAGCAATCAGGTCAGGACCTGTGCCCTTGGGGGAGGACTCAGAAGAGGGAGACCCTTCCTTCCTGGGGAGCAAGCTGTTCGAGTCACACACTGAGCATCCCAATTCTGGGGTCCAACAGTAGGAAGAAAGATGAGTGTGTTCAGCTGGACAGAAAACCAGTGGGGCTTAAAGAAGGAATGTAAAACACCTAGTCTCCACTTGGGAAGAGTGCACACACACTTGCTTACTCGAGAAAGCAAATTGAAACCACACTGGACTCTGGCCAGTTTCCCACCACTGCCCTGGCATGTACCCCAGCCTGAGCCAAGAGCTCATTCCGGCCCCACCTGCTTTGCAGTGCCACTCCACACTGCGTGAGAGCTGCCACAGACAAGCAGAGCCCATGCTGGTGAGGGAGGGAGGCAGCTCAGAGCCCGTCAGCACAGACTCCAAGTGGCATCTGAATGGGATAAGGATGGCATCTGGCACCTCAGTGGACAATGCACCAGAAGCGGTTCAGCACTCTGCCACAGCCCACACCCAGATCCACACTGACTGGCTGCTCCAGCCAGCCCCTCCTGATTTAGGGGCAAGGGTGCTGGTGTGGGAGAAGGCAGACACAGTCAGAGGGAACTGACCCAGCTCAGACCGGACCCTCAGGCCTCCGCTCAGCAGCCTGGGACCTGACTTTGCCCCCAGTAGAGCAGAGTTGGCCACTAGGGATAGGGGAGCCCTGGCTCTTGCTCTAGCCAGTCCATCTCAAGCCCTTCTTCCTAACGAGTGATAGCTGCCAGCACACTCTGGGGAAAGACGTGACTCTGCTTACAACAGATCCAGTTCTCCCACCAAAGCCAGTGGGCACACATGAACTATACATGGATGCTTTCATATAAGGATACCCCTTCAAGACCAAAACTGGCAACTGTTCACCTAATTTAAAGAGACAGACAGAGGGTAAACAACATGCTACTAAAAACCAATGGATCATCAAGAAATCAAAGAGGAAATCAGGAGATACCTCAAGACAAATGAAAACGAAAACACAACTTTGCAAAATCTACGGGATGCAGCAAAAGGAGTTCTAAGAGGGAAGTTTATAGTGATACGGGTCTACCTCACAATATAAGAAAAACCTCAAACAGACTGCCTAACCTACTATCTAAAGGAATTAGAAGAGAAGAACAGACAAAGTCTATAGTCAGCAGAAGGAAGAAAATAATAAAGATCAGAGAGGAAGTAAAACAGAAAGCCAAAATACAATGGAGCAGATCAGTGACATCAAGAGCTGGTTTTTCTAAAAGGTAAAATTGATAAATCTTTAGAAAGGCTCATCAAGAAAAAAAGAGAGAAGATCCAAATAAAATAAGAAGTAAAGAAGGAGAAATAACAACTGATATGGTAGAGATATTTAAAAAATCAGAACAGAATACTACAGCTATATGCCAACAAACTGGACAATACAGAAGAAAGTAATGCATTTCTAGAAACATAAAACCTTCCAACCCTGAACAAAAGAAACAGATATTCTGAATAAATCACTAGTACTGCAAATGAATCTGCACTTAAAAACAAACAAAACACCCAGACCAGACCAAACAAAACCTCCCAGTAAACAAACTCCAGGACTAGACAACTTCACAAGGGAATTCCACTGAATATATAATGAAGAGATAATATATGTTCTTCTCGAACTATCTCAAAAAATTGAAAAGGAGAAAAAAGAAAAAAGTTCTCTGACTTTGAAGTCTAATACAAAGCCACAGTAATCACAGCAGTAGAGTAATGGCACAAAAACAGATCAATAAAACAGAACAGACAAAAATAAACCCACGCACTTATGGTGAGGTCTTTTTCATGGTATTCTGAATCTTTATAAATGAGTGTTTAATGAGAAAAATGCAGCTTCCTTTGGAAATATATTTAAAGGTATCTTTCCTGACTAGTATTAATACATTAACATCTTCACCAGAATATTTATCACAATGCTTTAATTTCAGCATTTTTGACAAAACTGACTAAAACCAAGGTTATTAAAGAACTGGATCCTCAATCTGAAACAATCTATGACAAAGGAGGCAAGAATATACAATGAGGAATAGACATTCTCTTCACTAAGTGGAGATGCAAAAACTGAACAGCTGCATAAAAAAGAATGGAATTAGAACCATATACTAAACAAAACCTCAAAATGGTTTAAAGACCTTAACACAAACACGAAACCATCAAACTCTTAGAAGGGAACAGAGGCAGAACACTCTTTAACATAAATATAGCAACTTTTTTTTGGATCAATCTTCTCAGGAAAAGGAAACATAAGCAAAAATAAACAAATGGGACCTAACTAAAGTTAAAAGCTTTTGCACACCAAAGGAAATGGTCCAAAAAAAAAAAAGGCAACCCATGGAATGGGAGAAAATATTTTCAAATGATATGACTGAAATGGGATTAATATCCAAAATACTAAATAGCTCATACAACTTACTATTTTAAAAAGTTTAAAAATTGGCAGAAGATATGAATAGACATTTGTCCAAAAAAGATATACAGATGGCCAACAGGCACATGAAAAGATGTTCAACATTGCTAACTGTCAGAGAAACACAAATCAAAAACACAATGAGATATTACTTCACGGCTGTCAGAGTGCCTACCATCCGAAAGTGTACAAATAACAAATCTGGTGAGAATGTTGAGAAAACATGCCCTAGAGCACTGTTGGTGAAAACGTAAATTGGTGAAGCCACTATGCAAAATACTACAGAGATACCTCAAACACTAAAAATAGAACTGACCTATGATCCAGCAATTTCACTCCTGGGCATATATCTGAAGAGAACAAAACAAAAAAAAACCACTTTTTGGAAAAGATACATGCACCCCAATGTTTGTAGCAGCGTTATTTACAATAGCCAAGATACAGAAGCAACCTTAGATGCTTTCATCAACAGATGAAGGGAGAAAAAGGATGCGAATACATCTATACACACATACATACTACAAAATATTTGCCATAAAAAGAATGAAATTCTGCCACTTGCAACAGCATAGATAAATCACTAAGCATAGTGGGTATTATGCTTAGTGAGATAAGTCAGACAGAGAAAAACAAATATTCTCTGTTAGCACCTAACATGTTAAATCTAAAAAATAAAAGAAATGTATGTAACAAAAGAGAAACAGACTCACAGAGAACAAACTAGGGCTTTCCAGTGGGAAGAGGGACGTGGAAGAGGCGAGAAAATGGTATGGGATTAAGAGATACAAAATATTATGTACAAAGTAAACGAGCAACAAAGGATATATTGTATAGCACAAGGATCTATATAGCCATTATTTTGTAATTACTTCAAATGGAGAATATATACAAATATTGAATCGCTATGTTGTACACCTGTAATGCAATCCTGTAAATCAAGTACACCTCAAGAAAAAGTATGAAATTAACAATGATAGTAATAATACTAATAAAAATTTTAAAAGATTAAATACCTACATTGGTATTAAGAATTCATTTACTTGTATATTAAAATGTAATGATATTCTTATAGCTATTAGGGCTCCAAACATGCAGTTAGATCTAAGATTTCAATTTGATGGCTTTTTACATTTTTTATAAAAAGAATTCTTTTCTAAGACACTGACCTGCATTTCTATTGCCTTCTTATTATGTTATATCAGGCCTTCCAGGTGGCCCAGTGGTGAAGAATCTGTCTGCTAATACAGGTGACACAGAGACGTAGGTCTGATCCCTGGGTCAGGAAGATTCCCCGGAGAAGGAAATGGCAACCCACTCCAATATTCTTGCCTGGAAAACTCCGTGGGCAGAGGAGCATGGTGGACTATAGTTACTGGGTCACAAAGAGTCGGACATGACTGAGTGCACATACACAAAAATCAAACTCAAAGAAAAATGCACAAGTATACATTAGTTCAGTTCAGTTGCTCAGTCATGTCCAACTCTTTGTGACCCATGGACTGCAGCATGCCAGGCTTCCTTGTCCATTAGTTCAGTTCAGTGCAGTCGCTCAGTTGTGTCCAACTCTTTGCAACCCCATGAATCGCAGCACGCCAGGCCTCCCTGTCCATCACCAACACCCGGAGTTCACTCAGACTTACATCCATCGAGTCAGTGATGCCATCCAACCATTTCATCCGCTGTCATCCCCTTCTCCTCCTACCTCCAATCCCTCCCAGCATCAGAGTCTTTTCCAATGAGTCAGCTCTTTGCATGAGGTGGCCAAAGTGCTGGAGTTTCAGCTTTAGCATCAGTCCTTCCAAAGAAATCCCAGGGCTGATCTCCTTCAGAATGGACTGGTTGGATCTCCTTGCAGTCCAAGGGACTCTCAAGAGTCTTCTCCAATGCCACAGTTCAAAAGCATCAATTCTTTGGCGCTCAGCCTTCTTTACAGTCCAACTCTCACATCCATACATGACCACAGGAAAAACCATAGCCTTGACTAGATGGACCTCAGTCGGCAAAGTAATGTCTATGCTTTTCAATATGCTATCTAGGTTGATGATAACTTTTCTTCCAAGGAGTAAGCGTCTTTTAATTTCATGGCTGCAGTCACCATCTGCAGTGATTTTGGAGCCCTCAAAAATAAAGTCTGACACTGTTTCCACTGTTTCCCCATCTATTTCCCATGAAGTGATGGGACCGGATGCCATGATCTTTGTTTTCTGAATGTTGAGCTTTAAGCCAACTTTTTCGCTCTCCTCCTTCACTTTCATCAAGAGGCTTTTTAGCTCCTCCTCACTTTCTGCCATAAGGGTGGTGTCATCAGCATATCTGAGGTTATTGATATTTCTCCCGGCAATCTTGATTCCAGCTTGTGTTTCTTCCAGACCAGCGTTTCTCATGATGTACTCTGCATATAAGTTAAATAAGCAGGGAGACAATATACAGCCTTGACGTACTCCTTTTCCTATTTGGAACCAGTCTGTTGTTCCATGTGCAGTTCTAACTATTGCTTCCTGACCTGCATACAGATTTCTCAAGAGGCAGGTTAGGTGGTCTGGTATTCCCATCTCTTTCAGAATTCTCCACAGTTTATTGTGATCCACACAGTCAAAGGCTTTGGCATAGTCAATAAAGCAGTCACAAATCACAAATGAATGATTAACTGGGTTAAATATCACTGATAATTATGACTCTGCTGTATATCAAGCTTGTTCAGGGCAGGTAAGAGAGTACTTAAAGGATCATGCTGAAATAAGCAGATTGNGATGCCATGATCTTCGTTTTCTGAATGTTGAGCTTTAAGCCAACTTTTTCGCTCTCCTCCTTCACTTTCATCAAGAGGCTTTTTAGTTCCTCCTCACTTTCTGCCATAAGGGTGGTGTCATCAGCATATCTGAGGTTATTGATATTTCTCCCGGCAATCTTGAGTCCAGCTTGTGTTTCTTCCAGACCAGCGTTTCTCATGATGTACTCTGCATATAAGTTAAATAAGCAGGGAGACAATATACAGCCTTGACGTACTCCTTTTCCTATTTGGAACCAGTCTGTTGTTCCATGTGCAGTTCTAACTATTGCTTCCTGACCTGCATACAGATTTCTCAAGAGGCAGGTTAGGTGGTCTGGTATTCCCATCTCTTTCAGAATTCTCCACAGTTTATTGTGATCCACACAGTCAAAGGCTTTGGCATAGTCAATAAAGCAGTCACAAATCACAAATGAATGATTAACTGGCTTAAATATCACTGATGATTATGACTCTGTTGTATATCAAGCTTGTTCAGGGCAGGTAAGAGAGTACTTAAAGGATCATGCTGAAATAAGCAGATTGCAGCAAATGCCCTTTGGTTACCTTTGCAATCAAAAGCTCATTCACCTTGGCCTTTTTTTCCCCCCTCACATAAGAGATTAAAACAAAAAATTTAATTATGGATTTCTGTTTAATTGGGCTGTACGGCTTCCCAGGTGGTACAGTGGTAAAGAAACTGTCTGCCAGTGTAGGAGACACAGGTTCTGAGTTTAGAAAATCCCCCGAAGGAGGAAATGGCAACCCACTCCAGTATTCTTGCCTGGAAAATCCCATGAACAGGGAAGCCTGGTGGGCTACAGACCATGGGGTCGCCAAGAGCCAGACATGACTGAGTCCACATGCAGGGAGGTAATACGGAGGATGGAGGAAAGAGATTTGGATGGAGAAAGGGATAGACAGCCTGTATTCCGATCATCCATGAGAAAAACTCCCAGCTCAGCTGCTTCTGATCTCTAGCCACTTCTGTGATTGTAGAAGCTCATGACTCTTCTCTCTGGACAGAGTAGGATGCTTGTTTGTAAACCAAAAATGATGGCACCAGTGAGATGTATGCTGCAGTTGCCGTTGATCTGTGACCACAGCTCATGCAGCAAGGCCGAAAGTAGCCTCTCAGATACTGGAGATTAGCCAATGGGGTCCCTTCTCCTGTGATAGCACAGCAGGGACTTTGAAGTCAGATCTGAGTTCATTTTCTAGCTGTGCCACTTACAAGGTATGTGACTTTGAGTAGGTAACCCTTCTCTGCCTTGTTTTCATGTCTGAAAACTGGGGACCCAGATATCTACTTAATGAGAGGGTTGTGAGGATGAAATGAGTTCATGCATGGGAAGGGCCTGCCACATAGTTTCTGCTCAATCAACATTCACCTCCTTCCCTCCACTCTGCTAGGAGACCTTTCTGTGACTCCGAGAATTGTCCTCTGGTAGCTCTTTTATATAGAAAAGGCCTCTTTGGTGTGAAATCCCCTGCCATTTGTGCCCAGACACAGGCTTCACAGCTCTTCTAAGGGGCAGGGCTCTGGCCAGAAAGACAGTTCACTCACTCGGTGGAGCAGGGTGGTCCCTAGGGCCTTGAGCCTTGCCAGGGTAGAGCCCTGTATCCCTGTGGAGCTGGGACTGCCCTGTCCTCATTTGGAGTTTGCTCTGGGTTTTTAAGAGGCTCCAAACTAGCACAGCAGGAGAGGCCTAAGGCTGAGCAGGGGACCAGCCCTCCCCTGGATTTTGGCTATGGACGAAAGCACCACTGGCTTCACCGCCTTTTCTGAATCACCTTTGAAATGCTTTCTCTCTGATGGACTTGGAACAGACTGCATGCTCAGGCATGCTTTTTGCCCGAGTCTTCTGCCAGGGCCTTTTTCAAAGCTGGACTGATCCTTGGTTCTGATAATGCAAAGTGATTGTCAGAACTCTGGGGCGGCAGCTGGCAGGAAACTTTGCCCTTCCAGGTTACTCCTGGATGTTGATCCAGGCCATCAGGACATGTGTAGATGATGAATCAGGAAGAGTACCTTTGCCCTCTTCTCCCAGATCTAGAAACAGTGTGGAGAATTACCAGGAAGCAGTATCTGTGCCATATGAAATGTCAGCCCTCCCTTTTCCCCTCTCAGCCACATCCAATTTTTCTTTGTTCCAACTGTGAGAGGACTTAATCTCATCATCCTGACCTTTTGCAGTCAAGTGTTCTCCAAGGAGACGATCCATGGGGAGGAGAGGGAGGGCTGATAATGGAGGTAATCTTTCAAAGTCCTATTTAAGCAATTGTATATCATCAGGAGGAGAGGAAATTCCGGAGACCATCATGACCATCCTACTTCTGCCCTGCTGAAACTCAATCCAAACTGTCAGTGTTTTGACCTCTCTTCCCTACATAGATGGAATATGTTGTGCTTTTGTTGAGATGAAAGATCCACATAATTAGAGGGCAAACAGTTTTCAGTGAGTTTGCTGTTTGAAATTTCTCTTGAATGATAATGTAACTTTAATCATTGCTTAAGTGATTTTGTGTGGAAGTATTTTATTTCTCTTTAATCTTGGGATTGTTAGCAGAAGAAAAGAGCAGTGTCTTAGATTGGTGGTTCTTAGGCTTCATCAGAATAAAATGGAAGGCTCATGAAAACTCAGACTGCTCAGCCTGACCCTTAGAACATCAGGCTCAAGAATTTGCAATTTCAACAGGTGACACTGGTCTGCTGGCCCAGGAGCACACTTTGCAGGTTACTGATTTATATAACAGCCTGACCATCTGGAACCTTAGAGACTGGCATTATTTTGTAATGCAAACTGTGCCAGATTTGATATAGATTCAGATGGCAACTTTGCAAGTTATAAGAGTTGAAACAACTGAATCTCAGAAACTCAAAAGTTTCATTTTCTGAAAATCAGGAATGAAAACAATGCCTGCATCTCAGAACTGCTCTGAAAATGAGATGAGGTCATGCATGTGAAAGAGCTTGGTATATGGCAAAGCACAGTCTCAGTTTCCTTCATCCTAGGTGTACTTTGGTTTTTCTTTTTTTGTTGTGGCTCTGCTGGGTCTTCATGGCTGTGCTTCGCCAAGGCTTTCTCTCTGCGGGGCACGAGCTCCTCGTGCTGGCTTCTCTTTGCAGAGCACAGGCTAAGTAGTTGTGGTGAATGGGCTTAGTTGCCTGTGAAGTCTTCCTTGATCAGGGATCGAACGTGTGTCCCCTGCATTGGCAGTCGGGTTCTTATCCACTGGATCACCAGGGAAGTCCCCTAGATGTATAGTCAACTTTTATCTTAAGAATAAAGTCTTTTAACATCTGGGCTAGAAGTCTGTCATCGTTATGATCATCATAATAAAAGTAACAATAATGGAAGTTTGCTGCTGCTGCTGCTAACTCACTTCAGTCGTGTCCATCTCTGTGCAACCCCATAGACAGCAGCCCACAAGGCTCCCCCATCCCTGGGATTCTCCAGGCAAGAACACTGGAGTGGGTTGCCATTTCCCTCTCCAATGAATGAAAATGAAAAGTGAAAGTGAAGTCGCTCAGTCACATCCAACTCTTAGCGACCCCATGGACTGCAGCCCACCACGCTCCTCTGTCCTTGGGATTTCCCAGGCAAGAGGACTGGAGTGGGGTGCCATTGCCTTCTAATGTACTTTCTGTACGAGGGACTTAACACATTTTTCAGAAACTTCATAACATCTACCTTATCATATAAACTCCTTACCTATTTAAATTGTTTTTGAGGCCTTAGGGTGGGGACAGCACCCTTGGGTTTGTGAGGCCCCTGTCTATATGCACAATTTGAATTAAAAATGTGGTACACTCATACCATGGAATGTTATTTAGAGCTAAAAATAAATGGACTAGGAAATTAAGAGACATAGAAGAAACTTGGATGCATGTTACTAAGTGGAAGAAGCCAGTTTGAAAAGGCTACATAAAGTATGGTTCCAACCATGTGATATTCTGGAAAAGGCAAAACTGTGGAGACTGTAAAAAAAGTCAGTGGTTGCCAGGGCTGAGGGAGAGGAGAGGACTGACCAGGCAGGGCACACGGGGTTTTTAGGGCAGTGGACTATGCATGATTTTACAGTGATACACGCAGGGAGTTTATGTGAAGTCTCCATACTTTCCTGTCAATTTTGCTGTGAACCTCAGATGCTCTGAAAGAATAGTCTGTAAATTGGGGAAAAAAAAAAAAGTGGTTGTCAGGTGTTGGGGATGATGACAAGGTAAAAGAGGATTTTTAGGGCGATGAAATTCCTGTTTGATACTATAATTATAGATACCTGTTATTAATACCTTTGTCCAAACCCATCGAACGTACCACACCAAGAGTGAACCCTGGGGCTTCCCTGCTGGCTCAGACCGTAAAAAACTGCTTGCAATGCAGGAGACCCAGGTTCAACCCTTGGGTCAGGAAGATCCCCCGGGGAAGGGAATGGCAACCCACTCTAATATGCTTGCCTGGAAAATCCCATGGGCTGAGAAGCCTGAAAGGCTACACTCCATGGGGTCACAAAGAGTAGGACTGGGTAACTAACGCTTTCACTTTCTTTTTTTTTTTCGTTTTCACTTTCAAGAGTGAACCCTAATGTAAACTTTGGATTTTAGGTGGCAATGATGTGTCAGTGTTAATTCATCAACTGTAAAAAACCAAATCACTAAGGAATGTTGATAGTTGGGGACTGTGCCTGTAGGGTTTCTGGGGACTCTGTACTTTGTTTTCAGTTTTGCCATGAACCCAAAACTCTATTTCCTCTGTGTGTGTGTGTGTTTTGTTGACATATAGTTGCTGTATAATATTATATAAATTACAGAGGTATAATATAGATGTATGTATAGATGATTCACAGTTTTCAAAGGTTATGTTCCATTTGTAGTTATTATCCCTGTGTTGCACAAAAATTACTGCTGCAGTTTTTGTCAAAGAGTGTTCTGTTTGTGTTTTCCTCTGCTAGCTCTGTATAGTATCCAGTCTTACATTTAGTTCTTGTGGCTTCTTTTATTCCTTATAGCTTGTGCCTCGTACTCCGCCACCCCACCTCTCTCCCCCTTCCTGCCGGTAACCACTGGTTTCTTCTGTAGGTGTCTTTTTTGTTAAATTCACTAGTTTGTTGTAGTTTTTAGATTCTACATAAAAGTGATAGCATATAGTATGTCTTTCTGTGACTTATTTCACTTCACGTAATGCCCTTCAAGTCCCTCCATGTTGCAGCAAATGGCAAAATTTCATTCTTTTTTTTTATAGCTGAGTAATAGTCCATTGTGTGTGTGTGTGTGTGTGTGTGTGTGCATGTGCATGCATGTGCTCAGTTGTGTCCAACTCTTTGTGATCCCATGGCCTGTAGCCCTCCAAGGCTCCTCTGTCCATGGAATTTTCCAGGCAAGAATACTGGAGTGGGTTGCCATTTCCTTCTTCAGGGGCTCTTCCTGATCCTGGGATTGAACCCACGTCTCTTGTGTCTCCTACATTGGCAGGCAGGTTCTTTACCAACTGAACCACCAGGGCCCCATATTCCATTATATCTATTTATCTGTGTGTGTGTGTATAAAATACATAACATATATACCACCTTTATCGATTGATCTATTTATGGACACTTAGCTTGCTTCCATATCTCGGTAATTATGAATAATGCTACTGTGAACTATGAATGCTACTATTGCAGTGTGTGTGTCTTTTAAAATTATTATTACTGGATAAATGCCCAGGGGTGGAATTGCTGGGTCGTATGGTGTTCTGTTCCTGGCTTTTTGAGAGGCCTCCGTGGTGTTTTCCACACTGGCTGCACCAATTGACAGTCTCAGCAACAGTACACAGGGCTTCTCTTTTCTCCATGTCCTTGCCAGTGCGTCATTTCTGTTCTCTTTGAAGTTAGCTATTCTGACAGGTGTGAAGGGATACCTCATGGTGGGTTTGATTTACCTTTCCCTCATGATTACTGATGTTGAGCATCTTTTCATGTGCCTTTTGACCATCTGCGTTTCATCTTTCAAAAAATGTCTGTGCAGGTCTTCTGCCCATCTTTTAATTGGATTGTTTGCCTTTTTTTTTTTTTTTTTTGATGTTGAGTTGTATGAGCTGTTTATATATGTTGGATATTGAT
Source organism: Oreotragus oreotragus (assembly GCA_006410675.1). Lineage (NCBI taxonomy): Eukaryota > Metazoa > Chordata > Mammalia > Artiodactyla > Bovidae > Oreotragus > Oreotragus oreotragus. The sequence goes on from SJYX01013608.1 coordinate 478,093, forward strand.
CCCTTATTGATCATATCATTTGCAAATGCTTTTTCCCATTCAGTAGGTGGTCTTTTCATTTTCCCAAATGCTTCCCTTTGTTGTACCAAAGCTTTTAAGTTTAATTAAGTCCCATTTGTTCATTTTTGCTTTGGTTTCCTTTACTCTGGGAGATAGATCTGAAAAAATTATTGCTGAGATTTATGTCAAAGAGTATTCTGCTTATGTTTTCCTCTAGTAGTTTTATAGCTATAGTTTTATCCAGTCTTACATTTAGTTCTTTAACTCATTTTGAGTTTGTTTTTATATATGGTATTAGAGAATGTTCTGAGTTCATTATTCTACGTGTAGCTGTCTAGTGTTCCTGGCACCGCTTACTGAAGAGACAGTCTTTTCTCCATTGTATGTTCTTGCCTCATTTGTTGTAGATTAATTGGCCATAGGTGTGTGGGTTTATTTCTGGGCTCTCTCTTCTGTCCCATTGATCCGTGTGTCTTTTCTGTGCCAGAACCGTTCTGGGTGTTTTGGCTTTCCCCCCCCAGCTTTTAAAAATTGGAATATAATTGATTTACAGTGTTGCATTAGTTTCAGGTGTACAGCAAAGCAATTCAGTTCTGCACATACAGACATCTATTTATTTCAGATTCTTTTCTCTTATAGGTTATTACAAAGTGTTGAGTATAGTTCCCTGTGCTATACAGCGGATCTTTGTTGGTTACTTATTTTAAATACAGTAGGGTGTAGGCACTGGCAACCCACTCCAATGTTCTTGCCTGGAGAATCCCAGGGACGGGGGAGCCTGGTGGGCTGCCGTCTGTGGGGTCGCACAGAGTCGGACACGACTGAAGCGACTCAGCAGCAGCAGCAGCAGCAGGGTGTATATATTAATCCCATGGAGGGTGTTAGCTCTTCTCTAGGTGTTCAGTAGAATTTGCCTGTGAAGACATCTAGTCCTGGATTTTTGTTTGTAGAGAGTTTCTAAATTACAGATTCAACTTCAGTACGGATAATTGGTCTCTCAGGGAGGCCTGGCATGCTGCAGTCCATGGGGTCACAAAGAGTTGGACATGACTGAGCGACTGTACGGAACTGAATTGGTATCTTAATAATTTTTTTCTTCCTGGTTCAGTCTTAGGAGATTGTACCTAAGAAATTTTTTTTTTAGAAAAGAATAGTCCCTTTTTTCTAGGTTGTCAATCTTACTGGCCTATATTTGCTCATATACCTTGGGAGCCTTTGTATTTTTGGGTGTCAGTTTAACGTCTCCTTTTTCCTTTCTGATTTTATTGATCTGGGCCTTTTTCTTTTTAAAGAACCAGGATTTGACACCAGTCATCTTTTCTATTGTTTTTTCTTTAGACTTTGTTTCACTTATTTCTGTTTTGATCTTTATGATTTCTTTCCTTCTACCAACTGGGTTTTGCATGTTCTTTTTTCTCTATTTTACATTGTTCATTTGATGTTTTTTGTGTTTCCTGAGGTAAGCGTTTATCACTATGAACTTCCCTCTTAGAACTGCTTTTGCTGCATCCAACGGTTTTGGATTGTTGAGTTTTCATTTTTACTTTCACTTGCCTGTAGGTATTTTTAAATTTCCTTTTTGCTTTCTTCAGTGATTCATTGTTTGCTTAGTAACATACTGTTTAGCCTCTATGTGTTTGTGGTTTATTTGATTTTTTTTTTCAGTTTTTTTTTTTTTTTTTNTGTTTCCTGAGGTAAGCGTTTATCACTATGAACTTCCCTCTTAGAACTGCTTTTGCTGCATCCAACGGTTTTGGATTGTTGAGTTTTCATTTTTACTTTCACTTGCCTGTAGGTATTTTTAAATTTCCTTTTTGCTTTCTTCAGTGATTCATTGTTTGCTTAGTAACATACTGTTTAGCCTCTATGTGTTTGTGGTTTATTTGATTTTTTTTTTCAGTTTTTTTTTTTTGTAGGTATCTAGTCTCATAGTGTTGTGAACAGACAAAAAAAAAAAAAAAGCTTGATATGATTTCAGTTTTCCTTGGTTTTACTGAGGCTTGTTTTATAGCCCAGCTAGTAATCTGTCCTGGGAAATTTCCATGTGCACTTGAAGAGTGTATATTGAGTTGCTTTCAGGTGGAATGCTCTCTATATATCAGTTAAATTCATTGGGTGTCTTTTAAGTTCATAATGTGTGTTTTAAGGTCTGTGTTTCTGTATTGGTTTCCTGTCTGGATGATCTGTCCATTGATATAAATGGAGTATTAATGTCCCCTACTTNTCCATGTGCACTTGAAGAGTGTATATTGAGTTGCTTTCAGGTGGAATGCTCTCTATAAATCAGTTAACTTCATTGGGTGTCTTTTAAGTTCATAATGTGTGTTTTAAGGTCTGTGTTTCTGTATTGGTTTCCTGTCTGGATGATCTGTCCATTGATATAAATGGAGTATTAATGTCCCCTACTATAATCATAGGGCTTCCCTTGTGGCTCAGCTGGTAAAGAATCTGCCTGCAGTGTGGGAGACCTGAGTTCGATCCCTGGGTTGGGAAGATCCCCTGGAGAGGGGAAAGGCTACCCACTCCAGTATTCTGGCCTGGAGAATTCCATGAACTATATAGTCCATGGGGTCGCAGAGTTGGACACGACTGAGCGACTTTCACACACTCACTATAATCGTATTTTCTTAGATTCCACATGTAAGTGATAGCATTCAGTATTTGTCTTTCTCTGCCAGACCTATTTCACTAAGCATGACACCCTCCAGGTTCATCCATGTTATTGCACATGGTAAAAGTTCATATTTTTATGGCTGAGTTATCTATATATATATATTCTTCAGAAACATTACCAGAATTACTGAGTTAAAGGATATGCTTTACCTGGCATAACACACACACATAGGACTTTCCCGGTGGCTCAGACGGTAAAGTGTCTGCCTACAATGTGGGAGACCTGGGTTCAATCCCTGGGGTGGGAAGATCTCCTGGAGAAGGAAGTGGCACCCCACTCCAGTATTCTTGGAAAATCCCATGGACAGAGGAAACTGGGGGGCTGCAGCCCATGGGGTCGCAAAGAGTCAGACACGACTGAGCGACTTCACTTTCACTTTCTATTATTGTGTTACTGTCAGTTCCTCCTTTATGTCCATTAATATTTTCTTTATTTAGGTGCTCCTCGCTTGAGTGCACGTGAATTTACAATTGTATCTTCTTGGACTGATTCTTTGGTCATTATGTAGAGTGCTTCTTTGTTATCTTGTAACGTCTTTATTTTGAAGTATATTTTGTTTTATATAAGTACTGCTGCTCTGGTTTTCTGTTGGTTTCTGTTTGCATGTAATACCTTTTTCTATCCCCTCACTTTCAGTCTGTGTATATCTCTAGATCTGAAGGGAGTCTCTTGTAGGCAACATGTATATGGGTCTTGTTTTTGTGTCTGTTTAGGCAGTCTGTGGTTTTTAGTTGGAGCATTTGGTTCATTTACATTTAAAGTGATTATCAATATGTATGTTATTATTGCCATTTTGTTAACTGTTTTAGAATTGTTTTTGTAGGTATTTTTTTCCCATTTTTATTCCCTCTTGTGATTTGATGAGTATCATTTGTTATTTTGGATTCCTTCTTTTTGTGTGTATATATATTATAGATGTTTAATATGTGTTTACCATGAAGCTTTTGTATAGTAGTCTGTATATATACAAAAATTTCATGGTAAACATAAACATTTATATACACACACACACACACATATACACACAAAAAGAAGGAATGTAAAATAACACTGAAGATAGTCATCTATCAGTTCAGTTCAGTCGCTCAGTCGTGTCCAACTCTTTGTGACCCCATGAATCGCAGCACGCCAGGCCTCCCTGTCCATCACCAACTCCCTCCCAGAGTTCACTCAGACTCGCATCCATCGAGTCAGTGATGCCATACACCCATTTCATCCTCTGTCTTCCCCTTCTTCTCCTGCCCCCAATCCCTCCCAGCATCAGAGTCTTTTCCAATGAGTCAACTCTTTGCATGAGGTGGCCAAAGTACTGGAGTTTCAGCTTCAGCATCGTTCCCTCCAAAGAAATCCCAGGGCTGATCTCTTTCAGAATGGACTGATTGGATCTCCTTGCAGTCCAAGGGACTCTCAAGAGTCTTCTCCAACACCACAGTTCAAAAGCATCAATTGTTTGGTGCTCAGCTTTCTTCACAGTCCAACTCTCACATCCATACATGACCACAGGAAAAACCATAGCCTTGACTAGATGGACCTTAGTCGGCAAAGTAATGTCTCTGCTTTTGAATATACTATCTAGGTTGGTCATAACTTTTCTTCCAAGGAGTAAGCGTCTTTTAATTTCATGGCTGCAGTCACCATCTGCAGTGACTTTGGAGCCCCAAAAAATAAAGTCTGACACTGTTTCCACTGTTTCCCCATCTATTTCCCATGAAGTGATGGGACCAGATTCCATGGACTTCGTTTTCTGAAACAGTAGTCTATATATATATATAGACTTTCTTCACTGATTCCATTTAGTCTATTTTTCATTTCTGTTATTGTATTCTTCACCTCTGTTTGGTTGTTCTTTATATTCTGTAGCTCTGTTAAAAACGTATAACTTCTTGCTTTGCCTCCATCCTTCTCCTGAGTTCTTTGGTCACCTTTATACCTAAACTCTTTCTTGGGTAGATCGTCTATCTGGACTTCACTTAGTTCTTCTGGGGTTTTCTTCTTGTTAGTTCATCTGGAACATGGTCCTCTTCTGCCTCATTTTTTCTAAGTGCTGTTTGTATTTTTATGCATATGGTGGGTTAGTTATGCTTATTGACCTTGGGGAAGTGTCCTGTAGATATCTGTGCCTCATCACAGCACACTCTCCTCTCATCACCCAAGCTGTATGCTCTAGGGGTTCTCTGTAAAAGAGCTGTGAGTCCTACTGTGACGGGGCTGACTACGTGGGTGGTAGTGTAGGTTTCTCAGGCCCCTAGCCTGGTTGGTTGTCAGGCCCTGGCTCGTGTGGATTCTCCTGACTCTCGGTTAGTGTGGCCTGGTCTCGAGGCTGCAGACCGTAGAACCCTAGGCAGCCCTAGGGCCAGTGGTGGCTCACTAGTAGCAGCATCTGGGTCCAGAATACTCCAGGGTTGGTGCCATCCCACAGGTGGCTCATGCCAGCTTCCAGTGGTGGCTCGCTAGTAGCAGGATCTGGGTCCAGAACACTCCAGGGGTTGGTGACAAATTGCTGGCAGAACTGGGTTCTGAAGTCTGGGCTGTTGGGCCCAGGGATTCCAGGGCAGGTGTCAGATCACTGGTGGTGCCGGGGGGACTGCCTCCTGACACAGTTGGGTATGAGGCTGTGGAGAAGCTGGTGCTGGCCTGCTGTCCCAGGAAGCCTCTGGCCTGTTGTGGGTGGGCTGTGTGAGTGTGGTTTTCTTGTGTCTGCCCACTGATGTTTGAGGCTGGTCTAGAGGCCAGTACAGGCTTCTGGAGGGCAGGATTGAGCTTGCCCACTGGTGGATGGAGCTGGGTCTTAGCAGCAGCTTCTGGGGGACAGGGCCATGCCTAGAGGAGAGTCAAGAGATGGCTGTGGTCTCAGGAAGTCTTTCGGAAACCTGTTTGCTTGATGGATGGGTCTGTGCCTCCACCCTGTTTAGTTGTTTGACCTGAGGCATCCAAGTGCTGGTGCCTAAAGGCTGTTGGATAAGGCCAGGTTTGGGCACTAATGAGCTAGAGGGAGGGTCCCCACATGGTGGCCACCAGTAGGCATGTCCGTGTGACAGAGGGAACCCAGTATGGCTGTCGCCAGGGTCTCTGTCCCCATGGTGAGCTGCAGCCACACCTGCCTGTCCAGAGACTTTCCAAGACGAGCAAGGAGGTCTAGCCCTGGATCCCATTATACTCCTGCTTTTATCTTGGGTCCTGGTGTAAAATTTTATGTGCACCCTGTACGGATGATGTCTCTGTTTCTCCTGCCTCCCCCGTCCCTGCCCTGCCCCTGTCCTGTGGGGCTCTTGAAATTAAGTCCCACTGGCCTTTAATGCCAAACTCCCTAAAATCTCATCTTTCCAGTGCAGGATCCTAGGGTTGGTGAGCCCAAAGCGGAGCTAAGAACTCCCTCCTCTGGGACAGCCCTATCCTTACTCTTGTTTGTGGGTTGCCCACCTGGGGATACGGGGCTTGGTCATAGACCATGAGTCCACTTCTCCTGCCCATCTTGCTGCGGTTCCTTCTTTTTGTCTTTAGTTGTGGAGGAGCTCTTCTGGTAGGAGCGGTCTTTTTCATAGATGATAGCTCTTTAGCTGTGATTTTGGTGTGCTCGTGATAGGTGACCTCAGGGTCTTTCTACTCCACTATACAATTTTCTTGGCCCAGTCCTCTTTCAAGCCAAAACTTTTCTATGAAACAGCCTTATTGAAAGAGCACACCAAAACTGTATTCAAGAGCCCATGTGAAAGTGGCTGTGTTAGATAGAATAATGGCCCCCCAAAATGTCCACATCCTAACCCCTGGAATCTGTGAACATGTCCCTTTATGTGGCTGTAGAAGCTTTGCAGAGGTGGTTGTTAAGCATTTGAAATAGGAAGTTCATCCTGGATTATTTAGACTTTTGATCACCTGAACAGTAAGAATAAATCTGTGTTAAGTCAGTCCATTTGTGGTAATTTGCTGCACCAGCAATAGGAAGCTAACAGATTTTTTTTTTCAATGAAAATTTAGGAAATTGAGAAGAGATATTTACCTAGTTTATTACCGTGTAAAAGTCAATCCATAGTGGTAGTGTTCACGTTCAGGAACCGCTTATTTGGGTGAAGGCTGGAACAGGAGGCCACAGGTGTCACTTGAGAGGTGTTCCTGCATTTGGAAGCACAAGAACGAGGAGCCAGTGATACCTCCCTGCAGCCTCTGTCTAGGGGTTCTATTGCCTGAATTTTTTGAGGATCTGATCCTACAGTCTGGCTTCTGACTTTGTACAGTATGAATTACTGTTTCCTCGTGTATATTGCAATTATGAGTTTGTCTTTAGTGGTATAAATTGTGTGGAAATTTCATGGGCCTGTTTGAGGATGTGTTCTTCCAAAGACATTTTGCCTTTGCTTTCAATAGTTGTTCATGGATGTTACCTGCCTGAGACTTCTTGTTTGCTATTTAACTTGGATAGTCCTGCATCAGCTTCAAACCCCAAATCTGGGTTAATGTGAAGATGGACTCTTATGTTATTATTTTTTAACCAGAGCTCAGATAAGACAGGCAGGCTTCCTTTAGTTGTCCTGTGTCTCTGAGTGAATTTCCCCCCACTTTCTACATGTTGAGAGCATAGCTCTTCAGAGTGTTCAGTCTTTCTTGGAGGGCCATTTCCCAGGTGCTTCCCTGACTCTCAAGACCATGTTTCCAGGTCTGATTTAAAACCCCTTCATGATACGTATCTGCAGGTATTCCTGGGCCTGACGTAGTATCAGCTCATATGCTTACACTGGATTTTTCATTAGCCTTACTTTGGCCTTTAGAGATTTCTCTTATATTTTCTTAAAAACTCAAATATACATTTAAAGAACATTTTGCTGGAATATATAATCTATAAAAAAATTGAAACATCATATTGTATACCTGAAACTGACATAATATTATAAATCAGCTATGTGTGTATGTTAGTCGCCCCGTCACGTCTGACTCTTTGCAACCCCATAGACTGTAGCCCACCAGGCTCCTCTGTCCGTGAGATTCTCCAAGCAAGAATACTGGAGTGTGTTGCCATTCCCTTCTCCAGGGGATCTTCTTAACCCAGGGATCAAACCCTGGTCTCCTGCATTTCAGGCAGATTCTTTACTTTTTGAGCCACCAGGGAAGCCCCAGATTAGCTATACTTCAGTTTAAAAATAAAGGACATTTGCTTCATTTTATGCATTTATAAGTATTCATAATACTTATACTTTATAAATATGTTTGTAACCCTCATCATTTAAAAGTATAAATTTTATAAAAATCGGGTAAAATTGGGGGAAGCCTTTCGGATTCTCACGTTTGTTGCTTCTAGGTCTTTGCACGTTCCTTCCGCCTGGAATATTCTTCCTCCTTTGCACTTAGCTGAGCCCATCGTCACACACTTCAGGAAGCCATCTCTGAACCCTCCACTCCCACACTTGATGCAGAGACGTGACTATTTGCCCTCCTGCGTAGCTTCTGCTGGACTAGATGCTTTGTGAGACAATGTGTATTAGTTTACCTGAGCCTGATACTTAGGAAGATCAAGTATTTAGAAATGAATCAACATCTTATTTGACTTTTGTTGGGTATTGTTATTTTTAAATGTAAGTCTTATCTTCTCCACGAGATCACTGACCTCTAGCTAGCCTTTTATGAATGTCCCTTGGCTCCTAGCAAAATGGTGAAACTCCCACTGAGAGTAACTCCACCAATGGTTATCAGTTTATTAATGAAAGCCTGGTGACTTCTTGTTCACAACAGAAAACAAATATTCTTTCCCAAAATTGTTTTATTCAGTTTATTTTTCCACCTTAAAATTTAGCTCTTGTCTGAGAATTTCTAAAAATGCTGTATTGATCTTTCTGTTGCCCTTCACTAGAATTACCTTATCTTTTCTTTATAAGATCCGATTTTATGTCAAAGGGAATTGGATGAAAATTTGTCCTTTCACTGTTGGGTACCTTCAAAGTATTAACAGAAATAGAATGCAAGAGATGTTGGTGGGAGGGCTTTATGATCCAGGTAGCTGTTCTTTAGGGCTGGGAGAATCAAGTATGTTTGAAGGCCTTATGAATGGAGCCGGAATAGAAAAACAGAAACTGGTTTAAGAAAGAGAGGAAATGATGATGGGATGCAGCCCTGCCTTCATACACTCCCCCAAGAAGTCCATTACTTATTCTGATTGACTTGGTAGAGCACCCTTAGTAAATACTTCTGTTAGCTTTTCTGGAGAGAGAGCAGCTGTAGCCAGGGTGGCTGTTGAGCGTCTTTTATGCTTTTCCTCCCTGGTCAAGGCATATCAGCATGATCAGGGAATCCCTGCCTTTCAGAGAGCTGGTTGGTGAAGGGGGAAGCTTGTGGCTTACAGCAATATGCTGGATTGATGTTGTATAAAGCCTGGAACACTCCTATTGGGTAAGGGAAACAGTGATATGAAGTGAAATGTGGCTCTAAAAGTATTTAATATAGGGGATATTAAAGTTTAATGCTGTCGTGGTAGTTCATGTGATAGTTCATTCCTTCCACTTCCCGCCTTTAGCCATGTGCTCTTGTACCTTAAATTCAGATAGAAAGATGAAACCTAAAACATATCATTGGGATTGCTGTTAGATGATTGAGTCAACTTAGTTCCTGAATATTTACACACACACATGCCTGCTCATACATACACTTAAAAATGAGACAGGCATGCCTTTTAGATTTCTTTTGATAAGTAATTATTATTTTGATTCCATTCATAATTCCTGTGGATTTTTATTTTGAAACAAGCAAACAAACAAACAAACAAAAAAATGGGTTTAGAAACACATAATTTCTCTCCTGCCAAGGCTGAATCTAGCTTAAAATCAGAGAATATTCTCTGCAAATTCAAGGTGTTTCTGTTAATTTTTTATATGCCTTAAAAGCAGAAAATTACACGGATATTTGCATATATCAAATATATATATATATATGTCAATTATATCCCTGTTTGCTGAGAAGGCAGCACAGCTAATAGCAAAAATGTGGATTTTATACAAAAAAGGGATGATGTTGCTGTGGATGGACTAATGAGTATCCATTAGAGAGACTTCAGATGATCAGTTATTGTTTGTGGAAAATCTTAATCAAATGATCACTGGACAGAAGTAAGTAAGCAAATCTTAATTCTCTATTTTTTTCCATTTGCTTTTCTTTGAAAATGAAAGTCACCCCAGTCGTGTATAACTCTTTGTGACCTCATGTACAGTCCATGGAATTTTCCAGGCCAGAATACTGGAATGGTTAGCCTTTCCCTTCTCCAGGGGATCTTCCCAACCCAGGGATCAAATCCAGGTCTCCCACATTGCAGGTGGATTCTTTACCAGCTGAGCCACAGGGAAGCCCAAGAATACTGGAGTGGGTAGCCAATCCCTTCAGCGGATTTTCCTGACCCAGGAATCAAACCGGGGTCCACAGCATTGCAGGCGGATTCTTCACCAACTGAGCTATCAGGGAAGCCCTGTTTTTCTTTAGCCAGTAAAAATATTTTTAAAAGCAGTTTATTTATTGTCCCCAGTTAAGATTACTTTAACTACAACTGAAATTATGTTGCTATCTAGTGGTTAGAAGATCTACAATACTGTTTTACATGAGCTTTCATTTTATTTTTGTCTTTAGCTTTGTGAATTAGGCATAGACTAGATACTCTGTGCTCAACATGAAAGGGCTTGTCTAGTGGCAAAACTGAATAACGAATCAGAAGTATTGCCTTTAATTATACCTCCATACCTCTAGACCAGCAGCACTGAAGCACAGTGGTACCTGGGATTCTGTGATGGCATAGCATTAGCTATTGCCAGATGAACCAACGGAATATTAACTCTGAAGTCCCAAATAAAACCACATCTGCAGGAAATCTTGTATCTCGTGCTTCTAGATAACCCACTTGATCCACTAAGAGTGGATTCGGGACCTTTTACAGTTAAAATTCAAGAAGAAAACTAAGTGGAATAAATACCTGCTTTCAAACTAGACAGATCTGGGCTCACATCCAACTCATGCCATTTGGCAAGTCTTTAATTCCTAAGCCTTAGCTCCTCCTGCAACCTGAGGATGCTAACAGTTCCTCTCTCTGTTGTTAGAGACTTGAAGTGCTAAGCTGTATGGAAAATGTTGCCCTCCACCTGGTAGCAAAGGATATGAACAAAAAGATTATTTTACTCAGGTGTCTAGGCTGAACAAAGGAGTTTATTAAACCACATTCCCCCCGTCACCCCACCTCCAGCTAATAGAACCACAGGTTAGCTGGATTAAAGTCACTCAAACTCTTGGGCCCATTCTCCTCACCTAAAATTCAAAGTCCTGTAAGAATCACACAGTACTCGTACTTACTTGTTAATTCTTCTTTTTATTTTTACACAGCATGGCAAAATGAGGAAACAGCTGACAAGTGATGAGTCTGCACAAAGGAAAAACCACCCTGATCATCAGCATCATAGGTGGGTAAGTGTTCCTTTAACGTGATTTTGTCAAAGTCATATGAAATGGTTTTCATGGTGGGGGAGCGGAAAGACAAGAAACCAACATTCACAATTATTTAAAATGACTTAAATGCTAAACATAATATACATAGTAATAACTCTTTATCCTAGTATAAAAATAGTGCCAGAAACTATATATTTGTTCAAATGTATTGAAAAGGTATAAGAAATAGATATTAAGTGGCTAGTGATGATTCATAAGCTTTTTCTTTCCTTAAACTGTATTAGAAATTTATGTTTTTAACTATTTACATGGCTTTCAACAACATTCATTAAGACATGTTTACATAGGCTTTTGAAAAGCATATGGGAAGGGCAACGTGAACTTTAATACTTTCTTCCTCGCTCCCTGCGGTGGAGCAGAAGGGGTCCAAACCCGTGTACAGTTTAACAGTCTGAGAGAAATCTTGAGTAATCTCTACCTGGCTAGCATATGAAAAAATAGTCTATATAGTGGAATATATGACTCCATACTTACATAAGGTGTTCCTTACGCTATCAATAGGCTAAGTGATGCATACTTATAGGAAGACAGAATGTTCACTGACGGATTCTTAATAAGTTCCAGGTAAAGAAGGTCCTTGAAAAACTGTATAATACATATAAGTGAAAGTGATAACTGTACCCTTTATTTTCACATTAAATCGCCAGAATCAGAAGCTGGTAAGTCTCTTATCTGCACTCCCTGAAGAGACTTACGAACTCCGTGAGGTCACTGCTTGGTCTCCTCTGTGGAGTGCAGGATCTGACATGTGGCAGGAACTCAGTAAAAGGTGGACTGAGGCATGTCGGATGCTGAGCATTACGTTATACTGCCTTGTTTTAACTGTAATTATTCCTAGGAGAGGAGAGCAACTATACTCTTCCCCTCAATCCCATCTTAAATCAAGCTTGTAAAACAAAACAAACAGCATTTCTTCTGATGGTCTGTAAAGTTTTAGGAGTCTAATCTGGTGGAAAACACAGGGAAACAGAACATCAAACTGGAGTTGGTCTGACATTTGTGCTCTATGCTGAAAATAAAGGCACTTCACAGCTAGGTGAGAATATATCTGTGACCCATTTCCTCCCGCAACCCATTATTTCCAGTACGCTGTCATACACTTTCTCATCTCCAACACTCCCGTGGGAGGAAACTGTTATTTGTAGTAAGGAGAGCAGTGGTTATTTGTACCTTGAGGTGAGGTGCTGAGAGAGCTCTAAATCTCACACAACTAATGATCTGCATCAGGAGCCAAAGAAATGTACTTTTTTTTCTTTCTCCCCAGTCTTGGAAACTCAACATAGGAAATAACATATGGGATTAGACACCTTGCTTTGGGGCGCGGCATCTCCCTTCCGACAGTGGTCTCTAGGGCCCACCAGGTCTGACACAGGAGCTGTCCTCTGTGACATCCCCCTTGTAGGGAAGGCTTAGCCCAAACACAACTCCTTCAGCGGCACAACTTGCTTATGCTCACAGCAGTTAAGACACTGAAACTTAGTGACTGGCAAAGGCCACTCCTGTGAAAGTATAAGGCCGGGTAGGCAATCTTACAGACCTCATTCACAACTTAGCAAAGTAGTGGGGACGTCTAGGGCTGAAAATTGAAATGAAATGGTATCATGTTACTCAGCTATAACAACAGAAACTAATCTAGAACAATTTCTTGTAATATAAATATAGGGTGGGGTGAGAGAATATATATGTATATGTATGTATGTATTTTTTCCCCCAACTTGAGAGGATACTGGAAAGGAAATATTCACATGAGAACAAAATTTGTGTCCATGTACCAGGTATTAATCCCTGTATGGAATGATTTTTCTAAAAGTTAAAAATTATTTGAACCAACTAACCAGGCTTCAAGAAGCACTCTTCTGCTGTACGAACTAAAATACCCAAAGATAAAATAGGCATGGCATTGCCCAACTTCTTTCAGTTTCTAAACTAGTAAGGTAAAATAAGCCATTATCTAAAAGTAAACCAAGAATTTCTAAATATATCATCTTGTTAAAATGACATACATACAAATTCTCTATACATAGTGTACTATATATGTAAAAATCTTAATGACATACATGAGAGGCCCTGAACAAACTGCTGAAATATTTGATTACAGATTTTAGCCTAACTGCTAAATCACAATGTGTATGGTAAAAAGATAAGTTACTGAAAAGACTGCTATTCTTCAAACGATTTTTTGGTACTAAGGAATTGTGTATGCATGCATAGGCGTATACCGGTATGAAGATATGTTAGTGACAGTCTGTGTAAGTTACACACCAGTGCCACCAAGAGGCAGACTCTCAGATCTCATGGATATGACTTAAAAACAGAATAACATGCTGAAGCTACAAGTGTCACAACAGTAATACATACTGCATTAAACAACTGATAACCTTCTAGGCTCTCCCTTACCACTGCAAAATGATGGCAATACAATGTTTTTGTTTTTTTTTTTAACTAAAGAGTAAGAAATTACTTTATGTCAAGATACATATCAAACTTAAAATTTTAAAAACTTAATATGTTGAATTTTAGGATATTTAGGGAAAAAAATGTATATAAATGGAAAAATATGTTTTCAGTGAAAATTCTTCTAGAATGCTGCATTATCATATCCCTAAGAGCTTTTCTATCCAAACCAGTGATAGAAACTCAGAAACTTTTTTCAGGGATGTGGAGGGACGTGAACAGATGAAATGCCTGTCTTCCTATTCTTCTCCAAGTCCAAACAATACTGCACATTTAGGGCAGATTTTCTTTTCTGGAACCAGTTTCTCAATTCGTTATCTACTTCTCTTATTTGGAATACAAGTGTCTTTAGGGGCACATATGTACAGTGGGAAGACAATTAGCTGAGCTCAAGAAAACATTAGCATTTTCTAAATGTCCTAAAAGTTATGAGAAGTAAATCCCACCGAGTACGAGCTCAGGGGCCAGTTTAGGGTGCATACCCTCTTACCCTGAGTGGTCAGCTCATTTCAGGCCTGTGCACCCATGACCACTTTCTCTCTCTTGCTTGTTGCGTTTTAAAGTGTTGGCTTACAACGATGACTCGTGAGGTGAACGAAAAGGAAGCTCACTGTGTGACCCCGACCGTCAGGGTGTCCTCCGGGGGAGCGTTCTCTTCCCTGACGGCTGTCGTGGCCACTCCGTTTCTGCAGCAGGCTCCTCCCTCGAGACGCAGGGGCCGGGTCTTCTTCCCAGGCTCCTCCTGCCCTCTACCAGGTTTGTTAAGTCGAAGTGAGCATTTATGGGTAGCCTTTGGGTAGATGTATTGCACTGAAATAAGAAATCTCTCTCTTGCCTGTTCTCTAACAACAAAAAAACCAAATTAATTAAGTAATGCCTTTTCTTTACAATACTGCCTTATAGTACTTTCCATTTGTTTAGAGTTTTAACTTTCTTTCGTTAAGGTAATACAGTGTTGAAACATATAGCCCATTCCTTTTAAAATCCAACAAGCTTTAAAAGTCAACACTTTTCTCTGTTCTATGAAGGTTTTAAATGTCACAGATTATATTCAGTTTGCTCCTAGACTATTCTGAAGAAAGAAAAGATTCTAAACATTCTTGAAAGATTGATAATTCAGAAAACACAAAACCAATTATTTAAAATCCCCAGAAAAAAACCAAAAAACAAAAAACAAAAGTAGCCTCCGTGCAAGAATGCAACTTGTACCTCGCAGAACACAAAATATTACAAACAGTGCTCTTATTCACGTTCTAAGAGTGGGTGTCATTGATAATCTCAGTTCAGTGGCATAAAACACATATACAGAAAATATGCAATAGTCCTCTAAAAACATTTCATGCTATGCTGTCAAAAGTTGTGCAAAAAATAAAAATACAGCAGTGGCAAAGTATACACCAAATCTGTACAGTATATAGCAAAACTAGGCATACTGCAGAAGACACCATCTGTCAACTTCAGCTCTGAATGAATAGGCCTCTCAGTTCCGCTTGGTCTGGCTGCTTTCACCATTGATCAGTGTCTTCTCCTGCTGTTCTGCAAGAGCCTGCCATTTCTGCCTGTTCTTTCTGCAGCCATCCAGCAAAGGGAAACAGTCCTCCGACACATGGGTCAAGGCCTAAAGAAAGAAAGAAAGCTGGTGACTAGATGGCAACTGGGAAATAAGCCCTCTCCCCAGGCTTGTCCCAGAGCGTCACATCACACACTCACTTCACAAGCAGACCCACTGCTGGGGTTCTCACAGACTGTTCTCACAGAGCTGTGATCACAGATCAATAAATGATGATGAATGACTCCTCTTAAGCTATAAGACGGGCAACACATGCTGAGACAAAGAGCATGCACACATTTCAGCATAACATTATTAAGCAGTGAAGACAGATCTGTGTGGAATTGGCTCTGTAGAGAAATAATCCATTTGCTTTTATGTAGTACAGATGGTTCTCCCTAAGTGTTGACTTCATGGAGAGACACTTAGTTTTTATGATTTTCTATAAAATAATTTTATCCAATATACTTTAGATTTTTATCCAAGATTATAATAAAGAGTAAACTCTATATGGCATTATTATTTACCAATTATAGTTCCATAAATATTTAGCTTACAAGAATGTTCACTGTAGGTTTCTGTGTCATAGACAAACATTGACTTAAATACCCAACAGCAGGGTTAGAAATCTTGTGTTACTATTTTGCAGCCATTAAAACTGTCATAGAAAACACATTTCAAACAGAAAGATGTACACTCTATTATGGATTGCAAAGAGAAATTTTTGTTAAATGAAAAATATATGAAAATGTCATAAAGAATATGCACTAAAGTTACAGTGGTTATCACAGAGTAGTAGAATTATAAGTGATTTTATCTTTTCTTCTCTATTATTATGATTTTTCTGTAAGAACCTATTACTTCTGTAATAATAGTAAAAATGCCTGTCTATATCACATAGAATTTAACTGTAGATTCAAGTAAACTGAATAGGAAATGTAGAAGGATGAAATTTATAATGGGTGATTTGACTACATTTATGGGCATGGGAAAAAAATGAAGAGAGACATTAGTATCTGCAGCTGAGGAACTCTTAATCCAGTCCATAAGGCAGGCATTTGTTACAGAAAGGATGACTGTTTGGAGGTGCTGGAGACGCTGCTGGGAAGACTTCTGCACAGCAGTAAACAGCCAGCGTGCCGAGAAGGGAGGGCAGAAGGTGGTGCCGGGGCCTCACACGCGTTCTTCCGTCCTTTTTTCTTTTGCTCTCTCTCCTGTCCCTCCCTCCTCTTTTTTTCCTCATCAGCCACAGCTTCTTTATTCAATTCATCTGATGGCTAGAACCCTGGCCCAGGCTGAGGACTGAACTCTAAACACAGCTCTCCCACTACCTACCTAGTTGGGACGAGCATTCCATCTCCCTGGAAGATGGACGTTTTACAGATTCAATGACTGAATCTGTGAAACGTCTGGATTAAAAAATTTCTAGCCGTTCTTCTGGTCTTGGCAGTCTATGATTCCTCCTATGATAAATGCTTTTTTCCCCCCAAATACTTAAACTTAAGACAGTTTCCTATTTAAATGTATAAAGACGAGGACAGCATCTACTTTCTGTATTTGGGGCATAACATCTAAACTAGTCAGTTGGATATGTTAGGGAGAATAATTTTAAAAACCCAAACTAATAAGTATATGAAAATGGGAACCTGCAATATTTTCCTAGCTGCCTTCTTGTAATCCTCATAAAAATTTTCTTAACAGTAGTAAAGTCACACTATGAGAAGTTAGATAACTTTTTTTCCTTATTTAGGCCAAAATTTAGTCTTAAAAAGAATATGCTAGCATAGAGTATGCAGAATATACCTCCTTTGAGTGTAGCACTGGCACATACTTTTTCTCAGCATTCGCTACATGAATTTGCTGGAGCCTAGCATGCAGTAGGCACTCACTAGGTAGTTATACATCAATGAATTAATATTTTTGAGAAATAGTAAATATAAAATGTGTTCCTTGTTCAGTACAAACAGCATGTTCATTAGTAAAAGCAATGTCCTGATTATTTTACTTCTAGTTTCTTGATTAAGAAGGAAAAAATATGTGCCTGATGTTCATTGCTTCAATTTACTTCATAACACTGTCAAAAGTCTAGTAGTTTTCACAGGAAATACCTCATACAGTTGCAAGCAGATGGCATCTATGAATCCAACTTGCATACTTGGGATTTTGTTTTTTTTCTCCCGGTTCATTAGATCCTGAAAACACAGAAACACACATACAGAGATCTGCATTTACTGAATGCAACACAAGTTGGCTCTGCAACGATGAATCCCTGGGTTAGCCGAGGAAGGCCAGATCCCTGCCTACCTACCTCTTCAACTTCTGGAGGCTCCTACCCCCTGCACCAAACCATGCTCAAGAAGGCCCTGGCCCTCTGGCTCTTGTTCACTGGGGCTGTGACTGTCCCTGCGTGACCCCCAGAACTGATCACTGACCTCAGATCAACTGGTGACCTAGAGTTAGTCACTGACCTAGGGTCCACTGTTGACATGTATCTGGAGAACAGACACGCTTTCTAACTGTCTACTGATGTGGAATCAAACACTCTCGGCTTTGTGAAAGACGCCACTGAGGCCACGGTCGATTACAATTCAGTTCACACAGAGAGCTCTCTGAGTGAAAAGTGCGCAGATATCACTGTTGATTATCCTCAGGAGCTCATGACGGCATAAGGCAAAGCCAGCACCTCTGAGGGGAGCAGAGTCCGTCTCAGTGCTTGTTTAAAATGAAGCAGATTCTCTGTTAGGTGTGACCACCACTCTGCTACCCACCATTTTCTGAGAGGATTCCGAGCTTCTAACAAGCCTATGACTGTGTGTGTGTGTGTTTAGTCACTAAGTCATGTCTGACTCTTTGTGACCCCATGGACTATAGCCCACCATAGCCCACCACGCTCCTCTGTCCATGGGGTTCTCCAACCAAAAATACTGGAGCAGGTTCTCATTTCCTTTTCCAGGGGATCTTGACACAGGGATCAAACCCATCTCTCCTGCACTGCAGGAGAATTCTTTACCCCTGAGCCACCAGGGAAGCCCCGACTACTATGTCTAGGAGACTAAATAACTGCAAAAGACTAATGAGACATGGGGTGGGCCCAGATGAGGCTAAGGAGTAAAGCAGAGGCAATGGTATCAGAGGAGGGGCATCTTGTAACCATGGCCCAATTAACTGGGCTCAATAAATGTTCATTTGAGTAAAAGAATGACTCTATGCACCATTTCCAGGAAAAACTCATCCATTTCAGGAAAAACTTCTTCATTGGTTGAGAAGAATCTTCTTGTATTCGAGATTCTCTACCTACCCTGAGCAAAAAATGCAGTATACAAATATTTAACAACAGCTGTTTATCAAAGTGCTGTTTGTAATAGTAAACTCTACAAACACTATCAGTTCAGTTCAGTTCAGTTCAGTCGCTCAGTCGTGTCTGACTCTTTGCGACCCCATGAATCGCAGCACGCCAGGCCTCCCTGTCCATCACCAACACCCGGAGTTCACTCAGACTCACGTCCAACGAGTCCGTGATGCCATCCAACCATCTCATCTGTCGTCCCTTCTCCTCCTGCCCCCAATCCCTCCCAGCATCAGAATCTTTTCCAATGAGTCAACTCTTCGCATGAGGTGGCCAAAGTACTGGAGTTTCAGCTTTAGCATCATTCCTTCCAAAAGACTATACCAAACAGTAAATAATAGTTGCATCTGTTTCATGTGGGGCTTACCACGTCTTCTCAGTGGTAAAGAATCCACCTACCGATGCAGGAGACCCAGGAGACGTGGGTTTGATCCCTGGGTCAGGAAGATCCCCTGGAGGAGGAAATGGCAACCCACTCCACTATTCTTGCTGGGCTAATCCCATGGACAGGGGAGCCTGGCAGTCTACAATCCAGGGGTCACAAGGAGTTGGACATGCCTGAGCATGCATGCACTATTTCATGTAACCATTATAAATGGTATATAGGACAGAGCATCTGTCAGAATGCAAAGTGGCTTATGCTATATAAATGGAAAAAATTACAAAAAGCAGGTATGATGTGATAACTCAGAGTCTTTTCTGTCCTCTGTTATTTGCATGTTTTCTGTAACGAACATGTGTAATTCTTCAGGTGAGAAAAAGGACTTTATAAAAAGATGAGAAATTGTCTTCCTAAAAATCTCATAGAAGCACAAGAAGGAATCTACAACAAAAACGCATATGAATAATTCCTGCCAACAAGGTCTCATACTTACAGTGGGCTCTATGTTGAGTTCTTTTCTCTCTCTGTCTCCTTGGTCAAAAAATTCAGTGGCAACAAGTTCTGCTATCTGAAATCAATAACAGACTAAGTATGGGTAATTAAAGGCCTATCACTCAGTAAACTAGACTTTAAATGAAGATAATAAAACCCATCAAATCTGTGGCTTTTAACCACATCAGTAAAATTAGAAGAAAGCAGTAACAGTAAATACTTAATTTATTTTAATGTGTACCCAATCACAAAGGCTACAGTCTGTAATCTATAATTCAGAGAAAAGAGCAAATGTTATTTCAGCCTCAGCAGTAGTGGGAAGAAAGCACTGTGTGCCCATCCGTATGCATAATCAGTGAGATATTAAGCACCAGTTATACCAGGCGCTGTGGGAAACACAGTATCAGGTAGGTCCTTATACTGAGGCTGACTGACATGCCTCTTAGGTTTCTTTCAGTCTACCAATTCCTTCTCTTCTCTCTTTTTAAAAAATGTCCTTATAATTTTGACTGTTGAATAAACTGCGTTGTTTATCCTATAGTTTCCTGTTGTCTGGATTTTCCTGATTGTGTTTCCATAATGAAATTTAATGTTTCTCTATTCCCTGTATTTCCATACACCAGTAATGAGATCTAGACACTTGATTCGATTGGGTTTTTTTTTTTTTTTCTTTTGCTACGACTGTTTGTCAGGCTATGCCATGTACTTCTGACAATGGAATGCCTGGTCACCTCTCTTTGTGATATTAACAGTCCTTCATGAGCTTTGCCTGGATCCATTAATTTAGAGGCTGCAAAAAGGTAATATACAAAGCAATCATTCCTTTTCTCTTTATAGCTGAAATAGAATAAGTCCCTCACATCAATTTTTAGTTACCCTGAAGTATAATTTGTATAAATAAAGGAGAAATAACTTGATTTTCTCTATTATAATTACCATTAGAAAAAAAAAAAAACTCAGTTCTCAAGCATCCAACAAATATGACTAAGGAAGGTTTTGTTTTATTATTTTTATTATTATTCTGAACTTTGGATTTGAACATTTTTAGTGTATTTCAGTGCTTACTGATGCCCACGTTGTTCCATTTTGGCCAACTGAGTTGGCTTCTTTGCCCTTCTGACACGGCTTTATCAGTCTTTGATAGTTCTTGCTTTCTGCTATAACAAGATGTTCTTAGCTTATCTTGTACATTTCCTGTTTTGGAACGGGCAATCAGCCATTTCTTCATGGAGTCCTCATTCTTTTAAACTGAGGTATTTAGAAACTTCAATCAGGACACAAGGCTCGATCATTTCTACCAGGGTGATCGTTATTTTTAAGCCCTTTTAATGAATGGAGCTTGCACAGTGTAAGTTCATACAGTATTTCCTATTCAAATCAGGACTACAGGATTTCTGCAAAACCTTATCCACCATGGATCTCTATCTTTCTACTCACACTGAAAATCCTACCTCTCTCAACAATATCAATATAATTTCTCATTTGCTTTTACCCACATCATCCACTATGGTGACTGAATATATATACAAAATTACCCCTAATATGATACTGAAAAATAGCTTTAATGGTTTGTTGTTGTTCTTAGTGTACCTCCCACTGGAGTTACATGGTCAAGTAACAGTTTTAAATCTCTTGGAATAAAACTGTCCCCCTCAGTGTGGTTTTGCAAACAAAATCACATTGTTTCTTTTTGCTTCCCAGGTTATGTGATTTTTTAAAAAGTTCAACTTTATAAACACAATTTACATGGTTCCTAAATTAAATCTACAAAACAAATACATGTGAGTAACTCTACCTTATATCTCTGTTCCCTCATTCTTATTCCCTCCTTCCCCTGTGGGAAATCCTTAACATTTTTACAGTTAATCCTGCTTTTTAAAAATATATGCAAATATAAGTACATACATTCATATTCCATCACCTTCTCAGATAAATGGTAGCATGAAGTGAAGTGAAGTGAAGTCGCTCAGTCGTGTCCGACTCTTTGCGACCCCATGGACTAGCCTACTAGGCTCTTCTGTCCATGGGATTTTCCAGGCAATAGTCCTGGAGTGGATTGCCATTTCCTTCTCCAGGGGATCTTCCCAACCCAGGGATCGAACCCGGGTCTCCTGCATTGTAGACAAACGCTTACCCATTTTCTCTTCCTTGCTTTTTCTTTTTTACTTACATCTTTGTAATCACCCCACAGTAGTATATAGAAAGTGCTCCTTTCTTTTTACTGTTGCAGACTTCATCATATAAATACTACAGTTTCAGATCAGTTCAGTTCAGTCGCTCAGTCGTGTCCGACTCTTTGTGACCCCATGAATCAGCACTCCAGGCCTCCCTGTTCATCACCATCTCCCGGAGTTCACTCAGACTCACGTCCATTGAGTCCGTGATGCCATCCAGCCATCTCATCCTCGGTCGTCCCCTTCTCCTCCTGCCCCCAATCCCTCCCAGCATCAGAGTCTTGTCCAATGAGTCAACTCTTCACATGAGGTGGCCAAAGTACTGGAGTTTCAGCTTCAGCATCATTCCTTCCAAAGAAATCCCAGGGCTGATCTCCTTCAGAATGGACTGGATGGATCTCCTTGCAGTCCAAGGGACTCTCAAGAGTCTTCTCCAACACCACAGTTCAAAAGCATCAATTCTTCGGCACTCAGCTTTCTTCACAGTCCAACTCTCATATCCATACACGACCACAGGAAAAACCATAGCCTTGACTAGACGGACCTTAGTCGGCAAAGTAATGTCTCTGCTTTTGAATATATCTTTTTACTGTTGCAGACTTCATCATATAAATACATACTACAGTTTACTTAGTACCATATTAAAGAACACTTGAGATATATCTTGTCTTTGCTATTACCAACAGCACTAAAATGAATAGCCTATGTAAATGTATTTTTATATTCTTTCCAGTGTTTCTTTGAGCTAAGATTCCTAGAATAGTAAATGAGTATGTGTTAAGCACATACTTCCAAACAGTTAGGATATTTTGCATTTCTTGTTTTCCCACAGCTTCCCCAACAGAGTATGCTGTAAAATCTTTAAATGTTTGCCAATCAGACAGTTGAGAAATGGTGTCTTAGTGTGGTTTTTTTTTTCCCCAATGAATTGCATAGATCATAGGTCTGTAGTCACAAATGCATGTGATTAGGTTAACACACATCCCAACCAAGAAACAGTGTCTGTATCACCCAGAAGTTGGCCTCAGGCCCTTCTCTGTGAGTTGCTGAACCTGCTTTGCTTCCTCCCCACTCAGCTACTATCCTCATTTCCTTCACCACTGGTTCTGCCTTTTCTGGAACATGACATAAATGACATCACAGTATGTGTTCTTTTACGTCTGGCTTCTTTCACGCAGTACATACTGTTGGAGAGACTTGTCCATGTCGTTGCCTGCATCAGCATCAGCTTCTTTCTACTGTTGAGCAGAGTGGCACTGTGTGAGGCAGTGTGCTGCAATATACTTATCCGCTCTCCTGTTGATGGACATTTGGATGTTTCTAGTTTCTGACTATGAGGAATAATGCTGTTATGAGATTCTGGACAAGTCCTTTTGTGTCAGTACAGTTTTAATTTGCTTCTTTCCTTGTGATTGAGGTTCTGAGGTCTTTTTAAATGAGTAAGAGCCATTCGCATTTCTTTCTCTATCAACTTTTTGTTTAAATCTTGGCCCATTTTTCAGTAGGATTGTTAGCTGTTTTCTTTATGTTTAAGAAGTTCTTTGATATTATGGATATTAGCTATCAGATAAAAGTTGCAAATATTTTTACCTGTTCCTCATTGTTTGGAGAAGGCAATGGCACCCCACTCCAGTACTCTTGCCTGGAAGATCCCACGGACGGAGGAGCCTGGTAGGCTGCAGTCCATGGGGTTGCTAAGAGGCAGACATGACTGAGCGACTTCATTTTCACTTTTCCTTTCATGCACTGGAGAAGGAAATGGCAACCCACTCCAGTGTTCTTGCCTGGAGAATCCCAGGGACGGGGAAGTCTGGTGGGCTGCCGTCTATGGGGTCGCACAGAGTCGGACACGACTGAATCGACTTAGCAGCAGCAGCATTGTCTGTTTTTGCTTACTGTGTCTTTGTCATGCAAAAAAGTCTTCTTAATTTTTTATTTTCATGTAATCAAACTTGTCAGTCTTTATTGTTTCTGCATGTGGAGCCGTAATTAGGAAAGTTTTCTCAGTCCTCAATTATAAAAGAATCCACAAATGTTTTTACTTAGTACTTATATGTCTGTTTTTGCTTACTGTGTCTTTGTCATGCAAAAAAGTCTTCTTAATTTTTTATTTTCATGTAATCAAACTTGTCAGTCTTTATTGTTTCTGCATGTGGAGCCGTAATTAGGAAAGTTTTCTCAGTCCTCAATTATAAAAGAATCCACAAATGTTTTTACTTAGTACTTATATGGTTTTATTCTCTACACTGAGCTCAATGCCCCATTTGGAATTTAAGTATGCAGAATAGATCCAGTTTCATCTTTTGCCATCTGGCTTTGGAAGATGGGAAAACCATCCTAACATTATTTAGTAAAGTCTGTCTTTCCCCCAGTTATTTGAAATGCTATCTTAATTATGTAAATGTTCTATGCAATTCTCAGTGTTCCATTGTGTTCCATGGGTCTGATACCAATTCCAAACTGTTTTAATTATAGAGGCTTTATAGTGCTGCTTTTTATCTGGACCCCAGCTTCACTGCTGTATGTTTTCAGAGTTTGATTCAAAAGAAAGAGAAAGAAAGAAATTCTTTCCTCTTCCATTTCTTTCCTGTTTTGAAATGGGCACGTAGTGTTATTTATTATGCAGCAGGAATGTCTGTAGAGACATTTCTTGCGTGCTATGGCATGTCAGCTTTGGCACCTGGAGAGCACATTCCTGATCTTGTCTTGTCAGCACATCGTTCAGAAGATGAGCCTGTCATTCCTGGGCTCCATGACTATGTATCCCATAGTCGTGACCAACAGCAACTGTCAATAATCTCAGGTAGTACATTTAGGATTGAAAATGCAGTCTCAGAAAACAAACACAATATATACATCATCGCATGTATACCCCCCACCCCCTTATATTGAGCCTAGGGCCTTTCTGCCTCAGCACAATGTTACGGCAGTGACTTCTTTAGAGAGACACTATATTTCTAACCACTTGACCCCAGGCTCTAATCAGCACCTTCTACATATCTTATATCAACATGTCCTATATTTATGAGCACCAGAAGTGTTTAAGTTCTACTTGTTAATGCCTGTTTAGAGTTGAAGTACAGCCTAATAGGCTAACCATAAGAAAACGGAGTTTGTGTCTTCTAATTATTAAGACTATTAAAGGGATGTGCTTAAAAAAAAAAAACAACACTGAGCTAGAAACAGTACTGGAATTAAACTTTATCAACAGCTAGGTTTTTGCTGTGTTAATAATTATTAAGTCATAACAAGTGTTCCAAAATAGAAAAGTGTTTATGTCCAATTGTCTGCTTTTAATACTACTTAAAATTTAGATAAAAAGTTTCCCAAAAACTTCAAAAGCTACATTTAAGAGTAAAGGTTTTTCATACTTTGACTTAAAAAAAATTATTTATTTATTTTATCCGGAGGCTAATTACAGTATTGTAGTGGTTTTTGCCGTACATTGACATGAATCTGCCACGGGTGTACACGTGTTCCCCATCCTGAACCCCCCCTCCCACCTCCCTCCCCATCCCATCCCTCTGGGTCATCCCAGCGCACCAGCCCTGAGCACCCTGTCTCATGCATCGAACCTGGGCTGGCGACTGTTTCACATATGGTAATATACATGTTTCAGTACTATTCTCTCAAATCATCACATACTTTGACTTTTTAATTACTACTTTTTCATCACTAAACAACATACCCGTTGNCTCCCTCCCCATCCCATCCCTCTGGGTCATCCCAGCGCACCAGCCCTGAGCACCCTGTCTCATGCATCGAACCTGGGCTGGCGACTGTTTCACATATGGTAATATACATGTTTCAGTGCTATTCTCTCAAATCATCACATACTTTGACTTTTTAATTACTACTTTTTCATCACTAAACAACATACCCGTTGTTGAATAGGCCAGGGTTTTGTAATTGCAGAAAGATCACAAGCTGTCATCAGCATCGCTCTGTTAAGGAAAAAGAGGTCCAATACTCCTGTTTACCTTTATGTGACTATAAACCCTAGTAAATAGTTAGTTACTGATAAAAAGGTAAATTAAAACCCCATAAACTACAGAGATGGCAGTTTACAAAGACTAAAGAAACAAATAGAATTTATATAGAAGCAGAACTGATACAGTGGTATCACAGCGTCAGTTGTTTTGGTTTCCCAGTGAACCACTGGAATTTGCCCTCAGACTGCCTTGTTGTATCTCCAGATTAGCAGAAGGAGAGAAATTACTAACCTCTGAGCAAAAACTTGCCTGGTATTATTATTTTTTACTTTGGCCCTCCACTCTCAGTGACAGTATGGTGAAAACACATTGATTACTAATAATCATCTGTGAAACATCATCAGCTATCCTACTGATAAAACCCCCACGACAGCAAGAACCGTGATGGGTCATCCTAGTTCAGTCAGCACACGTCGTGGCTCCTATGTGAAAAGTCTTTAAATTATTGAACAGTGCCTGCTGGAGAGAAGAGGGAAATGAAAGGATATGGTGCTCTTTACTCCTCCTCGTGTTAGAGAAGTTGAAAATCATGTTGGACTCTGGAGGCTGCGACAGGTGCTCTAGACCTCAGCACTGTGACTACTGTATGAAAATGGTTTCTCTTTGGTGTAGTGTTTTTCCCATGGCAGGTCTAAATACCTGCCATCGAATTCTTTCAATCTGTCTGAGGACATAGGCAAAAAGGTCATCACTGTCACATACAGAAACACTCAAGGTAAAGGACTGCGTCACTTGTGCCTCTAGGGACAATCTAAATAGAACTACATCTTCCCTAACCATATTAGGCCACAAAGAAAAGGGGTTTTAGCCTCAGACTGTCTTATACCAACTCTTACCTCAGGTAATGAGTACCCCAGAGAAATGTTTAATCATGAAGGATTTCAGTAATGCTTGCCAGTGCAAACTGTCTCCCCCAGAGAAGGCCATGCAGTGTCTGGATAAGCTTAAGTACAATCTGGACAGTGAAGACTGGAAGAGACAGCCTGAATGCTAGGTGTGCTGAGTGCTTCTCTGCAAGAGGCCAGAAGTTAGGAGAGTATAGCAGTGAAAACGGTGGCACAGACTGGCAATTGAGGCTGGACTCCATTTTTGTTATTGGGAAAAACTGGTCACAGATTGCAGTAGTGTGTGTATACTTTTCTAAGGCACTGCTCTAAAAAACATGTTGAGTCTCTTACATGAAGCATGACATTTGTATGAACAGACAGCTGGACATTTGTATGTATGTTTGCATGTGAAGTGATACCTCTCTATCTAAAGAGATGTTAGTTACAGAATTGTAATAGAGCACTATCCTCAGTCTTATTACTACTTCTGTCTTTATTATTCACACTTAGTTCTTTTTTATTGGTCTAGTTCTTGTCATGGAAAAGGCAGGGATAGTAATAGCAAAGGATGGGAGGGAGGGACTGGGAAAACAGGTGAGAAAAACAGAACCCTGAAGCTCTGACTCTACAACTAACACCAAAAAAAGATGTCCTTTTCATCATAGGAGACTGGAATGTAAAAGTAGGAAGTCAGGGGATATCTGGAGTAACAGGAAAGTTTGGCATTAGAGTACAAAATGAAGCAGGGCAAAGGCTTACAGAGTTTTCCCAAGAGAATGTACTGGTCATAGCAAACACCCTCTTTCAGCAACACGAGGCAACTGTACACATGGACATCACCAGATGGTCAATAACAAAATCAGATGGATTATACTCTTTGCAGCCCAAGATGGAGAAGCTCTATACAGTCAGCAAAAACAAGACTAGGAGCTGACTGTGGCTCAGATCATAAACTCCTTATTGCAAAATTCAGATTTAAATTGAAGAAAGTAGGGAAAACCATTAGATCATTCACGTATGACCTAAATCAAATCCCTCACCATTCATTATATAGCAGAGCTAACAAATAGANGAAGCTCTATACAGTCAGCAAAAACAAGACTAGGAGCTGACTGTGGCTCAGATCATAAACTCCTTATTGCAAAATTCAGATTTAAATTGAAGAAAGTAGGGAAAACCATTAGATCATTCACGTATGACCTAAATCAAATCCCTCACCATTCATTATATAGCAGAGCTAACAAATAGACTCAAGGGATTAGATCTGATAGAGTGCCTGAAGAACTATGGACGGAGGTTCGTAACATTGTACAGGAGGCAGTGATCCAAACCATCCCCAAGAAAAAGAAATGCAAAGGCAAAATGGCTGTCTGGAGAGGCCTTACAAATAGCTGAGAGAAGAAAAGAAGCAAAAGGCAAAGGAGAAAAGGAGAGATATACCCATTTGAATCCAGAGTTCCAAAGAACAGCAAGGAGAAATAAGAAAGCTTTCCTCAGTGATGAATGCAAAGAAATAGGAAAACAACAGAATTCGAAAGACTAGAGATCTCTTCAAGAAAATCAGAGATACCAAGGGCACATTTCATGCAAAGATGGGCTCGTTAAAGGACAGAAATGGTATGGACTTAACAGAAGCAGAAGATATTAAGAAGAGGTGGCAAGAATACACAGAAGAACTATACAAAAAGGATCTTAGTGACCCAGATAACCACACCAGTGTGATCATTCACCCAGAGACAGACATCCTGGAGTGTGAAGTCAGGTGAGCCTTAGGAAGCATCACTATGGACAAAGCTAGTGGAGGTGATGGAATTCCAGTTGAGCTATTTCAAATCCCAAATGATGATGCTGTGAATGTACTGCACTCAGTATGCCAACAAATTTGGAAAACTCAGCAGTGGCCACAGGACTGGAAAAGGTCAGTTTTCATTCCAATCCCAAAGAAAGACAATGCCAGAGAATGTTTAAAGTACTGCACAATTGCACTCATCTCACATGCTAGTAAAGTAATGCTCAAAATTCTCCAAGCCAAGCTTCAACAGTATGTGAACCAAGAATGTCCAGATGTTCAAGCTAGATTTAGAAAAGGCAGAGGAACCAGAGATCAAATCGCCAACATCTGTTGGATCATAGAAAAAGCAAGAGAATTCCAGAAAAACAACTACTTCTGCTTCATTGACTACTAAGGCATTCTGCTAAAGCCTCTGACTGTGTGATCACAACAAACTGTGGAAAATTCTTCAGGAGATGGGAATACCAGACCACCTACCTGCAGGTCCAGAAGCAACAGTTAAAAAGGGACATGGAACAACAGACTGGTTCCACAGTTAGAAGGCTGTATATTGTAACCCTACTTATTTAACTTATATGCAGAGTATATCATGCGAAACGCTAGGCTGGATAAAGCACAAACTGGAACCAAGATTGCTGGGAGAAATATCAATAACCTCAGATATGCAGATGACACCACCCTTATGGCAGAAAGCAAAGAGGAACTAAAGAACTTCTTGATGAAGATGAAAGAGGAGAGTGAAAAAGCTGGCTTAAAACTCCACATTAAAAAAATGAAGATCATGGCATCCAGTCCTGTCACTTCATGGCAAATAGATGGAGAAACAATGCAAACAGTGAAAGACTTTATTTTCCTGGGCTCGCAAATCACTGCAGATGGTGACTGCAGCCATGAAATTAAAAGACTTTTGCTCCTTGAAAGAAAAGCTATGACCAACTTACACAGCATATTAAAAAGCAGAGATATTACTTTGCCAACAAAAGTCCATTTAGTCAAAGCTATGTTTTTTTTCCAGTAGTGTATGGATGTGAGAGTTGGATTCTAAAGAAAGCTGAGCATGAAAGTATTGATGCTTTTGAACTGTGGTGTTGGAGAAGACTCTTGAGAGTCCCTTGGATAGTGAGGAGATCCAACCAGTCCATCCTAAAGGTGATCAGTCCTGGGTGTTCATTGGAAAGACTGATGTTGAAGCTGAAGCTACAATACTTTGGCCACCTGATGTGAACAACTGACTCACTGGAAAAGACCCTGATGCTGCGAAGGACTGAAGGCAGGAGGAGGGATGACAGAGCATGAGATGGTTGGATGGCATCACTGACTCGATGGACATGAGTTTGAGCAAGCTCTGGGAGTTGGTGATGGACAGGGAGGCCTGGCGTGCAGTCCACGGGGTCACGAAGAGTCGGACACAAGTGAGCAACCGACTGGACTGAAGGTCTGACTGCTGCTCTGCCATCACGTAAGAGAAGTAAACACCGCACAGTCGTGTTCTTCCTCCAACAATCTTCAGGATGCTATTTTCAGGTCTTCAGTCAAAAGAACTGTGAGTGTGAACAAGGGAACCCTACAGCCTTGTATGACACTCTACCACATATAAAGGTCCTTCTAGGACAGAAAGAGTAATTTATTCTTTTGAATTTGCAAATGCTTTTATTTTCAAGTAAATACTTACATTTAGCCCTTTGTATAACATCTGTAAGAATTCTGACAGCCTCTAAGATCATCACATTGTAACAGATAATTGCAATAAGATTAACTGGATAGCAAAACCAGCTTTAAGGATAGTAATCCTACTTACAAAAACAACTCCTTTTGATGAGGATCCTCCAAATTGAATTGATTTTTTCTTATAAGTTCAAAAAATTCTCCTCGTCTCCTTTAAAATAAAGAAAAATATTTGGTAGTTATGATGAGTCCCCTAAGCTCTTATCCTTTTGGGCAACAAAGGCTCATCAAGTTAAAATTTCAGGGAAAAGAATCTCTAATGGTTTTTCTCATATAAGAATCTTATATTGTTACATATATTCTTATATATCAGAATATATAATCCAATATAATAATCATATAAAATCTTGAATACGTTTCTTTCCTCTCTTCTACCATATTCTTTGGTTGAAATATTAAATCTTAACTCACTTTTAACTAAGGTTACAAGTAATGGAAATTTCCATTCTTGAATATGATTTAAGAAAATGAAACAATGTGAGTTAAAAATCTGATGCTGAGAATGATTTAAGAAATTTTGCATGTGGTGCAAGATCTCTATGGTTTCAATTTAATTTCATACGTCTCATTCACATAATTTTTTACTCTGTACCAAAATATATGTCAGTATAAAGCTGTGAAGTTCTTCTGAAGCAAAGAAAGACCAGTATAAACTGATGTTTGCTCACTGTAGAGTGAACACCTCCGTGTGCTCAACATTGATAAGCATCTTGGAAAACTGCGAGACAGGAGTTCTTTTCATAACATTTAAACTAGTCAGAGTCATGGGACACTCATAAGAGAAACCTGCATAACAAAACTGCCTGTCTCTGACTGAATACCAAGATGAAAAGAGGTTTCAGAAGGATCCAGAGGGGAGACCCATGTGGCTTGTAAAGGTCAGGAAGTCTTTGTGGTTTCAGGTACTTTTCAAATTATTGGTAACTTGACAGTCTTTATCCTGTAGTAATTTTGAACTGAAATTTACTATATATATACATATATATATATATTTTTTTTTTCCCCTAATTAACTTTAAAGTGCTCCAAAGTCCAAGGAAACAGACTCTTTTAGACATAAGTTACTTTTAGATGTACAGTAGTGGCTATCTGGTATGAGGCTTTGTGTGTCTGTTTTTAGTTCTCAAGAGTGGCTAAAACCACAGTGTCCATCTGTGTACAGCTGGGGGAGGCCCTTGCTCCCAGGAAATCCCGTGAGCATGACTGCCCCTCTGCCTGCACCCCCACACATGCAGCAGACAGCTTGGTCTCTGTGTGGGAAACAAACGGCTGCCCAAACCCCGCTACATCGTTCCTTTCTTTTAGAAAGTAAGTTTAGTTATGCAAACACACACCTACATCACCGATACACTCTAACGCATACTTTAATCTTAAGTCGTTAACTTCATTAATTATAGGGTTCTACATTAATACTCTTCTGCCAGAATCCAATAAAAAGAAACAAGATTTACTTGTTTGGCACTCAGCTCCTTTTCCTGCCCACATGGGGTTGGATAACAGTGTAAGGGACTGTGAAATGGTCAGAAGTTGGGGGAGTGAGGGACAGAAGGGAAAGCAGGTGCCCTTTATAGAGGGCATTATTACATTCTTTAGATTGGCCAGCCAAGCTTAGAATGACCTTGACATGGTTATCTGCTTTGTGCAGAGCTTCAAAGACAAACGTCAGAAATAATTCTGTCATTTCTAGCATTAAGTAGACTTTTCTGGCTTCCTTGTTTAACAAACTGCTCCACAGTTTGATAAACAGCTTTGCCAGGACATTGGTTCTTATCATCTAAAAATATCCCAGTGGCGATTTTTAAAGTTGGAAACTGTGCAAACATATCCAAAATCTATTTATCGAGATATTTCTTAAAACTTACTTTATGTACAGTGCTAGGTCTGTAGCTAAAATAGCTTGCTTGATTATCTTCAGCGTGGTCTTATATTCTTCAATGGAGAGGCCACTGAGAATCTGATTGCCCTTTACAAAAAAGAAAACCGTCATAAGCCCTCCACTTGGAGACGCTGCTGCTAAGAACAAAATCTGAAAATGCAGTCCCATCTCTTACACACATTCTGAACTCAGGAAGACAGAGGACACCTACTTACGTAAGTCAATACCATGAGGTGATGTTTCCCCTGGATGCACCTGCCCCACCACCTTGTCATTTGAGGAAAAAACAGCTTCATGATGGTTCATTGACCAAAGTAAGCATGTTTTTCCAACTCTTGTACTTCTTGGCTTGAGTCCAGGTCCAAAAGTTAGTGACTATATATCTTTTTCCTTTGGGCAAGTTAACTGCTAAATCTGACAGCAAGTAAAACTTTGAAAAATCAAAATCTATATCAATAGATACGAAGAACTGTACATGATTAGTTTAAAAATCATTTCTCTGGCTTCTGTAACAAATCCAATAACATTTCTGGTGCATGCATGTTTATATTTTTTTAACTTCTTCTTGAGAATAGTGTTTATTCTTAGGAACATGTGTGGTAGAGATGGGTAGCGGGCATGAGGAATGTGTGCTTCCTCAAGAAAGGAGGAGTCTGAAACATCTATAAGGAGAATCTCAAAGATGGCTAATCCATGTGCAGATTATCTAAAGGTTTTGCTACGTAACCATTTTTTTAAACTTCTTGCCTGTGATTTAAAGCACAGTGACTCACTGATCTTGAACTAAGTAAAACATACTTTGGCTACTTAGACTATAGTCAAAACAACATCTGTAAATTGAGTCAGATGTGCTTCCTAAACCTTAGTGCTGAGGGAAAAAACCCAGAAGCTTAGAAATAGGATGTGGAGACAAAGGATTTGCTCTGAAAAGAGAAAACTGCTGAGCTGGGGTCAGACATTGGTCAGAGGATAACTAGTTGCCAAAATTGTGATATGCATCTAGTTACTAGTCTATGATTATACAAGAAATACTAGTTTTAAGTATAAATCACCTTAGATTCTGGACAAAACAGTACTGTTCAGAAGATAGCTTCTGATACTTTTATTTAAGATAAGACTATGTTAAATGAAAAAGTAGAAATGTCTTTTGGTATTATATTTTAATTTTCCCTTCCACTAGCAAAAGCTATAAATTCTTATGTATTGGTGCTTACAAAGACAGAATGTAGAGATGGGTGTTATAATATAAGGCCAGCCATATATACAGCAAGATTCCTTTTATGTTATAATATATTACATGGTAAGTTATGTCATTTGATAACAGAGAGCAGTTTGATAGGAATACTGTACAATATGCTTTTTAAGAAAAAGGTTAAGCACATTTTCTTACTAAAATAGGATATTAAAAATGAAGTTTGAGCTGAAGGGCAAAGACAGCAAACTCCAATGAAGGTACAGATGTTTCTGCTATAATTCAACACAGACATTCCTGACAAGTCTCAGTTCAGAAAAACCACACACTAAAAAAATAACACGGTGTATGGGAAAAACAGTACTGGGGGAGACCACTCAAAGCCTATGCAACTTTTAAACCAGAGCACAAAACAAACCAAGAATTAGGACATCTGAAGGTAACTTGGACAGGCCAGGCTCACAAGTCTGGCAGCTGCCTCTGAGGACATAAACGCAGCACAAAAACAGCGGACTGGAAATGCTGGCTTATGGAGGCCCGGGGCAGTGCAGATGGAACTGGACCGCGGAGACAGCGGGGCTGTATCACGGGAGGCACTGGGCGATGCGCAGCCCCCCTCCCACGGCCCAGCGCAGTCCAGGGCGAGGGCGTGCCTCTCGGGCCAAGTGCCCACTTCCAGTACTCCTGTAACAACGGAAAGCGCTGCACAGGCAGGAGCCAAGCAGAGCATTCCTTCCTTTCTTGCTGGAGGCTGGAATTCAGCTCCCGTAATTCTGACACCTAACCCAAGAGAATTTGTGCACGAAACAGTACAATTTGTACATTTTAGCGACATCATCCCCCTACCTCCCTCTCACATACTAATTCTTGTTAAAAGTCACATCTGTAGCAGACAGTCTGTACGAGAGCACGTGCAGAATTTACAAGGAGGTGCCAGAACTGGCCACATAACTCTTAGCCCTTCAGCCACGTTGAGAGGCGGGACTGCATTCCTCCTCCCTCAAGGAAGAGAGAGCAGCCTGCAGTCACTGTGTGTCTCCTGGAGTTGGGTGGGTGGGTTGGGACTACAGTGCACGCGTGTCTGATTCCCGTCTGGAAAATCGCAAAGGCAAGACCCAGGCTGGCCAGACCCTCTGACTGAGCAGGAAGGAGAGGTCGCTTCCATTCAGGATGGTCTGCCTCTTCTGAGTCTTGGACGCATTAGGTCCCTTTAAGTCCTGTCTTTTTCAAGAGGACCACAAGGAGGGCCAAGGAACCTCAGCAGAAAGGAGATGAAAGTCACTACTCAGAGTTCCAGGAGCTGAGGAGGAAGTCATCAGGCGATACCCTGGAGAGAGGTGACCACGCATATTAAGGGGGACGTCAGTGGAAAAGCCCACAGTTAGGGCGCATGGCCACGATCATGGACTTACTCATAAGAAAAGAACCTGTTTTAGACACCTATGAGGCGCAGAGAGGGGGACAGGCGTAAGAGCACCAGTCTGCTGAGTGTTCTGGGCCCTCTTCTTCCCTGTTCTCCAGGACGTGGGGACTTCGTCCTGGAAGTGGAGGTGAGGAAGGAGTCAAAAGCAGCCTAAGGAGGGACGAAAGAGGCCAACCGGGGCAGGAAAAGAGGACCTGAAGCTTTAAATCAGATCCAGAATCTGTTCTATCCCACAGGACTGAACGTTCTGGTTTCTAACTTGAAAACTATGCTGTATTTTGTGATGTAAAGCAGTAACTAGAAAGCTTTTACTTAAAAAGAGTCACCACAAAAGTCACAAGCCTCTTAAGTTTTCTAGGGCTCAGGGAAATACGAACCCAGTGGGCAAATGTAAAGAGATGGAGATAAAATTGCTTTAAAATTATATACCACACATTGTGTTTTTTCAGTGTAAAGAGTCTACAACTTTCATATTTTTTATTATAAAGGTAATATGTGCATACAGTGGATAATGCGAATAATGAATAAATCTGAATCAGAAAATAAAAAAGCTAATAATTTAAGTAGACAGAGACAGCTATTGTGAATATTTTGGTGTATATCATTTTAATATTTTCCTTAACATAAATATGACTGGCATAGCATATCACATGCTTTCTTACATTGATATTCATTTAGCCAGTATTGAATAACTTTATTCCTTAACAGAAATGTTTATTAGTGGTCAGAAGTTTCAATAAAAAGAGGAAAAGGTATTGCCTGTGAAAGACATTTGAGAGCAGTATAAACCGCATCATTTGACAAAAACAAAACCAGAACTAACAGAGAACCATAAAATACCAGTTTTGTTTGTTTCTAATTTGCAATAACCAAACCGAGGTAAGTAACCAGTTTTCCCTTATCAGGCAACATTAAGACAGTTTTGGTTTCTAGAGAAGTAAGGCTGTGAAGATCTCAAATGTTTTGGCTTTGCCTTTCTTACCCAAAAAGGAATAAAGCGTGCTCAAGAATTTATGATGCTGGGAATAAATCCAAAACTAAAAATAAAACTGAATTTATAAACTCCCTTTTGAAAGTCCACAACCATAAATTAGGGACTTACAGGACTATTAAGGATCATCAGGCACTGATCAAAATGATGATGCTCCATGATTGAATGGCAGTAGAGCTGAGCAAGTGGGTGTTCACTTCTGAAACATGGTTGAAGAAAGAGAAAAAAAGTTTAAAATATGACCAATTTCCCCAGCATATCAGTTATCAATTTCTTCTTGTTATTGGTTAACTGAAAAAGAGGCTACTTCATAAAAATTAATCCAACAATTTTCTCTCCTTCTGCTGGAAAGAGTGAGGCCATCTCTGGGAAATACACGTCAAGAGTCAAATTGTTTTCAAATATCAGTGTAACTGCTCCCCGTTCAAAGTACAAACAATTTCATTGGTTTTAATATTTATTAAAATCATAATAGGAGAAGGAATAAGAACAAAGGATTACTCTCTCTACACATGAAAAAAAAAAAACACAACTCTGAAACAGCTGTACCAACAATACAATTTCAAAAGTGCAATTACTTGAAAATGTGAAATACCAATTTCTTTGTTCTGAAATAAGGCTGAAGGTCAGCGTCTCTGTGCACGTGCAGGTGAGAGCTGTGGGTGGTGAGAAGCACGGGAAAGAGGGACAGTGGGGGCACGTCTGCCCCACCGGAGGCAGGAAGGAGACAGCTAAGTCGGAAAAAGCCCCCTGTGGGTGCCGCTTGTTGCAGTGCAGGGCTCGCTGCTGAACTTGGGGAGAATGGTAGAGACCATTTGGCCAAGGAAAGTGGTGTGTGTGTGCTAAGTCACTTCAGTCGTGTCCAACTCTGTGACCCCATGGACTGTAGCCCGCCAGGGTCCTCTGTCCATGGGATTCTCCAGGCAAGAGCACTGGAATGGGTTGCCATTTCCTTTCCTTCCCGAAGATTCCTTCAGGATCTTCCCGACCCAGATCAAACCCGCATGTCTTACATCTCCTGCACTGGCAGGCGGGTTCTTTACCACTCGTACCACCTGGGAAGCCCATGTTAAGTAAAGGGGTGAGGAGGGAATATTACAGTCAGTTCGTTATGTGTAACAGTCACAAATCAAGTCCTGAAGCATCATAAGCAGAGTCCTCCATCTCCTAGTTCTCATGACCCTTCACGTGGGAATATAAAGCACCATTTCCACTATTTGGTCTTTCAAAACAACAGAAAAAGTTATAGTTCCTGAAAGTCTGTTTAAATTTAGAGGACAGGGGTTTATGAACTGTAAAGCACCATAGAAGTCTTAGATAATACAACTGATTGGTCATTCCTTTATGCTACTGTATGAATCATTATTTTACTTTGTATTTCATTTGTTGAAGATAGAGATGCTACCCAAGACTGAAGAAAGGTGACCCAGGAAAAAATGAGCTAAGACTGAGAGCAGCTTAAGGGCAAACAAAAACAGTAAACCGGAAATAAAGGTAAGAGAACGGGGAGTCTCATCTCCTCCTCACACCACCACCAACACTGCTGACTCCCAGGCCGCCACGTTCGTCTTGTCGCTGTTGTGACCTTGCTCCCAAAGTAACTCCGGCCTTGCCTCCTGTGCTCCTCTCATACCTAGTAAGTTGTACCATGAGTCAGATCCTGTGCTCATCACTGGACAATGGGAAGACAATGGGGTGAACTAAAACAAGCAGATCTGTAAGGAAAATTCGCTGGAACCATTCTGGAGATGCATGGAGACTACAAGGATTTGGTCAGGAGCCTAGTGGGAAACTGCTCTAGTAGCCAGGTAAGAGAGAGCCTGGATTAGAGTGGATCTGGTACAACTGGGGATTCTACTGGGCTTGGTAGAATCCCAAATAGAGAGAGTTGTTTAAGAAGGTAGATGAGTCAGGAGCCGGCAGTGAGTCCCGGCGTTAGGAACTAGTGGTGATGAGAGAGATGAAGAGGGAAAGCAGAGAGGCTACGTTCCTGCATTGTCATTTATTGACACAGGGAAACAGGGAGAAGACGATGGGGGTGAAGGAGGGAAGCTGACTAGATGAGCGCTCAATGTATTGATTTTAAGGCGGCTGTAGTCCAACCACTTGGGTATAAATGTCTGGACTGGAGAGACTCCGGTCACATCGGCATGCTTGGAAATCTGAGCCGTGTGAGCAGTCTCCAGGGAGATGGCCTGGGCTTACAGAGGGCCCAGCAGAAACAGACCCGTGATCCCCACCACATCCTGCCTGGACTCTGCGGTCTCTGCTGTGGCAACAGAGTTCTCTCCTCTCTCAGACCAGACCCGCTAGTGCCACCCATGTTTACACTTCAGGAAAACTGTGGCCTTCCTCATGCCCTTCACCTAGGAAAGGAAAAGCTTCTAGATACCTGTTTTCATTTATGTAAGAAACTTCAGCACATCCAGTACCAGCATCTGTTTTACTCTGCTGGTTGTAAGTCTGTTACCTGTTAGATTGTATTCCTTTCCAGTTTGGTAGATTCCTTTTCCCCAGTGATAACAAGTACCCTCTGCTATAACGTGTCCAGCCCTGTGCTAAGTAGTTGATTTCGTTTTGGCGTTACTCTGGTATAGGACGCTTTAGCTCACCACGTCAAATCCTCAGGCCCCCCATACTGCAGCCGCCGTCGTTGCGTGCAGCGCCAGGCCTGCTGTGACACACGGCGTGAGGAGGCGCCCTGCGCCGGCCCCGCGGGATCGCCTCATCTCTGCCCACAGGAGCACTCTGCACTCAGGCCGCTCAGCCGGGACGGTGAGGAGGAAGGGCCTGCGGAGGTCAGCTGTGACCGCGGGATACGGCGCGGGTGGAGAGCCGCCCCTCCCCGTTCGTCTGCGTCCGTTTGCAGACCGCTCTAAGTCTCCTGGCGGCACTGACCACCGGGTGGCGTGCGCGCGGACATCTGGCTCCCTAGTCCTCCTCCTGGCCTCCCCTCCTCTCCGTTTCCCACCCTCAGGCCTGCATTTCCGCCCCCTGGGGTCACACGCACCCCTAAGCTGTATGCACGCAGGCTTCTGTCCCAGGCTCTGCTCCAGGGTGACCCAGCCTGAGACGTCGCGACAGCATTTTAGCATTTGTTTTTTTAGACAACCTAAAGTTCAGAGAGATCATCTAACCTGTTCAAGGTCAACACAAACGGCAGAGCCGGGGATCACACACATCCTCTTCACCGCGTGACTCTGGCTCGCGACCTACAGCACTCTGTACACACAGCATCTCCTCACCGACCTAGCTGCCAGACTAGAAGCACAACAAGGCAGCTACAATGGAACTGCTGCTGCTGCTAAGTCGCTTCAGTCGTGTCCGACTCTGTGCGACCCCATAGACGGCAGCCCAAGTGACTGCAGCCATGAAATTAAAAGAAGCTTGCTCCTTGCAAGAAAAGCTATGACCAACCTAGACAGCATCTCACATCACTTTGCCGACAAAGGTCCATCTAGTCAAAGCTATGGTTTTTCCTGTAGTCATGTATGGATGTGAGCTACTGCTAAGTCACTTCAGTTGTGTCCGACTCTGTGCAGCCCCATAGATGGCAGCCCACCAGGCTCCCCCGTCCCTGGGATTCTCCAGGCAAGAACACTGGAGTGGGTTGCCATTTCCTTCTCCAATGCATGAAAGTGAAAAGTGAAAGTGAAGTCGCTCAGTTGTGTCCAACCCTCAGCGACCCCATGGACTGCAGCCTTCCAGGCTCCTCCGTCCATAGGATTTTCCAGGCAAGAGTACTGGAGTGGGGTGCCACTGCCTTCTTCGATGGATGTGAGAGTTGGACCATAAAGAAGGCTACGCACCGACAAGTTGATGCTTTTGAACTATGGTGCTGGAGAAGACTCTTGAGAGTTCCTTGGACTCCTAGGAGATCAAACCAGTCAATTCTAAAGGAAATCAATCCTGAATATTCATTGCAAGGACTGATGCTGAAGCTAAAGCTTCAATACTTTGACCACCTGATGCAAAAAGCTGACTCACTAGAAAAGACCCTGCTGGTGGGAAAGATTGAAGGCACAAGGAGAAGGGGATGACAGAGGATGAGATGGTTGAATGGCATCAACGACTCAGTGGACATGAGTTAGAGCAAGCTCCAGGAGACGGTGAAGGAAAGGGAAGCCTGGCATGCTGCAGTCCACGGGGCCATAAAAAGTGGACACAACTAAGCAACTGAACAATAACAACAACATTCTTTAAGAATTCCTCAAGGTCTTTCCAGACCTAGAAAGGATCTCACCAGTATCACCATTTTTAATTTTGATAGAATATTTCCAGCTATTAAAACTAGGGAGAGAGTATGTTTGTGAAAGTTCTCTGAAATCACACTGGGAAACAGAAAAAAAGTTTCCTAGAAGACAAAAAGATATGTATTTTGCTTCATTTCTATATTTTCCTCCTTCAAGAGCCTTACTATTTAGCATGGTAAACATTTGCGATATTAACACGAGGGGAGCATAAAGAGCACAGGAGCATACAATTGAGGAAAAACTAAAACTCTCCCTAAGAACTGAACTTTCCTCAGTACACAAATCATAATTTTTCTTATTATGTGGAAGTTCTTAACTTCAGTCCATGACTCTGAGATTTCAGTTCATGTGAACATTTTTCAGGAAAAAAAGAGTACAAAGATTTTTACCAAATTCTGATGTAAACAAACAAAAGTTACAGTGACAGGAAGGATCCAGAGAAACACTTATTGTATTAGATCAACAGTTGTAAAATAGTAGTTTACAATTTTTTAAGAAGATACAGGTTGCTTTGGTAAAGCAATAGATGGCTGTCCTTTTCTGCTTACCACAAGAAATAAGAAAAGTAACTCTGCTGACACGAAAATGATACTATTTGTTAATGAGAACTGAAAAAAGAATAAACATTCATACAAAAGACCAGTGTTCTACAAAGGACTAGCCCTCATAAACCATCTGGAGTATTCTCATGAACTACATTAAACACCAAGGAAGCAGAGATTTCACTGTATCGAAATAACAAGGCATTCTTTCTATGTACCACCCACTGGAATGTGGAAACAGCTTTGTTATTCTGCATCTATGGCTTTACTCCTGTTTTGTTTTTTGTTACTTTGTTTCTTCCTTTAAAAAGGAACTGCAATGATGAAGAATACAGAATGGGAAACCACCTGTTAGAATAGAGATCTACTCTAAAGCTTTTACTACCACAAGCTATTGGTAAGATGATTAGATAATGAACATCTAAAGATCTTTTATTTCAGTGGATTCACTATATAACTAAATCATAAACTCTAGCTTGCAAAATATAAAAAGATAAAATTGTAGCAAATATTAAAGTAGAACTAAATGACGTGGACACAGAAAGAGGAAACAGAAACATGATTCCTCTCCCTTTTCAACTCAACTTTCATTTCCTTCTGTTAAATTCCTGGGGCTTTATGAAGAAGAAAGCAGTTTGGGAATTATAGTTTATAAGCAAGGATTATAAAGGTTTAGCTATCTAGAGAACTAAAAAAATTTAAAATACCATTTTCCCTACCTTTTCACATTCCTCCATACCAAAACACACAATCCAGTATTTAAGTAATTTCTTGTGTAGATTATTCATCTTAAGGAAAAGTTCTTTTAATCAAACACCGATTTATTCAACAATACATTGGTCCTATGGATTATTAAAATAGTTTAATTGTTCTTAAAAATTTATATAGTAATAAAACTTTTAACTATTCAGCCTGAAATCATTAACTGGTTCTAATGATTACTTAGAAAATTAGGAAAATTAAGGACAGGTATCTTTATGACTGGGGCTTCCCAGATGGCGCTAGTGTAAAGAACCTGCCTGCCAATGCAGGAGATGCAAGAGACGTCAGTTTGATCCCTGGATCAGGAAGATCTCCTGGAGAAGGGAATGGCAACTCATTCCAGTATTCTTGCCTGGAGAATCCCATGGACAGAGGAGTCTGGTGGGCTACAGTCAATAGGGTCACAAAGAATCGGACAGGACTGAAGCGACTTAACATGCAAGCAGGCATCTTTATGACTAATTTCCCCAGAGTGCTCAAAGTACAATATCATTATTTAAGTGCCAACCTAAACAAGATAAACAGAAAGATTAAACTCCCTTCAGACTATAGAACTCTCCTAGCTCAAGCAATGCTATTATAAATGCTAAGCCTGCCTCTCTGGACACTTAAATCTTTAAAAATTATTTTCTTATTTTATTGAGGTATAATATAAAGCACACAAATTTTAAGTATATAGCTCAATGAATTTTTACATACCTTAACACCCAATTATCTACTGCCCAGATAAAGATACAGAACATTTCCATCACTAAAAGATTTTCTAATGCTCCTCTCTAGACAATACTCCCTCCCTTCCACAATGGGTACTACTATTCTGATTTATATCAGCATAGCTTAGTGCTGTCTATTCTTGATCTTAATTTAAAAATGAGTCCATATAGTGTCTACTCTTTTTTATTTGGCTTCTTTTATTCAATAGTATATTTTTGAGATCACTCAGGTTGCATTTATTAGTAGTTCATTATTTTTTATTGCTGTGTAGTATTCCCTTTAACAAACCTATCAGTTTATAGACATTTGTTTCCACTGTTTAGCTATATAAATCAAGTTTCTGTGGACATGCATGTTTTTGGTTAGTATATGCACTCATTTCTCTTACGTATATATCAAGGAGTGGAATTACCAGGCCACAGGATAACTATATTTCATGTGTTGTAGATACTGCTAGTTTTCCAAAGAGGCTGAATCAATTTTACACTCTCATCAGCAATGATTAAGAGTTATCTACATGCTTGTCAACTCCTGGAATGATCATTTTTTTAAATTTTCACCATTATGATAGGTATAAAATGGTACCTCATTGTTAACTGGCATTTCCCTGATAAGTGATGATGATACTTTTTCATATGCCTAGTGACAATTTGGATACCCTCTCTTCTGATGTGCAAGTTTAAATCTTTTGTCCATTTAAAAATTGGATTCTTTATTTCACTCTGCAGAAGTACCTGAATATACTCTGAATCTGAGCCAGATATATGTAATAAAATATCTTCTCCCAGTCTGTGAAGTGCCTATTTAATTTCTTAATGATGTCTACTGA
Source organism: Oreotragus oreotragus (assembly GCA_006410675.1). Lineage (NCBI taxonomy): Eukaryota > Metazoa > Chordata > Mammalia > Artiodactyla > Bovidae > Oreotragus > Oreotragus oreotragus. The sequence continues at coordinate 520,547 of SJYX01013608.1, forward strand.
TGAAAAGTTCTTAAATTTTGGAAATTCCCTGTTGGTCTAGTGGTCAGGACTTGGCACTCTCAACTGTTTGGGCCTGGGTTCAGTCCCTGGTTGGGGAACTACAACCTGGAGAGCTGCATAGCATGGCCAAGAAAAAAAAAACCCACTTTATTTCAAAGAAATTCAATTTTTCAACTTTTTTACGATAAATATTTTTGTGGACATTTCTTTTCCTTGCAGGAAACTCTAAAAATTACTCTTCTTCTAAAGAAAAAAAAATTTTAACTACCTGCATCTTGTTTTAAGATATACGTGGGGTGGCACACAGTAAGACCAGAAACAACAAAAACCACAAACCAACTGAAATAAAGGAAAACAAACACACAAGAGGGAAAACAANTCTTCTAAAGAAAAAAAAATTTTAACTACCTGCATCTTGTTTTAAGATATACGTGGGGTGGCACACAGTAAGACCAGAAACAACAAAAACCACAAACCAACTGAAATAAAGGAAAACAAACACACAAGAGGGAAAACAAAGGTGAAAAAGTTGTAATGGATAAGGAGAAATGGTAACAATGACAGGGCCCTACGCTAAAGGCATCCACTGAAATTTAGTTATGAACTTCTTGGCGAAAGAGTTTATAAAATTTTTTTTCTTAAAGTAATAAAAGCAAACACAAAAGATAGACTCAAACCTGGAAAAGTTCTTGATGAGGCCAATGTGAAATGTACAACACTCTAAATAAAGAAATTTAAATTGTGGAGACTTGATTCAGAAGAAATTGGTAATGATGTGCTTTAATGTGGATGAGACTAATGTGAAAGCTACAACACTCCACATAATGAAATTAAACCATGAAGATATCACTCAGAAGAAACTAACAATGAGATTGAAAAGCATCAAACAGATTTTAGTTTTGTATTATTTCTAAATTTACTGCTCATTTGATTCACACTGTACTTGAGTGTAAAAATAAATAGTAATCACAATAAAGTTTAAAAAAAACTAGCACACCCCCCCATCCCCCCATCTAATTCTCATACATGAAAGCATTAAGGTTTGTTACAGGATAAGTTCATGAATGCATGCCAAGTCACTTCAGTTGTGTCAAAACTCATTGCGACCCTATGGATAAGTTCATTCAACAGCAATTGAGAATTCTTTTTACAAAAAAAGTGATCAAATGGTTTACACCAAATTTGAAAACAATTAAAAATTCTCAAAAGACAGTAGAAAGTTCAAAATTTCCGTTTCTCAAAGACTGAATTTTTGTTTCACCCTTTTCTTTTGCCTTGTCTAAACAAATCATACATATTTATGACAACATTTCAATTAGACCTTTTCCAAGAACACTAAAGGACATCACCATTATCATTAGTTCTACTTCACAACATCCTAAAAAAATATTATTACAATACTTTGACAGCTAGGGAAACTGACACATAAGGGTGAAGTAACCTACCCAAACTCTGAGGCATTGGCAAACAGAAACGCGTGCTCTACTCAACTCCATGTTTTCTCGCAAATATTCCCTTTCATCTAGCACAACAAGCTAACACTCTGTAAGTAAACATAACCATTAACTTTTCTAAAAATCGCTAGGTAGGAAGTTTTAACGAAACACAGAGCCCTTCAATAGAGTACGGTTTAAGAATGAACACATTCCACAGTTGACGTGTTAGGTAAACTCCTGCCCCTTCCCAAATTTCTTTGGCTGAAACATTCTCTCCCTTCTGCGATCTCCCATTATTGTACTTGTTTCTCCTCCACGAAAGGAGACAATTTCATTCTGTACTCCAATACAGAATCGCTCTAAAATAGGTTCGCTCTAAAACAGAGTCCTGCTTGTCTGATGACAGCAGCTTCCCTGGCCTTCCGCGTAGTCCTCATAGGCTCTGAAGGCAGCTGCCACTTTTCTCCAAACATCGACCGCAGCCTCCGGTTCCCAACCCCCGGGCCCTGGCGTCCGCGCTCTCCTCCCCGTCACCCTACCCCACCGCTGCCTCCCACCCTCTCCGCGCAGCGTCGGCAACTCATGCTCACCTCGGCCCCTGACAGGAAGGGGTGCGAGGGCCCTGTGATCGTCAGGTAATTGTCATTTCCTCCGGGAAACTGGAAATCAAAAGAAAGCCGCGGGGATAAGTTAGGGGAAGCAGGGAGTTAGATCGGAGCGACGGATTCCGACCCAGACATTATGACAACACCCCCCAAACCCCGCTCTCTCTCCCCTCCCATCTGCCGCTTCCCGCTCCTGCTTCAACCCCGCCAGCCGCGCTCTCTCGACAGCCTTCTTAACGCTCAGGAGCCTACCTCCATCTTCGCACAACGGCTCTC
>SJYX01013609.1:0-13519 GCA_006410675.1 Oreotragus oreotragus
GTTTATTTATGTGGCTGCACCAGGTCTTAGTTGCAGCATGTGGGATCTTTTAGTCGTGGCATGCACACTCTCTAGTTGCAACATATGTGATCTAGTTCCCTGACCAGGGACTGAACCCAGGCCCTCTGCATTGGGAGCACACAGTCTTAGCCATTGGGCCACCAGGGAAGCCCCTACAATGAGTTTTTTAATCAAAAATTTTTAAATGATTGTGATTGGTTCCCTTTTCTTTCAAGGAAGGATATGCTAGAAATCACTAGCCTATGCCAACAGCAATACAGAATAATTATAGACAGTGATGATCTTTGAGTCACTTTTCTGTTCAGTCCGATTAATGTGGAAGATGACCATTTAATTGTGAAATGATCTTATTCCAGTTCCCCTTCCAATTCACCCACTGTTGCCCAGAGAGTTTCTTGCAGAGGAGCTGTAGACTGAGAAAAGTAGAGGAGGAGCTTATTGTCTGGAGAATAAGAACCAAGGAATTGAAACTTGCATAGGCGAAAGAAAATGTATGCTAAATAATCTATCTTTACTGTTGCGTATGCCTTTTAAAGTATTCTTCAAACAAGAATGATGTTTTTAAAAAATATATTTAATGAGGAAACATTTCTGACAAATACTTGCCATCGATGCTCTGAACAATTCATATTGGTGTCAAGAGGGTGTGGCAGAAAAGCACAAGTTTAAATCACAGCTGGAGCACTTTCTAGCTTATGACTTCAGTGAGTTTCTTGACCTCTCCATGCCTCAGTTTCCTCATCTATGAAATGAAGATAGTAATAGTCCCTATCCATAGAGGTGTTATGAGGGTCAGATGAGATGATGTGTGCAAAGCGTTAGCACAACGCCTGGCAGAAAGGAACTGTAAACAAGAAGTAGTGCCCTCTCTCTTCACTCTTCTTACCTTTTATGCAGATCGGGGCAAAGACAGAGTCAGCATGACATGTGGAAAGGATATGACAAGGATAAAACATTTGCACTGACAGGCAGTGGTAGATACACGGGATGAAAGTATGGAAGGCTTTGGAAGGTACCTAGAGAAGTTTGAAGCATGTTTTATCTAAACCATGGATGATCCCCACTAGGAAATAGGAGAGGCATGGTTATAGAATGGAGAAGGGTGGGCTGGTCATGTCAGAAAAGTTCCAGAGTAGGTGGGAAGAATGAGGTTCTGAGTGCTGCATGAGGGGTCGGTCTTATAGAGCAGAAGGAATGCATGTTCCTCGGAGAGAAGGAGATGTGTCAGGACATCTGGGTAGAAACAAAAGGATGTACCCTCACTGTGTACAAGTCATCCTGAGACCAAGGGGGGCCAAGGGAGGAGAGTTGGACATATCTAATATAGGAAAGGAGCACGTCTGAGGCACCACCTCTCTGAGGACTGCTTTTAGGGCTCAGTAAAAATTAAGGGAAAATGTAAGATTCATGATCGTTGAGGAAGGTTTGGGAGAACATCCTTAGTAGGATTCATTCTCCATCTTTACTTATTTATTTATGTATTGTTTGAGGATAACTCAGCATCTCTGGTTGCAGAGCAAATGAACCAGGCAGTAGGGAGTGAGGCATCCCCATCCCCCACAAGCCTGGGACAAAAATCCGAGCAGCCAGCTTCCACCAGGGCAGCAATGAGAGCACTAAAGGGGTCACCGCACACACAGCAGGTGACTGAGGCGCCCAGGTGCTGTGTCTCTGTGCACGTGGCCAGCCACATTCTCTGTCCCCACACTCACCCCAGGGCTGTTTATGAGGAAGTTCAGGTGGCTCCTTTTCTTTCTTTAATTTTCCTTACAATAAATGTTGGCTTTAAAATACAGTCAAATACAGATATAAAAAAAATTTTTTTTAAAGCTCTGTCATCTCTAGAGTGGAGTAGAAGATGAAAGCTGCCCTTCCTTCATCACACACATGGATAATAGGGCCCAAACTTTTCTCGGGGTCAGATTAGATGCTGGTTTTTCAGGTACCTTAAAAGTTATGCTAAAGGGGAGAAGTACTTCTAAATGTATTCCTAGGGCCACCACAGCATAGAACAGAGAGATGTTCAAACTAGAACTTGGAGATTCCTGCAGTGTCTAGGGCCCAGCCCTCTCATCCTGCTGGTGAAGAAACGCACTCAGAGCCAGAGAGTCAGAAAGCCCTGCAGTCCCGAGGTGCAGTGTAAGTGAGCACACCTACTCTCACCGTCTGGACTGTGTGTGTGTTTCACTCTCTCTGGGTGCCTCAGTGACCTCCTGGCCCTGGGCAGTTCCCACATGAAAGACTAGCTGCTGAGTGCCCACTGCTTCCTCTTGACCCAAGTCAGGGGTGCACAAGAAACAGAGCCAGGAGCCTAACCATGCTGCAGTGGAGCAAAGCCAATACGAGTGCAGGCTTGGCAGCACTTCCTAGCTGTGTACTCGGGACTAGCTACTTCCTGTTTCCTCGGTTTCTCCATGAGTAAAATGGGAGTGCATGCATGCTCAGTCATGTCTGACTCATTGCAACCCTATGGACTGTAGCCACCTCCCCCCACTCTCCCCAGGCTCCTCTGTCTCTGGGATTTCCCAGGCAAGAATACTGGCATGGGTTGCCATTTCCTCCTCCAGCGGATATTCCCCACCCAGGGATCGAACCAGTGTCTCCTGCTTTGCAGGCAGATTCTTTACCGCTGAGCCACTGGGGAAGTCCCAAAATGAGGGTTAATAGTACTATTTGTTGTGAAGATAACAAATATAAAGCATTCAGTATTGTGCCTCAAAGGTAATAAAATTACTAGTAAGGTTTGGTGATTATTATCACTACTTTTTTGTACAAGGGCTTTGTGACTCGTAACACCTGTAAAAAGTAAAGGACTGGCCATGATTAACAGCGATGGCCAAGGCTCCGCTCATAGCCTTCTTTCTTTCTTCCTTCCACCCTTCTCTCTGTGAACTTTGGCAGCAGGGCACTTCCACAGACGCAGTAGCTGAGAGAAAGATGGTGCAGAGTGTAAGAGTACTTACTCTTTCCAAAGTCCATCTCAGAAGACACCAGGGATGGCTCTGGCCTACAACCCATTTCCTCCTGGGCACCACCAGATGATGGTGTGCCTGTAAAAGCCTTGATTTGGCCAGTTCCATGGCAAGATGTATTCCTTTTCCTTTTCTGACTTCAAGAAAATGTTTCCTACCCCAGTTGTTGGGTTGACCAAAAAATTCATTGGGGTTTTTCCGTTACATCTTATGAAAAACCCAAACGACTTTTTGAACCATCTGACACAATTCGCATACCAAATAAAGCTCATGGCTTACCAAGGCTGCCACTAACACATATAAGTACCTTAGTATAAATTTTAAAAAGGTCCCTCTTCCTCAAGTCATGTCTCTTCCACTTTGTTTGAACAAGACAGCTTACTGTCCTTGTGCAGTATGCAACCTACATAAACCGTATGTGGCAGCCCTGTGGCTTGTGTTAAGAATGTTCATCTCTGTTCTTTAGGTCCTGAAACATCTGCGGCACCTAAATTTTACCAGCAATATGGGGGAGCAAGTAACTTTCGATGAATGTGGAGACCTGGCAGGGAACTATTCCATCATCAACTGGCACCTCTCCCCAGAGGATGGCTCCATAGTGTTTAAGGAAGTTGGATATTACAATGTCTATGCCAAGAAAGGAGAGAGACTCTTCATCAATGATGAAAAAATTCTGTGGAGTGGATTCTCAAGGGAGGTATGTGCTGTCCATCAGGATACTAGATGCCTCCACCATGGGAAGAAACTGTTCTGGGCTTTGGGAGGGCCTTGGCCTTTGCCACTGGACTTCCAGAATCACAAGTCCACTTCCATCAATTCACTAACTGCGTTGTCAGGATTCCCCTGTGAAATCCACGAGTGTTTAGGGTCCAAAAGAGAATTCTCAGAACCAGAGTCCCATGCTTACTGTATTGAAACAATTTTATTCTTTACAAATCTGACTCCATGGCTAATAATAGTTTCTTTAGCTAAAACTTTCCCCAACCAGAGCAAAATATTTAAGCAAATACAAGCATCACTCAAGACAGGGCGTGGACAATTCACACAGAGGTAGCTCCCTGTTATCCAAAATAGCTTAGGACTGGCCTATAAATCAAAAGGACAATTTATTCTCCTCCTATGGGAGAACTATAGCAAATAGGAGGATGCTTGTGACTGTGATCACGGCCTCCTTCCATGAGGTATCACTTCATCTAGAAGCCTGATTAATAACCAGGGGCACCTTACCCCCAGTGAATATGCACTTAAGGAAAAGATACGTGATAGCCTGAAATACTAACCGTTCTACAATAGTTGTGTCCTAGAATATAGTATGTTCTAAGGACCCAGATCCTCTGTAGGAACAAACCTTGGACCAGGCATCCTCTCAAACTCTTCCAAAAAGCCTGGGTGAGAACTGCTACATTTCTCTTTGCAGTTGCCTTTCCATTATTGGAGTAGGAAATGGCAGCCTACTCCAGTATTCTTGCCTGGAAAATCCCATGGACGGAGGAGGCTGGTGAGCTACAGTCTATGGGGTCACAAAGATTCAGACACAACTGAGGGACTAACACTTTCTATTATCACCTTTGAGTATCTTGGACCACTTTTTATGACATGACCAAAAATTCAACTTCATCTTTTTACCAAATGCTTCTTACAGTGATGGGTTTCTCAAATTAAAGGATAAGTTACCTTTAAGAACTTCTCCTATAGACAGCAAATCTCATCCACAGTATACAAGTCTTTTTAGTTTCTACCTCAGAGAATGAATTCTCAGTTATAAACATGTCATGACCCTTTTTCAAATAGAGCTTTGGGGATTCCAGCGGGTATGTTCCTCTGTCCACTAATTATACTCTTGTCTATATTATCACAGGTATCGATTGACTACAGTCTAAACTGATCAGCTATGTTATTTATTATCTGTTCCCTGCTGTTGTTGACTCATCCAGGTTATACGGTACCTCCGTTGATGCACACAGTTGTCTCTAATTGGTGTAGATTGAACCATTGTTATTTTGTTATTTTGAAGTTTTTGCCACTCACAGCCTAACAGAAGCCAAGAAGGAAAGCTACTAAACTCATTTTAAAAGGCTAATATAATCTAATATAATTTCAAAAACAGGCAATAACAGTACAAGAAAAAGCAATTATAGGCCAATCTATAAACACAGATGTGGTCACATCCTAAATAAAATGTCAACAAAGTTGGGCCAGCAATGTATGAAATACATATCGTGATCCAGTGGAGTTTGCAGTGAATTTACAAGCACATAATAGTAGCAAACATTAGTGTTCATGACGTAGCTTATCCTTTCCTTCCTTCACACCAGGGTCCTGAGAGTCGCAGTGGCCATCAGAGCTGGTATTGCCACTGCTATTCCTCTTTCGTTAGAAAATATCTTTTCACGTGTTTTAAAATTCCTTGTCGAGCCAGTTATTTCTGTTTTGCTGGAAACAATGGTAATTATTTTACTGCTTTCCGTGTGTTTAACTTTGTAAGATGTCTCCAGTTCAAGCAAGTAGTGGAGGAAGGGGGATAAGCTTCTTAAAGAGATGTTTTGAAAATAGTATGAACCTATTAAGGGTTATTCAAGGCTTTGTAACTAGGGCTACAAAAATGAAGACTTGCTCCCTAATTCAAGAAATGTATGCTTTTTGTGTCCTTATGATATATTTACTATCTCTGATACACATAGACTGTTGGGTAGTAAATATCTAATAAGTACTCAGTTACCTGGCATGATCAAAGATTGAGATGGAAGCAGGATTTCTGAATGGTGAAGCAATGGGCAAAATTGTCAAAAACAATCATTTAAGAAGCTAGAAATCAACAAATAGCATATATCAAAAGGTGAAGTTTTTTTTGTTTTTTAAGAAAAACTAATGAAACTCAGCTAATAGTGGCAGTCTATGGCATTTTAGCCTGGGGCTACTCTCCAGTTATTTCTAATGTGTTATCTGCATTATTATTAAAAATAATAGGGTTTTTTTTTAGCCCTTTCCAATAAGTTTGCCAATATTTTTCTTGTTCCACTAACTAGGAACTCTGGTGTAATATATAATAATAGTGGTGATACTGAGCACCCTTATTTTAAATAAGCACTCTTATTTATTTTAAATTAAATAATATTGTGTCATATGGATTGATGTTTATGCTAACAATTTGGGGATGTTTTTTCAAGGTAAAGTTATTTCTTCCTACTCTCATTAAGTTTTTTTCTACTTTTTTAAAAATTTATTTTGTAATTGAAGGATCATTGCTTTACAGAATTTTGTTTTCTGTCAAACATCATTAAGTTTTTTTATCACTAGTTTGTGTTAAATTTCATCAACTATTTTCTCATCCATTGATGATCATGTTTTCTGTGTTAATTTATTATTACAGTGAGTGACACAGAATCTCTAATATTAAATTTGCTTACATTCCTGGCAGAAACTCAGCACGATCGTGGTGTATTTTGTTTTTCACGCCCTTTGAGTTTGTCTGTTATTACTTTCATCTGTTTTCAAGCAGTAGAAAGTAATTGTACTCTTTCCAGATCCTTTCAGAGTCCTTACCCTTTGCATATATCTCCAGGATTTCTATACATTTTTATTTCCAATAACTTCTATACATTTTTACTTCCAATAATCAGAACTTCATATTCTTTTTCAGAGACTGCCTACAGGCTAATGGAACCCATTTTGCCTACAGGCTCAGAGAGGCAAAGGAGAACCTCAGAAGAGCCTAGGAATTTACATTTCCCTTCTGCTCTGAGTGCTGTGCAAGTATGAAAGCTCTAGCCCTTTTCTTCAGGTCAGGACAGCATTGGGGCCTAACCTGCCTTCCAGAGCTCCCCCCGGGGTATCAGGCAGAAGTCGGAGTGACTTTGTTCAGGATCATAGCCTTGCTTCTTCTCCTCCCTCCTATGTCCTACTTCCTCCATGCTCTTCCTGATTCCCTTGGGAGAACTTTCCTTATAAATCACTTGGACACAAATCCCCAACTCAGCTCTACTTCTGAAGACAACTTAATAAGTGAGATGGGCCTTCATACTGTCCTTGTCTTGTTTTAGAATCAAGGTTATTATACTGGGCTTATAAGAATTAGTTGGAAGGTGCTCCTTTAAGGATATGTATCTTTTCCTGATCTCTGCTAGAGTTTGTATAAGATAAGATTGCTCTGTTCCTTGAAAGTTTAGTATTACTTGCTTGTGGTGAACAAGGATGATGGTCATCTCAGGTATGACTATGTGGTGGGGAGGAAGTAAGTGGAAAGAGGAGTATATTATTCTGGGACTTGTAGAGGATGGAAGGGAAGGTTATTTAAGGAGGATTTTGTTACTGCGTAGACTCACAACAGTTAATCTTCCTTGAATTCCACTGAGATGTGTGTGTGTGTGTGTGTGTGCATGCGTGCACTTTCCCATAGGCATTTGTCCCCTTCAGAGATAATAGGAACACAGCCCGCTGGTCCTTCCTCCGCCTGAACTGGGCCCGAGTCTGCCACACTGGTGCTAGAGCCCAGCTCCCCCCTCTGACATGTGTCAGAGGAGCTGGAAGACTGATTCCACAGCTGCAGCCCCTCTGTTGTGATCTCCGCCCTCAGGTGCCTTTCTCCAACTGCAGCCGAGACTGCCTGGCTGGGACCAGGAAAGGAATCATTGAGGGGGAGCCCACCTGCTGCTTTGAGTGTGTGGAATGTCCTGATGGGGAGTACAGCGACGAGACAGGTAAAGGAGCAACCCCTGGTGGACATGCAGAGCTCCCTTCACTGTGGGGCCCTGGGCTCAGCAAAGTCGCAGGAAGGGCTGGGCCGAGATGGTGCTTAGCACGGTTTCTCATTTAACAAGGTGCGTCTGAGCATCACACTGGGCTGCACACTGAGGGGGATAGAATCGGAATATTAGATATCTCTGTAATACCATAAAAGTTTACAAACACATCTGTTGCACATCTTTCTCTTACTTCGAAACTGCACTCCAATATTGTTTTTCTTTTCTTAGAGCTCAGTGATCCTGAATAGACAACGTTGTGTCTGTTCCCTGATTAAGGCAGCAGCAGTGCTAGAGAGCATATCAGGGAATCCATCTAAAATGAGTAACAGGCTAGATGACAGCAGCAAGAAGATGCTGTAGGCAACACAATAGTGTAACATCAAATTCAAAGCTGGGCCAATAGAGCTGAACAACAGAATGATCTCTTGGGAACCAGAGATGTGTGTCCCAGGCTCCAGAGTTACTAGGTCAAGATAGATTGTCTACAGAGTGCCTGGCACTGGACTCACTATCTTATTTATGTTTCTCCTATGCCTCAGTTTCTTCGTCTTTAAAGTGAGAATAATAATAAACCTATCTTACAGAGTTTGGAGGATTAAATTAGATAAAACTGGTAAAACACATGATAAGTTATAGAGAAATATTTGATTGGCATATTGGAAGCACTCTATAAATACTAAATATAATTTTTTTCTCATTATTATTCACTCACTTCATCCTCACTACCATGATGGAGTTATTGCTTCCATTTCACTGATGAGGAAACTGAGGCTCAGAATGATTAAGGCGCCAGACCAAAGTCACACAGCTAATAAATGGCAGAGCCAGGATTCCCATCCAGATTTCTGACTGCAAAGCCCATGCTCCTTTCACTCCCAAAACTGCACACTGACTGAGACACAGCAAAGGCTTAATAAACATTTGTTGGTCAAATGAGTCTGCAGCCCCTCTCACTAGAAAGCCACTGATGTGGAGTGAGGAAGGCACAGGTCAGAATCATGGCGTACTTTGCCATGATCTAAGAGGCTGCTCTGGCGTGTCTACAAAGCCCATCTTTATGTCCAAAATAAGTCAGACTGAGTGTGAATCACTGTGAAAATTGGTGGACAGCGCCAGACCCCCAGTGTGCAGGGCAGCCACCTGTCTGGCAAGACTGATCATTCTGTGCTTGCTGAATGATGGTTTGTACATCAGCAAGTAGTGTTAAAGGAAGCAAGTAGCCCTCCTAGAGTTTGGGATTGACATGTGCACACTGCTGTGTGTAAAATGGATGATCAACAATCTACTGTATATCACAGGGAAGTCAGTTCAATATTATGCCACAACCTAAATGGGAAAAGAATTTGAAAAAGAATAGATACATGTATGTGTATAAACTGAATCCCTCCGCTATACACCTGAAACTATCACAATGTTGTTAAATCAACTATACTGCAACATAAACTTTAAAAATTTTTCAAAAAGTAGCCCCCATATATACAAACTGGAGGGAGGGCATGGCAACCCACTCCAGTTTTCTTGCCTGGAGAATCCCAGGGATAGATGAGCCTGGTGGGCTACAGTCCATAGGGTCGAAAAGAGTTGGACACAACTGAAGGGACCTGAGCACAGCACGTGTGACTGAACAAACATATGACTGAACACACAGTACATATGACTGATCACAGCACACGTGACTGACCACAGCACAAAAGAAAAAAATAGAATCATCAAAGAAACATGAAATTATATTATTAAGCATAAGTCAGGGTTCAGTACATTATCTGATAATGTAAAAATCACATTTCATCAATAAAGCAAATTTAAAGTTCCCTCATCACCACATTCACACTCACAAATTTCAGTGTCTGCCACGCAGTACTAACCCCTTCATTGCAACATTTTACAGATGCAAGTGCCTGTGATAAGTGCCCTGATGACTTCTGGTCCAATGAGAACCACACTTCCTGCATCGCCAAGGAGATCGAGTTTCTGTCCTGGACCGAGCCCTTCGGGATCGCACTCACGCTCTTTGCTGTGCTGGGCATTTTCCTCACAGCCTTCGTGCTGGGCGTCTTCATCAAGTTCCGCAACACGCCCATCGTCAAGGCCACCAACCGGGAGCTCTCCTACCTCCTCCTCTTCTCCCTGCTCTGCTGCTTCTCCAGCTCCCTGTTCTTCATCGGGGAGCCCCAGGACTGGACCTGCCGCCTGCGCCAGCCGGCCTTTGGCATCAGCTTCGTGCTCTGCATCTCGTGCATCCTGGTGAAAACCAATCGGGTCCTCCTGGTGTTTGAGGCCAAGATTCCCACCAGCTTCCACCGCAAGTGGTGGGGGCTCAACCTGCAGTTCCTGCTGGTCTTCCTCTGCACCTTCATGCAGATTGTCATCTGTGCCATTTGGCTCAATACGGCGCCCCCCTCGAGCTACCGCAACCACGAGCTGGAGGACGAGATTATCTTCATCACCTGCCACGAGGGCTCGCTCATGGCATTGGGCTTCCTGATCGGCTACACCTGCTTGCTGGCTGCCATCTGCTTCTTCTTCGCCTTCAAGTCCCGGAAGCTGCCAGAGAACTTCAACGAGGCCAAGTTCATCACCTTCAGCATGCTCATCTTCTTCATCGTCTGGATCTCCTTCATCCCCGCCTACGCCAGCACTTACGGCAAGTTCGTCTCTGCGGTGGAGGTGATCGCCATCCTGGCGGCCAGCTTCGGCTTGCTGGCCTGCATCTTCTTCAACAAGGTCTACATCATCCTCTTCAAGCCGTCCCGGAACACCATCGAGGAGGTGCGCTGCAGCACCGCGGCACACGCCTTCAAGGTGGCCGCCCGAGCCACGCTGCGCCGCAGCAACGTCTCCCGCCAGCGGTCCAGCAGCCTGGGGGGCTCCACGGGATCCACCCCCTCCTCCTCCATCAGCAGCAAGAGCAACAGCGAGGACCCGTTCCCGCAGCAGCAGCCGGAGAGGCAGAAGCAGCCGCAGCCGCTGGCCCTGAGCCCGCACAGCGCGCAGCAGCCGCAGCCGCGGCCACCCTCGACCTCACAGCCGCAGCCGCAGCCGCAGCAGCCGCCCCGCTGCAAGCAGAAGGTCATCTTCGGCAGCGGCACCGTCACCTTCTCGCTGAGCTTTGACGAGCCTCAGAAGAGCGCCGTGGCTCACAGGAGTTCCACGCACCAGACCTCCCTGGAGGCCCAGAAAAACAGCGACGCCCTGACCAAACACCAGGCGTTGCTCCCTCTGCAGTGCGGGGAGACGCACTCGGAACTGGCCGCCCAGGAGACAGGCCTGCAGGGCCCTGCGGGTGAGGACCACCAGCTAGAGATGGAGGACCCAGAAGAGCTGTCCCCGGCACTTGTAGTGTCTAACTCCCGGAGCTTTGTCATCAGCGGCGGAGGCAGCACTGTTACAGAAAACATGCTGCGTTCTTAAAAGGAAAGGAGAAAGCCAGTTTAGGGGGAATCCAGGCAGTTTTCCCAGGATGACCTTCTCCACAGGGATGAGGAACTGCCCCCTGCCTCCCTGCCTCCAGGAAGGAGGGATAAGACCCACCAAATGCTTGGAACTTAGTTGCACTGCTATAAACGACAGTGAATGAAATAATGTCCCCCTTAAAATTAAAAAGAGGAGAGCAGTGTGCTTCTGTGGTTAGGTTTATCCGAGTGCTGAGATCCCTATAGTCAGGTTCACCTTTCCTATCCCTGCTTCCATTCTCCTGTTCTATCCCATCCAACAGTCCAGAGATAAAACCATGGCTTTAAGATACCCACCTATTCCCCCTAGGGTCTTATTTGTTGTTTTTGTTGCTGTTCTTTTGGTTTGATTTTTGTTTTTCATGTTGAAACGTCTGCCCTGAACTTTGCAGACAGCCTGGTCCAGAAACAAACCTGTGCAGTGACAGGACCTCATATTGACCACCACTAGAGTTGAGTGTGAAAGATAGAATGTCACCAGCGCTGCCCAACACCTTGACAGTGGGAAGAACTGGAAAAGTCCAGAGCTGTAAGATGAATTTATCCCCTCCTATTTATGAAAACTGTTAAATATGTGGTTTCCTACTTGCTGCTGCTGTCACGTGACGTGGAGAAGGTTAGCATCTGCCCTCTAACAGTACGTCTGATTTGTCCAGAGTGCGATGGTGATGCCATCCTTAGATTCCAAGATCTCAGGAATCACCTCAAACTGCTGGGAAGAGACTGCATGAATCCAATGAGCTGTATCTGTAATTAATACTGTCATATGTAGCTTTATCCTTAAGAAACGCTTTTGTTTTAATAGTCATGGACAATATAAACTGGAAAAAATGTCCCAGTCTGTTTGATATAAGGCAGTATTATTGAGTTCCATTTTCTTTGCCTGCCCCACCACCCACACCCCAATGAGCTAAGCCCTAAATGAACTTTTTCAGGGCCCAGGGATCCAGAAGCTCCCTTTCTCCACCCCAAACGCTTCCTGAAGTCAGATCCATGCCTTCCCCTGTGAAGAATAAGCTCCCAGTCTCTGACCTCCTACCAGTTTCTGGGGTAAGAACATGTGATTCCAAGAGAGCTCTCATGGGATATTACTCTTGGCACCCCCCAATGCCGTACTTAGATTCCCTCCAACAGTAGGAGTCTGCCAAGGGTAGTTACAAGATTGAATGCTGAACGGCATACTGCTGAACAGTCAGGTTCCGGAGCTAGAGAGGCCTGGGGTCAAATGCTGGCCTTGTCACTCACAAGTTGGGTGACCACAGGCAGGGAACCTTGACCTCACTCAGCCCCAGCTTCTTTGTGTCTAAAATGGAGGTAATAATCATTCTTTTCCCTCAGAGCTCTTATGTGGGTTAAATGAAATAAATGTATGTAAAGTATTTTAGCATGGTGCCTAGCACATAGTAAGCACGCAATAAATATTAGTTAATATTATTACTGATACTGTAATTTTTTTCACTTGCTTAAAATAGAAAACAACACATTTATTTAACCATTCACACTCTAACAAACCAATGATCAGACTAACTTTCTCCATAATAAGCCCAAGAAATCTATGGCCCGGTCCAAGGGGTCCTGAACACCATAGCTCATGGTGAAGCCAAACATCAGTCCCCCAAGGGCCCCATGCTCCCCCCACCTCTGTGGTGTCAGAACCAAGATGTCCAGCACCAAGGGAAGACCATCCCAGTCTGGCAGCCGACTCTCAGATCTCTCTAAATGCTGCTTTTAAGCCAGTCAAACCTGTGTGACACAACAAGTCTACAGTTCTTGATGACTTTCTGACCATTTTCTTCCAAAAGGGCCACCTTTCCTTGATTTTTAAAATGAAAATGAATTGTGGAAGGGACTTCCCTGGTAGGCCGATGGTAAAGAGTCCATGGTGCCAATGCAGGGGACACAGGTTCGATCCCTGGTCAAGGTACTAAGATCCCACATGCCACACAATGAGGCCAAAAGATTAAAACAATTAAAGGTGAAAGTTAAAAAAAAAAAAAAAGACTTGTACGCAAAACACTCTCCGACATACATCACAGCAGGATCCTCTATGATCCACCTCCCAGAATACTGGAAATAAAAGCAAAAATAAACAAATGGGATCTAATTAAAAGCTTCTGCACAACAAAGGAAACTATAAGCAAGGTGAAAAGACAGCCTTCGGAATGGGAGAAAATAATAGCAAGTGAAGCAACTGACAAACAACTAATCTCAAAAATATACAAGCAACTTATGCAGCTCAAGTCCAGAAAAATAAATGACCCAATCAAAAAATGGGCCAAAGAACTAAATAGACAGTTCTCTAAAGAAGATATATGGATGGCTAACAAACACC
>SJYX01013610.1:0-21566 GCA_006410675.1 Oreotragus oreotragus
GACCCAGAGGGATGGTATGGGGAGGGATGTGGAAGGGGGGGTGCAGGATTGGGAGCACGTGTACACCTGTGGCAGATTCATGTTGACGTATGGCAAAACCAATACAATATTGTAATTAGCCTCCAATTAAAATAAATAAATTTAAATAAAAAATATAATGAAACACTAATATCTTTTAAATGATTTTTTCTTAATAAAAATAATTTTTAATTATTTAAGAATGCAGATCATAAGTATTTCCTCATACATCTTCCTAAATAGTAGAAATATATAAACATTTACTTTTATGTAATTATAATTAAATCATTTCCCTGATATAATATCTATTCCTCTGAACACATTTCATATGTTAATTCATCTTCTTATGGATCTATTATTTCCAAAATTGCAAAAGCTAAAATAGTGCCATTGCATAATCTATGTTCCTAGGCCTATAACTCACCAAAAATTTAACCTAGAATTTACTATCACTGTTAAACTTAGCAATAAGTGGTCAGAAAGGCAAAGTGGCAGTCATATAAATGAGTCTGTGTAAATGTTTGCGACATCGTAAATGTCTGTGTCAATTGAGAATCAGGCAAAGAATTCATCCCTATCCTTTTACAGATACCGTTCTTAAAAACAGAAAGTGTGATATGCTGAACATTTCTTATCACATTTCCCATCACACTACAGATATTCAATTGGTATTTGTTAAAAAGAATTCATTAAAATTAAATTCATTACTTTTCTTAATACTGATTCCCAATTGTTTCAGAATTCTGTTCTTAATTCTTTTCTTGAAGTGGGTCTCCTTGCAAGGAATAAAGAAAGACAGAAACAGTGTGAGCACATTATAGCTAAGGCCTCCCAAGTGTTGCTAGTGGTAAAGAACCCGCCTGCCTAGGCAGGAGACATTAGAGATGCGGGTTCGATCCCTGGGTTGGGAAGATCACCTGGAGGAGGTCATGGCAACCCACTCCGGTATTCTTGCCCGAAGAATCCAGGAACAGAAGAGCCTGGTGGGCTACAGTCCATAGGATTGCAAAGAGTCGGATACAACTGAGGTGACTCAGAAGACTTAGCATCTACACACATTCAAGGAGATATTATTAACTGAATCAATGCAAACTAACAAAAAAGAGCTTGTGTACCTGACAGACTTGATTGTAACATGGCAGATACTGCTATCACTATTCAAGAGGCCCTGTGTAGGAATATAGTAGAAGCCTACAGCGGTAAAAGGATTGTGGCAAATTTGGGAGTGAAAGGTGACCCTTGTGTAGAAAAAAGTTTCATCATACCAATTCCATGCCAAATAACCTAAGATGACTCCCATTTCCATGCAGAACAGATCACAGAGTGGGGATGTGCTAGACATGGCAGCAAAAGTAGTTAGTTAATTTTAATGGTTACAGAAGTCAGTAGAGATGGGTTTTAATATGTTAATATTGGTGTGCTTGTTTTATCTGCCTATTTACTTTGGTATATCTGGCTCTGAATAATTTGTTCTTTATAGTCAATCAAGCCATGTTTTGAGACCACATAGTTATGGGACAGATCCCGCAGTGTGGCACATTCTCTAAGCTAGAAAAGACCACCAAAGTCCACTTAAGATACAACCAAGCCATATTCTTCTAAATGGGAAGCAAATCATTTCATTCTTCTGTATGAAATGTCAAATCATTCATTTGAACTTTTTGGCTTTCTGTATCCAGCCTATTGTCCAGAAAGTCTATGGTCGAAGTCTCTTGCCTAGAACTTATTGTGGTACCCAGTTGGTATGACACTGGGACTCAGATGATAATACACCACAAGAGTAATGAGATCTCTTCTGACAAACATCCTTCTTCTGCCTTAAAACCAGGCCAGATATATTTCCATATTATAATTCCTCTATAGAGGAAAATATGAATACTCACAATATATAGCATTCAAAAAATTAAAGACAGACTCTCTTACAAATACAAAATATAATTTAAAATATGCTTATTCAGCCCATTAATAACTGGGGAAAAACTGATTCCAACAGTATTTTTATAACTTGGTTTTCATAGACAGGAAAAATATTATTAAATTAAGATTGGTCATTACATTAGAATACAGACTAGTAATATCCTTCAGGGCAATAAAATCATAGATTATCCTACCATATATTTGGTTCTCTAAGAATATTCTACAAACTGACAATTAAACTTCATAATATTTGATATCCTACAGAATAAAGTAATCCTTAGATTTGTCTATTAAATCACTATGATACTTAAAATGTTTTCATCTTCTTTATTTACACATTTTAAGAAAATAAATGCATTTTAATGTGGTAATTAAGATGCTTTATATTTTTGTCTGGAGATATTTTTAGTAAGGACAAGTCATTTCAGCCTTTTTATTTATTTTTTAAGATAACATCTTTATTGAGATATGATTCTCAGTCATACATCTCATTTTTTTTAAGATTACGATCCAACAGTGCTTCATATACTTTCAAAGTTGTGCATTTATCACCACTATCTAATTCTATAGCATTTTCATCACTTCTCCCCAAACAAGACTTACACCATTATCACTCACTCTTCACCCTCTGTTCCCCTTGTCCACCCCAGCTCATGGCAAGCACTAAACCAGTTTCTATTTCCGTAGATTTGCCTATTCTGTACATTTCATGGGCTTCCAAAGTGGCACAGTGATAAAGAATTTGCCTGCCAATGCAGGAGACACAAAAGATGAAGGTTTGACTCCTGCATGAGAAGATTCCCCTGGAATAGCAACCCGCTCTAGTATTTTTGCTGGAAAAAATTCTCTTGGAAAATTCCATGGGCAGAGGACCCTGGCAGGCTAAGTCCACAGGGTTGCAAAGAGTCAGATGCAACTGAGCACACACACAAGTACATTTCATTTAATGGAACTGCAATATGTGGACTTTTGTTCCTGGTTTCTTGCACTTAGCAAAGTTTTTTTTTTTTTTTTTAATTTTATAGGTGTATAGTTGATTTACTGGAGAAGGAAATGCCAACCCACTCCAGGCCCACTCCAGTGTTCTTGCCTGGAGAATCCCAGGGATGGGGAACCTGGTGGGCTACTGTCTCTGGGGTCTCACAGAGTCAGACACGACTGAAGTGACTTAGCATAGTTGATTTACAATGTTGTGTTAGTTTCAGGTGTACAGAAAATTGAATCAGATCTACATACCCCCACTACTTTTTTCATTTTAGATTATTTTCTCATATAGGCTATTACAGAGTATTAGTAGCGTTCCCTGTGCTATATAGCAAGTTCTCCAGTTCAGTTCAGTTCAGTTCAGTCACTCAGTCGTGTCTGACTCTTTGTGATCCCATGAATCACAGCACTGTGAGGAGGTTGCAGCCTTCATCTGCGGCCCAGAGAAACAGGGCAGATGGTGGGCACAGGGGTCCTGGGGCTCCTGGCAGAGTGTGTATTGTTGCGGGGTGGGGGCGGGCCTCACATCCATCCACTTGACCCTAGGGCTTCAGGAGCAGAGGGGCAGCCTGGCCAGCGCCCCCCACCCCCGGTAAGGCATGAGTTTATGAGCAGGGGAAGGGGGTGAGCGTGGACGGCAAAAACCACCCCCCACCCCCCACCACTATCAGTAGCTGCCTTGCTTGGGTTAAGTTGTTTTTATGCTTCAGCTGCAGATTAACCATTAACCTGAGGAACTGACTTCTCAGCAGCCTCCAGGCCAGTACTTTTCCAAAAGGCCCTGCACCCCACCCTTAACTCTGTCCCTGGGGAAAACCCTGGGGGCAGGGTGGGCAGGGGCCTGGGTGGGTAGGGCAGCCCAGGAACTCCGCCTTCCCACCTGTGGCCCCTTGGGGGGGCCCCATGTGCCCCTGGACAGGGCACCTGCAGCCCGGGTCCCTTCTCCCCAAACCTGGCCTTTCCAGCCCCCTCCCCATCCCCCCCACCCCAGGGGGACACGGGGTCCCTGGGGAGGAGGGGGTGAGGAGGGCAGCCCCAGGGTCCCTTGAGTCCCTCTGCGGGGCTGAGGAAGGGCGCTGAGTCAAGGCGAGCTGGGATGCAGGACGGGCTGACCTGGGGGCGGGGCTGCAGGGTCCGAAGGCTCGGGGCTGGTCTGGGGCGAGCTGGGTAGGGGCTGTCTCTTATACACATCTCGTCCTGCATCCCAGCTCGCCTTGACTCAGCGCCCTTCCTCAGCCCCGCAGAGGGACTCAAGGGACCCTGGGGCTGCCCTCCTCACCCCCTCCTCCCCAGGGACCCCGTGTCCCCCTGGGGTGGGGGGGCAGGGCTCCTCACTCAGCCATCGGGGAGACCCTAGGTGACGGAGATCACACAGGGCAGGTGGGAGGGTGGGCTCTTCCATGGAGGGGTGTCCCCCGAGCTCAGCAGCTGTGCCTTTGTGCCTGGGCCCAGGCCTAGGGCGTCTGGGCCGGACCCCGGCTGCTGGCGGCCTGGGCAGCTGCATGTAGGCAAGAACTGCCCTTTGGGGAGCATCTGGCCCGAGGCACAGTGTTGACGTTTGTCAGGCGGGGGCGGGGGGAGCTGGCACCGCAGCCCTTCAGGTGTACCACGGTTGCTTGGGAGGGGCTGAGGTTTGCAGGGAGCGTTTGTATCATGAGAATGAAATTCGAAGTTCACCCAAACAACCATTGAGAACCGTATCTGCATGAACGTGCAGTTCCCTGGGCCCCAGGGCCAGAAACAGTCCTCGCTGTGAGCTGCGCGGACCACGCGCCAGAGCGGCCAGCCGACGGCTCCCCAGGTGGGGATTCCACTGGGTTCCTGCAGCCTCTGTGAGGGAAGGCACAGCTGAACAAAGGGAAACATTTGTGGGGCTCCGGCCTTAGGACGCCTTGTGGAGCGGCCGCTGACCACCTTCAGCACAGCGGCTCTGCAGCGGCCTGTATGGAGCGCCTACTCCTTGCAGGCGCCGTAGGTGGGGGAAAGGGGCCGGGCAAGGACCCCCAGGGCCCCCACGTTCAAGGATGACCAAGGGGGTTGGGGTCAGAGCTGGGCCGCAGAGGCAAGCGGGGGTCAGGCCAGCGGGGCGGCTCACCACCCAGAGGTGAGCCATCCAAGCCAGGCAGGCTGGGGGCCCTTCGGAGCTCCCGGGGCCGAGGCGGTGTGGCTGCAGTGAGTGAGGGGCAGGCGTGGGGCGGGGCAGGGGGGGGCAACCCAGGGCTGGCCGCTCACACTGAGGGGCCCTGGGAACGACGCAGAAGGGGCTGAAGGGAGCCGCCCCTGGGTGCCAGCCCCAGCTGCGTGGGGAAGCGACCCACCACCAATCCCCTGGGGGCAGTCTGGGGGCTCCTGGAGGGGTGGACGGGCAGACCTCAGGGATGTCCAGGGTTAGAGGTCAAGAGTGGCCTGTAAGAGAGAGCTGAGTGAAGAGAGGAAGACGGGGGAGGACGTCCTGAGAAGGCCCCTCTCGCAGCTCACTCTCGCATATTCTGCAGTAACGCGGCTCTGGGCGGGACCGGTGTGGTGCGAGCACCGCTGCGATCAGCTTCCTGCCGCCCAGACCAAGCAGCCAGGCTCCGCCCCCAGGCAGCCAGGCTCCGCCCCCAGGCAGCCAGGCTCCTCCCCCCAGGGCCTTGGGCGGGAGGTCAGGCGGTGAAGTCAGGGTGGTCAGCAGAGGCCGGGTCGGACGTCAGCAGCCGCAACACCACCGAAAGCCTGAGGTGGGCGAGGGAACGGAGACCAAGCTCTGGGCACCCTCCTGAGGTCAGGGGCGCATCCCCGGGACCCAGCCCGGCCCGGAGCAGGTGCTGCTGGGGAGAGGGCTCTAGAGGACCAGTGAGGGCCGGGGTGAGGCCAGGGGTGGAGGGGGGCTCGGCCAGGCTGGGGGGCCCTGCGCCCGGAAGGCCCAGGCTGCGAGGGGGGAGCCTGCCCAGCGTTCACCGGGCTGCAGGGTCAGCTGGGCCAGGCCCCAGGTGTGGCCTTGGGCGGCAGCCGGAGTCCGCAGGGCAAGGTCGTGGGGCAGGCCTTGCCTGAGTCAGCTCGGAACCCGTGAGAGGCTGGCAAAGTGTCCAGGAGGGTGGGGTGCTTGACCAAGGTCTTCAGACGGGGGACAGGTTGGAGGTCAGAGGTTGGAGAAAGGAGGGGCTGCTCGGACTGGGGTTTCGGAAAGGCAGGGTCAGAGGTGGCTGGGGAGCGGGTGGGCCCTCCACCCTGAAGTCCACGGGGCTCGGAGGGGACAGCCTCCCAGGAAAACCCCTGCCCACGTCCTCAGTTCCCTGGAGCAGGTAAGGCCCCTCCTCACCTCAGGGTCAGGAGCCAGCCCCCTTCTCCCTGTCCGAGGCTCATTAGAGAATCCAAACCCCCACCCTGCCCCCTCCCGCCTTCCCTTCTGTGACCTGGCAGCCTCTGTCCCCCGCGGCCCGGGGGCTCTGCCTGGGGCCAGCCCCCATGGCCCACCCCCTGCATCATCTTGGCCCACGTTGAGGCCCGGCCCCAACACAGACCCTTAGTCACTGTGGCTCACACCCTCTCTCTCCTGCTGTGCTCAGCCTGAAGGGTCTCTGCCGGCCCAAAGATGCCAGATGGGACCGTCCAGGACAACGGTCCAGGAGGGGCCATTCTGGGGCCTGCCTAAGCCCCGCCCCACCCCCTACTCCTCTCTGAAGTTTTGAAAGACAAGCAGGTCCCCCTTGCGGGGACGATCCCCCCACCCCCAGCCCTCGGTGTGCAGGGCAAGGAGGGAAGGGTGGAGGTGCCGGAGGTTCCAGCAGTGACCCGAGGGAGCGGGTGGGGAGCCCTGGGCTCCCCTCCTGGGAGGGTAGGGGGCTTCAGGGAGACCCTGCCCCCAGCCACCTGTCCTGGTGGGATCCTCAGGAGGGGAAGCAGGCCATCTTCAGGGGCCACGCTGTCCTGGTGGGGAGGGGGCCTGGCACCCCCCAGACCCCAGTGCAGTGGGAGGGGCACAGGTCCCCCACTTCTGCACCCTCCAGGGANGACCCTGCCCCCAGCCACCTGTCCTGGTGGGATCCTCAGGAGGGGAAGCAGGCCATCTTCAGGGGCCACGCTGTCCTGGTGGGGAGGGGGCCTGGCACCCCCCAGACCCCAGTGCAGTGGGAGGGGCACAGGTCCCCCACTTCTGCACCATCCAGGGACGTCTCCCTCCCAGAGGTGCCCGTGGCGGCTGCCTGGATGCCAGCACACTCACCCAGGGCCCGGGTGCCGCAGATGGGCAGCTCCCTTCTTCAGACCTTAGGTTGAGGAATCCGCCCAGGGCCCCCTCCTCTCCCCTCACTCCTCCCGTTCAGTGGAGGGCGTCCCCACACCTCTTCCACCGCTGACCCTGCTGTGGGCACAGACGGGCCCACCTGCATCCCCTCCTCCCCTGCATCCCCTGCTCCCCTGCTGCAGTCTCTCCCTCCCTCTGGGGACAGGTGTCCAGCTCCCCCCCTTCTGTCCCACTGTTCCCAGGACTCTGTCACTGCTCTGCTCAGAGGCCAGGCAGGTGGGCTGGCTCCCCATCGGCCCTGGACCCCACTCGGCCCCAGGGCTTAGGAGGGCAGTTTCCCGTGAAGGAGGTGAACGCACTCTCTGCTCTGTGGTGGTCCTGATGCTGGAGTGGACAGACTGCTCCTCAGTTCTGCAGAGCCGAGAGCTCCCGCAACATCCAGTGTGGTGGGAGCTGAGGCTGTGTTTGCTGGACAAAGAGTGGAACAGACGAGGCGGAAGGGAGGGAGGGAGGGAGGGAGGGAGGAGGGAGGGAGGGATGGAGGAAAGGGTGAGGATGCAGGGATGCTGGGCTGCAGGCCTGAACTGCACAGCTGCTGCTGTACCCACAGCTCCCCGCCCTGCACGGTGGGTGGGAGGCTCAGGTTGCCAGGCCCCAGCGGGCGGTGGAGGCAGGGCAGGCAAGGGACCAGGAGGAAGCAGAGTCGTGGTAGGTGCCTGTGCCTGGTGGAGGAGAGGCATGGCTTAAGGGTGGGGAGGAAAGGGCCATGAACACGAATGATGTCACTTCCCAGCTGAGTGTCCTCCCAGGCCCAGCATCACTGTGAGCTGGCGTGACAGCCTCTGACTGATTTCGGGTTCAGGGTGTCCAGGGAGAAGTCGGCCATTCTTAAAAATAACATTTTCCCCAAATACTAAGTATCATAGTTTTGTGTATTAATAGGACTGAGGGAAATGGAGAACGGGAGGCGCTGGGAGATGGATAATGAGCGGTTGAGAAGCTACAAGAAACAGCGGCGCCAGTTCTGGGTGATCAGACCCCACAACTCACGGTGGCTCTGGGCGCGGGTGCCGGGCTCCACGCAGCCCGTGGGGGACCTGCCTCTGTTCCCAGGAGAGGCAGAGACCCCGACAGTCTCGCAGGGCGGGTGGTCGGAGTCTGGACAGTGATGATGGGCCTGGGCCACGGGGACTCGTCTCGCCAACCTTTCCTGAGCCCCTCCGCCAGGACACCTGCAGGAGGGGAGAGGCGAGCCTGCCCCCAGCCCCTGCCCCTCCTGCGCGCCGCGGGAGGGCGCCTGAGGGGCCAGGCCCTGTGGCCCCCGGGAGTCATGCCACACCTGCGATGAGAGACCTCTGCTTCCCCGAGGGTTCAGCGTCTGGGCAGCCAGAGAAGCTTCTCTCCTGGGCCTCACGCTGGGACCTGTGTTCAGAGAGCACCGTGGGCAGTGGCTGACCAGCCCAGGCAGCACCCAGGTCTGGACGCAGCGGGCTTGTGGGCTTCAGGCACAGGAGGAGGGGGCCCCCCGCATCTCCAGATACGCCGGGGCCCAGCCTGCAGCCCAGGTGTCCGGAGATGGGTTCCCAGCCTCTGCCAGCCGCCCCTCCTGCCTGGAAGGCTAGACGGTTCTGTGTTCCCGTCCCCTGCTGGCTGGGGACTTAACGCTGAGATGGACCCCGAGGCAGACGCTCCACGGTGGTGTTGGGTCCGGACATTTGACTGGAGACACTCCAGCATCGTCCGGGACACACTCGTGTCGTTGCCACGGGTGTTGGGAGTCCTGGGTTTGCCCCCCTCCGCTCCTGGTGCACTCGGCCCAGGCTCCCGCCAAACGCTGAGGCCCGTGGTGTCTCCTAGGATCTAGACTGGGCTGCAGCTTGCTGTGCTCAGCAGCGAGGAGCCGGGTAAGCACGTGGTAAGGCGGCTCAGGCAAGACAAGGCCTGGAGGGAGACGGGCCCACGCGGCGGGAGACGGGCTCACGCGGAGAAAGACGGGGCCCACGCGGCGGGAGACGGGCTCACGCGGAAAAAGACGGGACCCACGCGGTGGGAGACGGGGTCACGCGGCGGGAGGCGGGGCCACGCGGCGGGAGGCGGGGCCACGCGGCGGGAGGCGGGGTCACGCGGAGGAGGACGGGGCCAGGTGGAGAGAGAAAGGGGCCAGGTGGGGGCACCAAGGTGACAGACAGGTGGGGGATCTTCTCGGACCTTCCAGCCCCACCCAGGCCAGGTGCAACCCCCAACGAAGCCTCGGGGGCAGCCCCACCTGCCGAGGCCTCTGCCTGCGCTCCTGGCCATGAGGGGAGAGCCCACCGCGGGCTGTGGGCGGCGTGGGTGGGGTCAGCGCGGAAGCGGACGGCCAGTGGGCTGTGGCCTCTGGGGATTCCTAGGGGTCCCCGGGGAGGTGCGGCTGCCTGGCGCCCCGACGGAACCCTGGGTCTCGCGGCTCCCGGGCCTGAGTGCACGCCCGGCAGAGCCAGGTCTCAGCCACAGGCCGCGGAGCCCGTGCGGGGCGGCCGCTGCCGGCTCTCCTCGGCGGGCTGGGGAGGCCCAGCTGGACCTGCGCGTGCAGGGGAGGCGCGAAGGCGAGCTCAGCCGCCCTGGATAAGGGCGCAGGAAGGGCCTGGGTGAGCAGGCCTGGCAGGCCCCAGGGGACGAGCTCCCCGAGCGGGCTTCCGGCACGACGACCACGACGGCAGCCCAGAGCCGAGAGGCGCGCCGCCTCCGTCTACAAGCCCTCTCTGGAGGAGGGTGGGCCCGCGGCCAGGAAGACACGGGCGGAGGCCCGGCCCGCATTCCTGAGTGTTTCCGCAGGAAGCAGGCCCCACAAGACGAAAGCGGCTGACTGCGAGCGCACGGACCCCAGATGAGGTTCAGCCGGGAGGCTGGTGAGGCGCAAAGCTTCGCCAGCCAATCAGGCCACGAGGTGATCAGCGCACAGCCTATCAGCTCAGTTCAGTGGCTCAGTGCTGTCAGACTCTGCAACGCCGCGGGCTGCAGCACGCGAGGCTCCCCTGTTCATCACCCACTGCTGGAGCTTGCTCAAATCCACGTCCACTGAGTCCGTGATGCCATCCAACCAGCTCATCCTCTGTCCCCTTCTCCTGCCCTCAGTCTTTCCCAGCATCAGGGTCTTTTCCAGTGAGTCAGTTCTTCGCATGAGGTGGCCAAAGTACTCCAGTTCAGTTCAGTTCAGTTCAGTCACTCAGTCGTGTCTGACTCTTTGTGATCCCATGAATCACAGCACGCCAGGCTTCCCTGTCCATCACCAACTCCTGGAGTTCACCCAAACTCATGTCCATCGAGTTGGTGATGCCATCCAGCCATCTCATCCTCTGTTGTCCCCTTCTCCTCCTGCCCCCAATCCTTCCCAGTATCAGGGTCTTTTCCAATGAGTCAGCTCTTCGCATGAGGTAGCCAAAGTATTGGAGTTTCAGCCTCAGCATCAGTCCTTCCAGTGAACACCCAGGACTGATCTCCTTCAGAATGGACTGGTTGGATCTCCTTGCAGTCCAAGGGACTCTCAAGAGTCTTCTCCAACACCACAGTTCAAAAGCATCAATTCTTCGGCACTCAACTTTCTTCACAGTCCAACTCTCACGTCCATACATGACCACTGGAAAAACCATAGCCTTGACTAGACAGACCTTTGTTGGGAAAGTAATACCTCTGCTTTTCAATATACTATCTAAGTTGGTCATAACTTTCCTTCCAAGGAGTAAGTGTCTTTTAATTTATAAAATTGGTAACAAGTTCTTACCAGTTATCAATTTTAGATATAGTAGTGTGTATACATCAATCCCATTCTCCTAATTTATCCCCCCATCCTCTCCTTTGGTAACCATGTTTTTTTTCCCTACGTCTATGATTCTGCTTCTGTTTTGTAAGTAAATTCACTTGTGCCCTTTTTTTAGATTTCACATATAAGCAATATCATATGACATTTGTCTTTCTGTGTCTTACTTCGCTCAGTATGACAATCTCTAGGTCCATCCATGTTGTGAAAAATGGCATCATTTTGTTCTTTTTTTTATTCAGCCATTTAAATAGATGTAACAGTTCAACCCAGCTTAATTTCTTGGTTTTCAATATGTCATGTTCTATGCTTTCTTTCTCTATGTCTTTTATTTTCCTGATTTCACTGGAACTATTGAAATGCCTCTTTAAAAATTTCTCTAAACCCTTTCTTCAAGTTTCTTATGAATACAATATTGTAAGCTTTTTCTTACTCTATGACAATGCTATTTATTTTGACCTCCTAATATTGTCAGTTCTATTATAAGGTGACACATGCATTCCTAAACAGCACTGCATGCACTATGTAAAACTGTCCAATAAATCCACAGAATTTGTGAGAAAAGTGAGGCTGGGACCAAACACTCAAAAACTTCCTCTGTGGCATAAACTCAATAAAGATAAGTGCTTCATAAAAATGGTAGCAGCTTTACAAACCTTAAATGATTAAGTACTAGGTAAATAACTAGAAAATGACATGAAGTTTGCTTATGGACTGGGAATTGAACAGATGTCAAGTGGTAGAAGGAGAGTTATATAAAATAGGATGTTTTGAATTGAGTTGTTCCTGTGTTTGAGGCATGTGTGTGTGTGTTTTGTGCATTTGTATATTCCTACATATCTTGATTCATGTAACAAAGCTGTAGTTTCTGCATTCACTTAGTATTTCTCATGGACACATGAAATTTGCATCATACTCAAATTATTTCCTAATATATTCATCATGTTGGAACAAGTCCATGTTCTCAAAACAGATCTTATCACTGAAGGGACACTATTTATTGTATCTTTATATTCAGAAATGTAATTTTAAACTCATTATATTTTTAGGCACATATTTCATTTCTCCTTCTTGTTGTTGTTGTTCAATCATAAAGTCATGTCCGACTCTTTGCGACCTATAGACCAGCATGCCAGGCTCCTCTGTCCACCCCTGTCTTCCTGAAAGTAAAAGTGAAAGTCACTCTGTCATGTCTGACTCTTTGCAACCCCATGGACTAGACAATGGAAGTTTCCAAGCCAGAATACTGGCATGGGTAGCCTTTCCCTTTCTCTAGGGGGTCTTCCCAACCCAGGGATGGAGCCCAGGTCTCCCACATTGCAGATGGATTCTTTACTAGCTGAGCCACAAGGAAAGCCCTATCTCCCAGAGTTTGTTCAAATTCATGTTCATTGAGTTCATGATGCTATCTAACCATCTCATCTGGAGTGATTAGTAATTACCCTCTGCTCCTTCCCAGTAGCATATTGGACACCTTCTGACCTTAGGGAAGTTGTGGGGCGAGGCGGTGCTCATCTTCTGTGAGGTTCTCCAGGCAAGAATACTGGAGTAGCTTGTCATTTCCTCCTCTAGTGGACCATGTTTTGACAGAACTCTTCACTATGACCCACCTGTCTTGGGTGGCCTTGCAGGGTATGGCTCATAGCTTCAGTGAGTTATGCAAACCCCTTCTCCACGGCAAGGCTGTGGTCCATGAAGGGATTCTCCTAGAATACACCACAACATATTCTCCTACATATTGTATTGTACTGTCTGTGTGCTCAGTTGTGTCCGACTCTCTGAGCCCCAGGGACTATAGCCCATGAGGCTCCTCTGTCCCCAGAAATCTCCAGGTAAGAATACTGGAGTGAATTGCCATTTCCTACTTCAGGGAATCTTCCCAACCCAGGGACTGAACCAGCGTCTCTTGCATCTCTTGCTCTGGCAGGCAGATTCTTTACTACTAGCACTACCTGGGAAGCCCAATTACTTTTGTGTTAATTTATGTATCATTCAAAATTATATTTCTCCTGGCCTTTAGACTTTGAGGTAAGTTTGAAGTAAAAATACAGTTTCCTTCGATTGTAGTTGCTTACCCTTGAGCTGAGCCATAAATCTAGGCTATAATAAAATTCTTAATCTGTAATTAATAATGCCTAGAAGGACTAGTTAACAAATACAAGTAGATGAAAATGACAAATCATATATACATTGCTAACCATGAAACTTTGCGGGATAAAGATACATAAAAAGGCAAAGAGCATCTTAATAAAACTATTACATAAATTCCCAAACTTCTTATTTTTGATATTTAGAACATTTAGTTAGTGGCATTTTTTTGTATTCTGGTCTGGCATCCCTTTGCTCATTCTTATTCTAAGGATATTCTTCAATAAAACTTCTGCTGCCTTTATCCCAAACCATTCTCATTTGTGTCACTTCCTTAGGCTAAATGCTTGTTAAAAACTGGAGAAAATTCTTAATCTATGCATAAGATCAAGTCAGAGTTCACTTTCTCTACAAAGTCTTTGTTGATCATTTTCCTCAGGGACTTTGTTTTCCTCCAATGCAATATTCTACTTCCTTATAAACTGAGACTATCATCACCCTCTATTTTCTTCTGAATTCTGCACTGCTTTGGGTTTTTTTTTTTTTCCTGCTACTTCTGTATTTTGTTCTTATTACAATTATTTTGCATTTGAATGGGGTTATGCAGGGAACTTTATTATTTTTGTTGGACAGTGGCTTTTCTGATTTGGGTACCAACTGGGAACATATTTCTTTAGAAGCATAGAAGAAAATACCTTTTAACTTCCTCTGTAAAATTCTATTTTATCTGAATTTTATCTGAATAATGTGTTACAGTGCTTCTGTTCTAGGAATAGTAAAACCTCAAAAATATTTTTTAGGAATTATGTTTTGAAATANTTATCATTTTTGTTGGACAGTGGCTTTTCTGATTTGGGTACCAACTGGGAACATATTTCTTTAGAAACATAAAACTATATACCTTTTAACTTCCTCTGTAAAATTCTATTTTATCTGAATAATGTGTTACAGTGCTTCCGTTCTAGGAATAGTAAAACCTCAAAAATATTTTTTAGGAATTATGTTTTGAAATAAAATTCACTGTTGTGCAATAGTGTAATAATATGTAAATTATTTCTAGCATTATGGGTTTTTTTTTTTTTCAAATTCTTAGGAACTTTATTATTAATATGATTGAACTAACTGGTTTGAAAAAGAATAGGATAAAGCAAGAAGATTAATATTTTTTGAGGATATGTGATATATAAAGCATGGGCTAGATGATTAACCATATCTAGTCAATTTTCCCCCAAATCTCTAAGGGGAGGCATTTTTATGTACTTTTTATAAAAATTTCATACTTTGTAAATAGTATCCTGATTCAGGACAGAATTCTCTCCAAACACAAGCCTATGGCAAAGATCAGGTAAATCTAGAGTAAGAGGAAGGGAGTAAACCCATTCTGTTCGCTACTATCCCATGGGTGTGTGCTAGGTCGCTTTAGTCGTACCTGACTCTTTGTGACTCCATGGACAGTAGCCCACCAGGCTCCTCTGTCTATGGGATTTCCCAGGTGAGAATACCGGAGTGTGTTACCATGCCCTCCTCCAGGGAATCTTCCCAACCCAGAGATGGAACATGTGTCTCATACATGTCCTGCATTGGCAGGTGGGCTCTTTACCCCTAGTGGGATGGTAGTCAAAAATATATTCTTATATACACATTACCTAGTTTCATGATTTGAAATATTTCATATAATTATATAACATAAATGCTTCGATACAGCTCATAAATCTTAGTAACTGAAGCCTACCGATAAATTTATAGAATATGCAGCCTATCTTCTTAACTCAATAATACTGGACTGTTTCATGAGTTGTGAACACTCATCTTCACATTTTGGAACTGCAGTAGTCAACGAAAGCATCCACTTACCAAGAAGCCTTAGGTTTGCAAGAGGTGTTCATTATTTACATTTCTAAGTGCTCAGCTTCTCTAAAAGTGCCTGACAAGCCCAGTAAGGAGGCTATTTCATATGCAGAAGAGTGTGTGAGCATGGCTTTTATTCTTTCAATTACAAGAGATAAATGAAAAAAAAAGAAAAAAGAAAAAACTCTTAAAAGCTTTGTTGAGGTGCAGGTTTTATTTGATAATCAGACAGCATTTTAGCTGAATAGAAACAACATACAGAGTGAACTCCGGGAGTTGGTGATGGACAGGGAGGCCTAGAGTACTGTGATTCAAGGGGTCGCAAAGAGTCGGACATGACTGTGCGACTGAACTGAACTGATACCTTTTATGCATCCAGAATATTTTCGTCTTCCTCATTCTGAAATAGCCAGTCAAGTTAATTAAGGAATTCATAAAGATGGAATGGCATTAGTGTTTTTTAATTTTATTTATTTTAAATTCTGGTCTTAACAAGTAATTCTACCATACAGAACACTTTTTATTTTAGTGGTAATCATTATTGGTATTTGTGTATGTTCTAAAAGTTTATTTTTTTCATATTTGTTGTCTGGATTATAAGGGCATGTTTTTTGTCAATGATCACGAGTTTATAGAGTACTGGGGATGAGGCTATATAATTTGGTTTATGGATTGCTATCAGGGCACCATATATTTATGGATGCTCAATATACTATTGTGTTGATGAATATTATGATGATGGCTGATGTCTTTTTTATTATCTGTACAGCAATAATAATCTCATTGCTTTAATCTCTCAGTGCAACCAAATGAATTTAACAAGAAACCATATGGAATATATATGCTTGCTCAATACAAATGTTCATTATATTTTGTAGAATGTGATAAAATATTGATAAATTATCCTCAAGGATTAAAAATAACAAAATCATACATAAATCTTATGGGATACCAAAAAATATTTTGTGAAAGCCTAAACTTTATATTTTATGATATATTTACTAACAGAATGTCTGTCTCTCGGTTCACTGAGAATCTGCTGTGACTAAATAGTAAGTGAAAGAAAATGAGTAGCATGTAATCTACTCTTTCAAATAAACCTGCTGCTGCTGCTGCTGCTAAGTCACTTCAGTCATGTCCGACTCTGTGTGACCCCATAGACGGCAGCCCACCAGGCTCCCCCATCCCTGGGATTCNAAGGAGCAAGCATCTTCTAATTTCATGGCTGCAGTCACCATCTGCAGTGATTTTGGAGCCCAAGAAATAAAAAAGGAGCAGTGGCTAGAGGACCATCCGCACCAGTGCCTGGGGATCACTTCCTGTTTGGCCGATGGTCAACCTGGAGGAAAGGCGATCGGGGCCTTGGCGACCAGGTGGCCTGGGTGCCGCTTTGCGGATGGACCTGTGTGATCGCAGAGCACCAGAGGCTGGCCCTGTTTATGCTCCCCAGAGGGACCTGGAGGCCCTCGCAAAGGTGGATGACATACCCCTCTCTGTGGGTGAACTGCCTCTTCCCCACCCTTCCTGGGGAGCTCAGAGCAGAGGAGGCGGAGAGGAGACCTGGCGGGCTGGAGGCTTGGCCGCCCCTCACTGGGGCCCTGCTGGCTGCAGCCAGGGCTGGGTGTCCCCCCTGCAGTCGGGGACATGGGGAAACGTGTCCTTGCTGGGCAGGTGCTGGCTGGGGCATCCACCCGCCTTCCCCACGCAGAGGGTTACTCACTCACCCACCCCATCCGCCTGAATGTTTGTTCAGAAGATTCTCTGTGGGATGTTTCTGACCCCGAAACTCACTTCACAGCTAAGGGTGAGGGCTGGGTTCCCTGGAACGAGTCCAGACCCCAGAAACGGCTGACCTGAGAGAAAGCAGGCCTGCAGGCTGAAGGCCCCTCGCTGGCCCCGGCGCCATCTGGGGGCTGGCCTGCTGCCCGTCAGCGCCGGCCTGGGGCTGCCCGTCTCCTGGGCCCACAGTGGGGGTGGTGGGGGCCCATGGTTTGCGCTGCTCCTAGCTGACCCCAGCCCTGCAGCTGGGGGAGCTCCCTGCAGGGACGCTGGTGGGGCTGAAGGGCTGCCCAGGGCTCCCGGGCTGCTGGGGCTTCAGAACAAATGGACAGCTGGTGGGTCTTGGCTCCTGACCGCCAGGGACACCAGGGGGGGCCTGCTGGGCCTGCTCAGCTACTGTGGCAAACCCGAAGCCTGGAGGCTGAAACAGCAGTCGTTTGCTGGGGGCTGGAAATCCGAGCTCGAGGTGCTGACGAGTCCAGCTCCTGGGGAGACCTTTCCTGGCTCAGACACCCCGTCTCATGTGTCCTCCCTGGCAGAGACAGACTCCCTGGGGCTTCCTCCTATAAGGACGCTGACACTGTGGGATCGGGTCTCCACCCCTGACCTCGTTTAAACTTAACTTCTCCCAGAAGCCCCACCTCCAAACGCGACCACAGGACGTCAGGCCTCAGTGTGTGAATCTGGGGACACAACTCCGTCCACAGCAAGGAGTGTGCTGGGGCCCAGCCATTCTCTGAGGGCCTCCGAGCTTCCCCGGGGGAGTCGGGGGAGGGTTTCACCAGCCGTGCAGGGTGACCGCTCAGGACTGAGGGCCGGTCACCCTCCAGGTCAGGACTTGCACAGCTGAGCTCGGGGCGGGCAAGAGCACATAGGCACGCAGGCGGGCGGAGGGGAAGGACAGAGAAAACCCTGGCGGGCTGCCTGTGGCCTGAGTCGGGGCGGGGGCGGCCCGTCCTGCTGGGATCAGCTCCTTCGTCTCCAGCTTTTATTGTCATAACCCTGGTGGTGCTGCTAATCTTAAACCCGGACGTGCTGAGGCCTGGGGGGAGGAGGGGCGGATCTTGCTGGCGGGACTTTGGACCTCCTCCCGGGAAGGGCGGGCACCTCCACTGCAGGCAGAGGGTGCGGCGTGGTGTTAATGAAAACCTCAGCTTGGGTGGCTAAATCTGGGGAGAGAGGCCCTGGGGATGAGCAGGCGGGGGTGGCCTGGATTGGGGGGCGGGGGCTGGGCATTTCCCTCTTCCGAGCATGTTCCTGGGGGCCGGGGACCCGCACTCCCAGACAGCAGGGCCGGCCAGTGTCCCCAGTGAGAAGTGGTCCCTGAGCCTGGGGACAGAGCGGGGCCCCTGGGGGGCTGGGCCAAGGACACAGCAGAGAAGAGCCTGCCTGGGCTGGGGGCGTGCCCCAGAGGAGCCCAGGCCCCAGGAAGGAGGCGGGTGTGGCCCGCGTGGGCAGACCCAGGGTGGCGGGCCCTCTGCACGTGGAGGCCCCGGCAGGGGTGGGGAGGACCCACTTCGCCCCTCCCGTCGGGGCCACCGGCCCCTCCTCAGCCGGCCGCCCAGGCTAGGGGCACATTTGCGTCAGCGGCTGGAGGGGAGGGGGTCCCATAAAGGCGGGGGCAGTGCTCAGAGGAGCACGATTGCACGCCGCCTGCACGGGACAGAGGGCTCCCTCCGTCTGGGCGCTAAGGCAGCCCAGTTCCTTGCAGAGTGACATGCCCATAGATCGTGGTCACTGTGAATATCGACGAAGCAGACAAACCGCACTTCTCTGCACAGCCCGCCAGGTGGCCGCACCATGTGGAACGCGGGATCTTAGTTCCTGGACGGAGGATCAAAGCTGTGTCCCGTGCCCTGGGAACGCAGAATCTTAACCCTAGACCACCAGGGATGTCCCCCCACCGCCACCCTGGGACAGCACTGGACGCACCAGGGTTCCAGTCGTTCCAGGCACCACCCCTGACGGACACGGCCCATTCAGGCTGCTCCTGTGCCTTCACTGTGCCATGACCTTCTCCACCGGCTGGGACCCCAGGGATCGCCTGGCAAATCTGTATGCGGCGCTGGCATGAAGCGGGCAGCCAGGGGAGGTTAGCGTTGGGGGCGGGGCAGGGGTGGGTGAGGGTCATTCCCAGACAAGCCTGTCCTGGTTGAAGCGGGTCACTACGCTCTGAGGACACGTTGCTGACGGTAATGGCTGGGCAGGCCAGCAGGGGGCGCGGGCGCTCAGGGAGACGCGGCACCCGCAGGCAGAGGGACACAGGCTCCCGTGTGCACACGCACCCCAGCGGGGCCTCTAGGACTCCCTGGAGACTGGGGTTTGCACATCAGCTGCTGAAAGCCCTGCTGCTGCAAGGTCATTATCCACGCGCCGGTCCATCCCCGTCCCGGCTTCACGGGGCCCTTTGCCCCGCATTCAGGGCCCTGCAGAGAAGCCCTGGGTGGAGGGCGAGGCACTCAGCTGCCCGCTCCCTGGCCACCGGGGGCTTTCACGTAGGTTCTCCTGACGCTACTCCAAGAGAAGGAAAAGGCTGGGACATAAGTCCCAAAGTCTCACTAAAGTTAAAACATGTTCATTCTTTAGCAAGTAGCACCGGTTCTTATTCCAAAATCACTGAAATAACACCCAGCCCCTGCCTCTCTGCCAGTCTCTCTGTCTCCCAGACTCACTGGTGGAAAGAGACTGGGGGTGCGCCATGCTCCAGCAAATGGAAGGGTCAGGGCAGAGGGCCCTGAGAGGGGACGGTGGGAGCAGAAGGGGCACCCCAAGGGCCTGAGTCAGGAGGGGTGTGATCCGCAGCTGCGGCGGGAACAGCTGCAGGATGGCACCGTCCTTGTGGGCTCAGACCCACCCAGGTCACTGGCTCACGCAGGGAGGGTGAGGCTCAGGCCTTGGCAGGTCTGCACGCTCCCCACACAGACAGACCCTGAGTCCCCAAGCCTGGGAGCCACAGCCTGACTTCAGATTTTCACAACTGAGCTAAAAACAAACAAAAACCCAATTCAGCTGAGTCCGCATTTGTGGTGGCTCTTCCCGAAGGAGGTGATGGAATTCCAACTGAACTCCTTCAAATCCTAAAAGACGATGCTGTGAAAGTGCTGCTCTCAATATGCCAGCAAATTTGGAAAACTCAGCAGTGGCCACAGAACTGGAAAAGGTCAGTTTTCACTCCAGTCCCAAAGAAAGGCAATGCCAAAGAATGCTCAAACTACCGCACAACGGCACTCATCTCACACGCTAGCAAAGTAATGCTCAAAATTCTCCAACTAGGTTTCAACTGCACTGCAGGAGACCTGGGTTTGATTCCTGAGTTGAGAAGGGTGTCTGGAGAAGGAAAAGGCAACCCACTCCAGTATCCTTGCCTGGAGAATCACATGGACTGAAGACCCTGGTGGGCTACAGTCCATGGAGTCGCAAAGAGTTGGACACGACTGAACTGAATGACTAACGCTTTCTTTCTAGGCTTCAACACTGTGCGAACCAATAAATTCCAGATGTTCAAGCTGCATTTAGAAAAGGCAGAGGAACCAGAGATCAAATTACCAACACCCATTGGATCATAGAAAAAGCAAGAAAGTGAAAGTGAAGTCGTTCAGTCGTGTCTGACTCTCTGCAACCCCATGGACCGTAGCCTACCAGGCTCCTCCATCCATGGAATTTTCCAGGCAAGAGTACTGGAGTGGGTTGCCATTTACTTTTTCCAGCTGATCTTCCCGACTCAGGGATTGAACCAGGGTCTCCCGCACTACAAGTGGATGCTTTACCATCTTACCCAACAGCACAAATTCTTGAAGAAAAAAAAAAAAAAAAGCAAGAGAGTTCCAGAAAAACATCTACTTCTGCTTAATCGACTACGCTAAAGCCTTTGACTGTGTGGATCATGACAAACTGTGGAAAATTCTTAAAGAGATGGAAATATCAGACCACCTGACCTGCTTCCTGAGAAACCTGTATGCAGGTCAAGAAGCAGCAGTTAGAACCTGACGTGGAACAACAGACTAGTTCCAAATTTGGAAAGGAGGACGGCAAGGCTGCGTGTTATCACTCTGATTATTTAACTTCTGTGCAGAGTACATCATGTGAAATGCCAGGCTGGATGAAGCACAAGCTGGAATCAAGAGTGCAAGGAGAAGTATAAATAACCTCAGTTATGCAGATGACACCACCCTTATGGCAGAAAGCGAAGAGGAACTGAGGAGCCTCTTGATGAAAGAGGAGAGTGAAAAATCTGGCTTAAAACTCAACATTCAAAAAACTAAGATCATGGCATCCAGTCCCATCAGTTCAGTTCAGTTCAGTCGCTCAGTTTTGTCTGACTCTTTGCGACCCCGTGAATCGCAGCACGCCAGGCCTCCCTGTCCATCACCAACTCCCGGAGTTCACTCAGACTCACGTCCATCGAGTCGGTGATGCCATCCAGCCATCTCATCCTCGGTCGTCCCCTTCTCCTCCTGCCCCCAATCCCTCCCAGCATCAGAGTCTTTTCCAATGAGTCAACTCTCCGCATGAGGTGGCCAAAGTACTTAAGGACAGGAAATTGGGGGTCTCTGCCATGCAGACCCCTCCACTATTTCTGCCCTGGGCTCGAAACTGCCTGGAGATTGTCAGTTATCAAGGCCTGGCAACCAAGGGCGCTTCTGAGGTCCTGGGATTCTGAGCTGGGGGTTCTAGAGGCCCCGCCTCCTAGGTGGGGCTTGGGGGAGCTCCACCAATCCCACTAACCCCGCCTACGGATAAACCCTCCCACCGCCTCACCCCACGCACCGTTCCACGCCGCCCACCCCTCCCACCGCCTTACGCTGCCCACCGCCTCACCCCGCCCACCGCACACACACACACACACACACACACACACACCCGCCCACAGATCACCCCGCCTACCGCGCGCACACACACACACACACACAC
>SJYX01013610.1:22155-38270 GCA_006410675.1 Oreotragus oreotragus
CCGCCCACCGATCACCCCGCCCACCGCACACACACACACACACACACACCCCGCCCACCGCTCACCCCGCCCAACAGGCAAAGCCCGTCCTGGTGTGTCCTGGCCAGGGGCGCCTGGGAAGCTGCTCGGAAAGGGACCAGCGGGCCTGCTTTCAGGACCTGGCGGTGGGCGAGAGGAAGAGGCGGGACCCTGGTCGGGGCGAGGGGGCGCTGGACCTGAGCCCTGTGAACAGCGGCGGTGGGGGCTCACAGTGCGAGGGGATGTTTCCTTCACGCTGAGAAGCGGGGAGGATGTTGCCGTCTATTTTAATATGTGAGCGGCT
This sequence comes from Oreotragus oreotragus, assembly GCA_006410675.1. Lineage (NCBI taxonomy): Eukaryota > Metazoa > Chordata > Mammalia > Artiodactyla > Bovidae > Oreotragus > Oreotragus oreotragus. Next base: position 22,478 of record SJYX01013610.1, read on the forward strand.
GACGAGGGAGACAGACAGCGGCCAGACCAGCCCTGGAAGCAGAACTGGGCCCCGGGCCTGCACGGCCGCCCCGGAAGCCATCCACCCCTACAAGCCCTACGTCCCTGATTCCACTGACCCCCGGCTCAGGACCAACCGCAGGGGGCCAGGCGCTGCCCTCACCCGCCTCGTGGGGCGCCCCTCTGGCCCCCATCAGCCTCCTCTGGCCCCTGAGCCACCCCCACCTGGGGTGCTCTCCCCTCCTCTGCCCACCTCGGAGGGTGCGCGTCCCCACCCCCACCCCCGGGTGGCCCTCACTGGAACCCATCGTGGGCCTCGTGCAGGTCGGGATGTCCCTGCCAGCGGGGAGCTTGGGCTCACACGGGGTAATCAGACCCAGGAAGACCTGTCTGTACCTTCTGCCCAGCAGCACTGTCCCCGGGGAAAGGCCCAGGGAAGCTGAAGAGCAGGAGGGCCTGGGGCCCCGCCCTCTGGGTCCTGCTGGGGGTCCTGCTGGGGGTCCTGCTGGGGGAGCTCGAGGGCGGGCCGAGGCTGCTGTGAAGTCGGCTGCTCGCCGTTGAAAGGCGGGCCTCAGCTCCTGCGGGTCAGTGACCGCTGAGTGGGCTGTCTGCTCGCCCTGTCGACAGGGACGGCCAGGGCCACCCGAGAGCTGGCTGGTGGCTGGCACAGACCTCTCTGCCCCCACAGGGCTGTGAGGTGACACACACTGAGCAGGCACGAAGACTGGGTGGGACGTGACGGGGACGCCTCTTTGAACACAGTAGGGTTTGGTTCTCGTCTCTGTTTCAAGCGTGACCGAATTATCTCAAGTTTAAAAAGTCAGCAGACCTAAAGCCACACTAAAGTAGGAGTCAAGAGGCACCCGCAGTAACAGGCAAGTCTGGCCTTGGGTGCGGAGTGAGGCAGGCAGAGGCTAACAGCGTTCTGCCGAGAGAACGCACTGGGCATACCAAACACCCTCTTCCAGCAACACAAGAGAAGACTCTACTACACACGGACATCACCAGATGGTCAACACCAAAATCAGCATGATTATATTCTTTGCAGCCAAAGATGGGGAAGCCCTATACAGTCAGCAAAAACAAGACCGGGAGCTGACTGTGGCTCAGATCATGAGCTCCTTATTGCCAAATTCAGACTTAAATTGAGGGAGGTAGGGAAAACCACTAGACCATTCAGGTATGACCTAAATCAAATCCCTTACAATTATACAGTGGAAGCCACAAATCTATTCCAGAGATTAGACCTGATAGAGTGCCTGATGAACTATGGATGGAGGTTCGTGACATTGTATAGGAAGCAGTGATCAAGACCATCCCCAAGAAGAAGAAATGCAAATAGGCAAAATGGCTGTCTGGGGAGGCCTTACAAATAGCTGAGAAAAGAAGAGAACCAAAAGGCACAGGAGAAAAGGAGGTATACCCCTCTGAACGCAGAGTTCCAAGGAATAGCAATGAGGGATAAGAAAGTCTTCCTCAGTGATCAGTGCAAAGAAATAGAGAAAAACAATAGAATGGGAAAGACTAGAGATCTCTTCAAGAAAATTAGAGATAGCAAGGCAATATTTCATGCAAAGATGGGCACAATAAAGGACGGAATTGGTATGGACCTAACAGAAGCAGAAACTATTAAGAAAATATGGCAAGAATACACAGAAGAACTGTACAAAAATGATCTTCATGACCCAGATAACCACGATGGTGTGATCACTCACCTAAAGTCAGACATCCTGGAATGTGAAGTCAAGTGGGCCTTAGGAAGCATCTCTATTAACAAAGCTAGTGGAGGTGATGGAATTCCAGTTGAGCTATTTCAAGTCCTAAAAGATGATGCTGTTAAAGTGTTGTACTCAACATACCAGCAAATATGGAAAACTCAGCAGTGGCCACAGGACTGGGAAAAGTCAATTTTCATTCCAATCCCAAAGAAAGGTAATGCCAAAGAATGCTCAAACTACCGCACAACTGCATTCATTTCACATGTTAGCAAAATAATGCTCAAAATTCTCCAAGCCAGGCTTCAGCAATATGTGAACCATGAACTTCCAGATGTTCAAGCTGGATTTAGAAAAGGCAGAGGAACCAGAGATCAAATTACCAACACCCATTAGATCATAGAAAAATCAAGAGAGTTCCAGAAAAACATCTACTCTGCTTGATTGACTATGCCAAAGCCTTTGACTTGGTGGATCACAATAAACTGTGGAAAGTTCTTAAAGAGATGGGACTACCAGACCACCTGAGTTGCCTCCTGAGAAACCTGTATGCGGGTCAGGAAACAACAGTTAGAAGTGGACACAGAATAACAGACTGGTTCCAAATTGGGAAAGGAGTATGTCAAGGCTGCATGTTGTCACCCTGCTTATTTAATTTATATGCAGAATTCAGTTCAGTTCAGTCACTCAGTCATGTCTGACTCTTTCTGATGCCAAGGACTTCAGCACACCAGGCCTCCCTGTCCATCACCAACTCCCGGAGCCTACCCAAACTCCTGTTCGTTGAGTCGGTGATGCCATCCAACCATCTCATCCTCTCTCGTCCCCTTCTTCTCCTGCCTTCAGTCTTTCCCAGCATCAGGGTCTTTTCCAGTGAGTTGGTTCTTCACATCAAGTGGCCAAAGTATTGGAGTTTCAGCTTCAGCATCAATCCTTCCAATGAATATTCAGGACTGATTTCCTTTAGGATTCACTGGTTGGATCCCCTTGCAGTCCAAGGGGCTCTCAAGAGTCTTCTCCAACACCACAGTTCAAAAGCATCAGTTCTTCAGTGCTCAGCTTTCTTTATGGCCCAGTTTTCACATCCATACATGACTACTGAAAAAACCATAGCTTTGACTAGATGGACCTTTGTTGTGAAAAGTAATGTCTCTGCTTTTTAATATGCTGTCTAGGTTGGTCATAGCTTTTCTTCCAAGGAGCAAATGCCTTTTAATTTCATGGCTGCAGTCACCGTCTGCTGTGATTTTGGAGCCCAAGAAAATAAAGTCTGTCACTGTTTCCATTGTTTCCCCATCTATTTGCCATGAAGTGATGGGACTGGATGCCACAACCTTCATTTTCTGAATGTTGAGTTTTAAGCCAGCTTTTTTCACTCTCCTCTTTCACTTTCATCAAGAGGTTCCTCAGTTCCTCTTCACTTTCTGCAGTAAGGGTGGCGTCATCTGCGTATCTGAGATTATTGATATTTCTTCCAGCAATTCTAATTTCAGCTTGTGCTTCATCCAGCCTGGCATTTCGCATGATGCACTCTGCATATAAATTAAATAAGCAGGGTCATAATATACAGCCTTGACATACTCCTTTCCCAATTTGTAACCAGTCTGTTGTTCCACGTCCAGTTCTAACTGTTGCTTCTTGACCTGCATACAGATTTCTCAGGAGACAGGTCAGGTGGTCTGGTATTCCCATCTCTTTAAGAAATTTCCACAGTTTGTTGTGATCCACACAGGCAAAGGCTTTGGCATAGTCAACAAAGCAGAAGTTGATGTTTGTCTGGAACTATCTTGCATTTTCAATGATCCAGTGGATGTTGGCAATTTGATCTCTGGTTCCCCTGCCTTTTCTAAATCCAGAGTACATCATGTGAAATGCCAGGCTGNGTTTCCACAGTTTGTTGTGATCCACACAGGCAAAGGCTTTGGCATAGTCAACAAAGCAGAAGTTGATGTTTGTCTGGAACTATCTTGCATTTTCAATGATCCAGTGGATGTTGGCAATTTGATCTCTGGTTCCCCTGCCTTTTCTAAATCCAGAGTACATCATGTGAAATGCCAGGCTGGATGAAGCTCAAGCTGAAATTAGGATTTCTGGGAGATATCAATAACTTCAGATACACAAATGACACCACCCTTACCGCAGAAAGTGAAGAGGAACTGAGGAACCTCTTGATGAAAGTGAGGTTGTGGCATCCGGTCCCATCACTTCATGGCAAATAGATGGCGAAACAATGGAAACAGTGACAGATTTTATTTTCTTGGGCTCCAAAATCACAGCAGATGGTGACTGCAGCCATGAAATTAAAAGACATTCCTTGGAAGAAAAGCTATGACCAACCTAGACAGCATATTAAAAAGCAGAGACATTACTTTTCACAACAAAGGTCCATCTAGTCAAAGCTATGGTTTTTCCAGTAGTCATGTATGGATGTGAAAACTGGGCCATAAAGAAAGCTGAGCGCTGAAGAATTGATGCTTTTGAACTGTGGTGTTGGAGAAGAGTCTTGAGAGCCCCTTGGACTGCAAGGAGACCCAACCAGTGAATCCTAAAGGAAATCAGTCCTGAATATTCACTGCAAGGACTGATGCTGAAGCTGAAGCTCCACTACTTTGACCATCTGATGCGAAGAACTGACTCATGGGAAAAGTCCTTGATGCTGGGAAAGACTGAAGGCAGGAGAAGAAGGGGACGAGAGAGGATGAGATGGTTGATGGACATGAGTTTGAATAAGCTGGGGGTTCATGATGGACAGGGAGGCCTGGTGTGCTGCAGTCCATGGGATCGCAGAGTCGGACACAACTGAGGAACTGAACTGAAATGAAAGCCATATTCTCAAATGTCATCACTGATCTGCCAATGTCACCAAACACACCATGGAGAACGGATGGTGAGCAGGCCTCGGAGGGGCGGGACCCCAAAATAGCCTGTTCCTGCAAGGCGGCCTTTCAGACCCACTGCCCAGCCCTCTCCCTCCCAGCTGTTCTCCCGGCTGCCAGGCTCCTGCCAGCCTCAACGGCCACAGTGCTGGACCCTCGAGGCGATGACAAGGTTGCTCTTTACTTTCACAACCAATGTAGAGTTTCGAGGAAGCTGGGTGCTTGCTGCCTGTGGCCACTGCGGATTGAAGCCCAGAAGGCTTGGCTCTGGAAGGCCTGCTTCGACCGTCCTGAGCTAGAACAGCTGGTTGATGAGTGGATGGAAGGCTGGATGGTGCAAAGATGTTGTGTGAGCTGGGTGCCTTGTCTGAGAGCTCCTCCAGGAGCCAGCTGGCCGTGGCATGAGGATTCTTTGCAGCTCAGCAGGCAGCGCCCAGGCCACCTGGTGTGGGAGGCAGGGCCGGCTGGGGTCTGTCGTCCCCTGAGGCCTGAAGGTCTTAGGTTCCGGGTACCACCTGTCCCCAGAGCCACAGGAGGCTTCGTGGGGAGGCTCAGGGCCAGGATTACCCCGGGGCCCCTTTGCTGGAGCTGGCTGAGATGCCCAGCCCAGGAAACCTGAGCTCCCAAGGGAGTGGGGGCGGGAGGAGCCCAACGCATCAGGTGGCCATGCTGGGCCAGGTGGCGGGTCAGGTGGCCCAAGTTTCCGTGTCCGTGAGTCCAAAGTGGGGCAGGTGTGGCTGTGGGGAGGGGCCCACAGCTGGGGGCTGACCCCGAGACCCGGGAGCAATGGGGACAGGGTCGGGGGGCGAGAGAAGGGCCACTGGGGAGTCTGAGCACCTTGACCCGGGGCCCTGGGCCTGATTCCAGAGCCAGGTCAGCCCAGCCGAGGCTGGTCAGACCCCCACAGCTCTGGACTCCGCTGTCGGGGGGGGGGGGTCCCCGGCGAGGACAAAGCCCGCCTCCTGCCAGCCGCCAACCGAGCCCCTCGGCCCTGGCCTGAGGAGGACGTGCCCCCGCCTGGGGCCTCCTCCCCGGCCCTGCAGAATGGCCCCCCAAGCCCTCACCCACCCCCACCCACCGTTCACCAGCCAGCCCTGTCAGTCACCCACCGTGGCCAAACCAGCAGCGGCCAGGGGGCGCGGCTCAGGCCCGGCTCGGGGCCTTGGCACCTGCAGGAAGCTGTGTAGAGAGGTGGTCCCCGGGCAAACACGGGCATCCCCAGCAGGATGGGGCAACACGGGGCCGCGGAGATCCCCGCCGCCAGGACCCACCCTACTGGGTGGTCTCCCGTCTGGCCCCGCCCGGAACCATCCCAGCAGCCTCAGGGCCAGCCTGCCACCCCCGGACTGGATCGTCTTGCCTCACCCCGGGGTGCCCGGCCACAGCCCACTGCCTGTNAGTGCGACGCGGTGGCTGCGGGTCTGTGTCCGCCTTAGCTGAGGGGAGGGGCTGCCCAGGGCTGGGGACAGCATCCCCCCAAGTTGGGGCTTTGCGTCCTGCAGCCGCAGGGGCCTCCTTTCCCGAGGGCAGTGCCGTCCCCGAAACACACCCAACCCTTAGCCCACCCCGCACTGGGAAGCATCTCAGAGCTGCCAAGGGGGCCCTGCCTTGCAGAGGATCTCACAGGGGCAGTGGGCCCAGAGCAAGACTCATCTTCTGCCGACACGGTGGGCGTTGCCCTCACAGCCTGGAGCCACAAAGGAAGCGAAATTGAAACCGGAGGCAGTGCGAGGAGACGCCTCCCGGGCAAGAGGGAGCGGCTCCGTGGTGCCCCCGGGGGGCGGGGAGGGCTCCCTCACTCGTAACCCACAGGGAGCCTCCCGGACTCTGCGGGGCTGGAACCCCTGGCGGCCCGCGTCTCGCCTGGCCCTGCAGGACTAGGAGGGTGCAGGCCATTGGCTGGAANCCGTGGTGCCCCCGGGGGGCGGGGAGGGCTCCCTCACTCGTAACCCACAGGGAGCCTCCCGGACTCTGCGGGGCTGGAACCCCTGGCGGCCCGCGTCTCGCCTGGCCCTGCAGGACTAGGAGGGTGCAGGCCGTTGGCTGGAAGCTGCTGCTGCGCTGAGCAGTTTGTTCCTGGGGCCTGACCCACCTGGCCCTGGAGTGGCCCCACGGGAGGCACCGCGTCACCCTCGCCTCCTAACCAGGCCCTGGGGGCACCTGCCTGGGGCGACAGGCGGCCCCGGTTGCCCAGCTTGTATGCCTTCAGTGGGCTCCGCTGGCTGCGGCTCCAGGCCTTGGGCGCATCCAGTGCCCTACGGGCTGTGCTCCCCCGGGGCCTGCGGGCCGGCCAGGCACGTGCTTGTCGCAGCAACATTGGGAGCAAGGCTGCCTGGGCAGTCCAGCACAGTGTGGGCACGACGCCCCCACCCTGGGGGACGAAGGAGCCTCGTTCACCATCTCCTGAGGGCGGTCTGTGACTCACCACCCTGGTCACTGGGGACGGTGGGGCCAAGACAGCGGGGCCGGCCCAGACTGGCCGCCTGGCTTTGCCCTGGGCCCCAGCCTGCAGCTCTGGGCAAAGGAGCCCCTTTGTTGCGCCCCTGCAGCCTGAGAGGGAGGCGGGCGTCCCTGTGGGAGCTACCCCAGGCCCAGTCCCCTTCCCACGTCCGGCCCAGGGAGGCCACGTGCCCTCGGGCCCTGGCCGGGCTGCAGGATGACCGCCTCGGGCCACCGGGCCCAGTGGGCACCGTCTGTCACACGCACTCGGGGGGCTCGGCCCGGGGGGACCCTGCCCTTTCTGCAGGAGGCCTTCCTGCAGATGCAGGACGCTCGCGCTCCCCCTTCCGCTTGGCGTTATCGCTCGTGGGCTTTATTTTCAGAGGAGCGTTAGGCTGGCAGACGAATCTGTTGGAGAGGACGGACCGCCTCCCGCCACACTTTCCAAACGGCTTGTAGTTCAGGGCACCTGAGGCGCCGCTCTCCTCACTGTCAGCGCCCGGCTGTTACGATGCCTTTTCACTCCCTTGTGAACTTGAGTGTGCCCGGGGGAAGAGGGGATCCTGGACCCCTGGCTCAGGAAGGAGGGGCCCTAGAAGGCAGAGGCAGCACCCACTTCAGGGACCCACCTGCAGAGCAGGAGGACCCGGTGGCCCTCCCTCCCGCCCCCGCCGCACCTTCCTCTGGGAGGTGGGGGTGGGCTCAGGCAGCTAGAGAGCATCAGGCTCGAGTCCATGGACGGAGGGAGGGGGTTTACTAAACACAAGGCCGTCTGGATGGTCGCAGGTGGAACCCTGGGACACTGGGTATCGTTCAGGATGACGGGTAGGGTGGACGCGGCTGAGCCTGGGCAGGACGGGCATCAGCTCAGGCCATCTGCCTCGCGCGGTCGGACCCCTGCAGAAAAGCGCTGCAGGGGAGTGCTTGTGATGGCACTGCTTCTGTGGCTCCTGGTCCCCAGCAGGGACGCCCAGCTGCACGGCTTCCTCCTCGCTGCCCCCAGGAGCAGGCCCACCTAGGGATATGAGTGTGGGGCTCAGCGCAGTCACTGTGCAGACAGGCCCCGTGTGACCTCGTGGCCGCCCGCAGGGCCGGGTCAGGTCCACTCCTGAAGGCTCCCGCCACCCCAGGCTCGCCAGCTGCTCCTGGGCCCCGGGGGGTCGGGTCCGCTGTTCCCTTCCAGGCATCTGGGAATTGACCCAGCTCAGCCCACTGCCCAGGCCCAGCCGGCAGGCTCTTCCCACTGGTGTTTACAGATACAGTCACAGGCAGAACAAAATCGAAAGCCCTGGTCAGCGGTAAGAAGACTGGAGGAGGGCGAGCAGAGGTCACCTGCGCCCGAGACCTCAGCAGCCCCTGGGACCAGCCCTCCAGCCCAGGCACCTCCCTGGGGAGGCTCAGCCACAGCTCCAGCCAGCCCCCGGGGTGCTCGCGGGTGCTCGGGATTTGCCTCACATGCTGGGGGCAGCCCCCCGACCCCCATGGCTCTGCACACCCCTCACCTCCTCCCCCACCATCCTGTCTGCATCTCCAAAGGAAGGTCAGCCCCACGAGGGCCAGAGGGGTCCCGAGGCCCGAGCACAGCTGCTCAGGGTGTCGCGCAGGCCTCCCAGCTCAGGCATAGCAGAAGGCCAACGGCCCTGTCCCCCGCCTCGCCGTATCGCTCTCTCAGTCTCGCTCTCTCTCTGTTTTCCCCGTCAGCCTCTGCTCACACTGCAGCCCTCTCTCCCTGGGAGCCTGCTCCGGGATGGGGAGGCGGGGGAACGTTCCAGGGAGACGCTGGCCTTCCTGAGGTGCTCACAGGACCTGCTGATGGGGAGGGGAGCGGCCTCCAGGTCAGTGACAAGCCCCTCTGCGGTCTCCCACCAGACAGAGCCTGGCCCCTGCAGTGACTGCTCAGGCCTCTGACCACCAGCCTCCCTGGCAACGGAATGAAGCCCCCAGGTGCCTTGTATGTGTGTGTGCACCCGTGTGTGTTCACACGCGTGTCATCTCGGAGGATGGCTCCAAAGGGCCCGGGCCGTCCGGAGGGGACCTGGAGACAGGCCATCGCCCAAGCTGTCAGCCCCTCTCCCCGGATGTCAGCAGTCCCGTCCCCCCCGGGATAGCGGGGCCTCTGGGCAGCTCCAGGCGACGGTGGGTCCCCTGGGCCGGCGTGGACCACAGCCGGCGGGGCCCCTCCTTGGTCTGACCCTGTGGGTGCCCTGGCAGGGCCAGTGGGACACGCCGAGAAGGGCCACTCCCGTCAGAGAGGCCAGTGGCGCCTGAGCTCCCGAGGGACTGCCAGGCGGTCAGGCGGGCAGCGTGGCTCCTGTTCAGATGGCTGACGGCACTGACTGCCGCGGACGCCCAGTGCCCCCCTCCCAGGCCCAGCCCATCACCTTCTGTCCACAGACCACTGTGACACTCGCCTTTCGAGTGCCCTGAAGAACCCGAGCGTCGCCACGCCTGCTGCTGGAGACATGGCTTCTGGAAGTTAGGGCGCGGGTGCGTGCCTGCTCCCCCAGGACGCGTGTATGGCCGGGATGCCCCTGTTAGCGTCTGCTTTGCAACTGTCCGTTTCCATTTCCCTGCGCATCCTCAGAACGCAGCCCCCGCCCACACGGGGCTGAGGGCCTAGGGGCGCAGTGGGCCTGTTCACCCGAGGTCCGCTGGCTGAGGTCAGCGCGGACCCAGAGTCTTTCAGACTTCCAGGACCGCAGACGGAGCCTGGCTGGGCCAGGCTGCTGTGGGCACCGCAGAGGCAAGGCTGCGGGCGCAGGCTGTCCTCAGGCCGAGGCCGGGAGGGCCCTCACCTGACGGGCCCCGGACAGAGGAAGAGAAGGCGTCCTGGGTCAAGCCTGCCCGCAGCCACCTCTGGTCTCAGGGTGGAGTGTCACCACTCTGGAAGAGGAGGGCTCGGTGGCCCTTTCCCAGCTGGGTGCTTCTGTGACTGCTGATGACCTCCAGGGCTGTTCCCTTTTCAGTTCTGGGAAATGCGTTACTTTGTATTTCCCCAGAATTTCTAGAAAATTCCAAAGTAAGAACAAAAGGAGGTAAGAAAGCAGAAGAAGCAAAAGCAACAAAGAAAGACAAAAGCTCGTTCTTTCGGGTTACGAAGACATCCTGCAAACCACAGGGGAGCCGGGAGACAGGGAAAAACAGAACTGGAGTTTGGGGAGGTGGCAGGCTACAGAGCAAATACACAGCAGCCGGTAGCCTGCGTCTTGCTTCGGTTTTTACATTTCAGCATAATTGCAAGATCCATCACAGTAACAACAAAGAATAGGAACACGCGTGACTTAGCATGAGGAGAAAGACTCGCGGGACCCGGGTGGAAGAATGGGAACACGTGTGACTTAGCATGATGAGAAAGACTCGTAAGAACTGGAGTTTGGGGAGGTGGCAGGCTACAGAGCAAATACACAGTAGCCGGTAGCCTGCGTCTTGCTTCGGTTTTTACATTTCAGCATAATTGCAAGATCCATCACAGTAGCAACAAAGAATAGGAACACGCGTGACTTAGCATGATGAGAAAGACTCGCCGGACCCGGGTGGAAGAATGGGAACACGCGTGACTTAGCATTACGAGAATGACTCGTGGGACCCAGGTGGAAGAATGGGAACACGTGTGACTTAGCATGATGAGAAAGACTCGCAGGACCCGGGTGGAAAGGTTAGACACCTTAAAGACAGTTTCCCGCAGATTTACTTTTAGAGTGAATGATTTTTCAATCAAAACATGAAGGCACTTGGGGGAAAACTTTCCACAGTGAAAGACTGAAGGGCAAAAATGGCCTAGAGAATACTGAAGACCGGGGGTTGGGGGGGGCCGGAGACAGGAAAGCCGTCCCAGTGAATCACGGAGAACAGAGGGTCTGTGGAGACCCCACTTCTGCCAGGAGGGCCTCCTGAGCACCTAGAAAAAGCCAAGAAGGCTGTGCAGGAGAGAGATGGGAGAGGCCAGGCGTGCCTGCAGGTGTGAGCAGGAGAGAGATGGGAGAGGCCGGGCGTGCCTGCAGGTGTGAGCAGGAGAGAGACGGGAGAGGCCAGGCGTGCCTGCAGGTGTGAGCAGGAGAGAGACGGGAGAGGCCGGGCGTGCCTGCAGGTGTGAGCAGGAGAGAGACGGGAGAGGCCAGGCGTGCCTGCAGGTGTGAGCAGGAGAGAGACGGGAGAGGCCGGGCGTGCCTGCAGGTGTGAGCAGGAGAGAGACGGGAGAGGCCGGGCGTGCCTGCAGGTGTGAGCAGGAGAGAGACGGGAGAGGCCGGGCGTGCCTGCAGGTGTGAGCAGGAGAGAGACGGGAGAGGCCGGGCGTGCCTGCAGGTGTGAGCAGGAGAGAGACGGGAGAGGCCGGGCGTGCCTGCAGGTGTGAGCAGGAGAGAGACGGGAGAGGCCGGGCGTGCCTGCAGGTGTGAGCAGGAGAGAGACGGGAGAGGCCGGGCGTGCCTGCAGGTGTGAGCAGGAGAGAGACGGGAGAGGCCGGGCGTGCCTGCAGGTGTGAGCAGGAGAGAGACGGGAGAGGCCGGGCGTGCCTGCAGGTGTGAGCAGGAGAGAGACGGGAGAGGCCGGGTGTGCCTGCAGGTGTGAGCGGGAGAGAGATGGGAGAGGCCGGGTGTGCCTGCAGGTGTGAGCGGGAGAGAGACGGGAGAGGCTGGGTGTGCCTGCAGGTGTGAGCGGTAGAGAGATGAGAGAGGGAGAGAGATGGGAGAGGCCGGGTGTGCCTGCAGGTGTGAGCGGGAGAGAGATGGGAGAGGCCGGGTGTGCCTGCAGGTGTGAGCGGGAGAGAGATGGGAGAGGCCGGGTGTGCCTGCAGGTGTGAGCGGGAGAGAGATGGGAGAGGCCGGGTGTGCCTGCAGGTGTGAGCGGGAGAGAGATGGGAGAGGCCGGGTGTGCCTGCAGGTGTGAGCGGGAGAGAGATGGGAGAGGCCGGGTGTGCCTGCAGGTGTGAGCGGGAGAGAGATGGGAGGGGCCTGGTGTGCCTGCAGGTGTGAGTGGGAGAGAGATGGGAGAGGCCGGGTGTGCCTGCAGGTGTGAGCGGGAGAGAGATGGGAGAGGCCGGGTGTGCCTGCAGGTGTGAGCGGGAGAGAGATGGGAGGGGCCTGGTGTGCCTGCAGGTGTGAGTGGGAGAGAGATGGGAGAGGCCGGGTGTGCCTGCAGGTGTGAGCGGGAGAGAGATGGGAGAGGCCGGGTGTGCCTGCAGGTGTGAGCGGGAGAGAGATGGGAGGGGCCTGGTGTGCCTGCAGGTGTGAGTGGGAGAGAGATGGGAGAGGCCGGGTGTGCCTGCAGGTGTGAGCGGGAGAGAGATGGGAGAGGCCGGGTGTGCCTGCAGGTGTGAGCGGGAGAGAGATGGGAGGGGCCTGGTGTGCCTGCAGGTGTGAGTGGGAGAGAGATGGGAGAGGCCGGGTGTGCCTGCAGGTGTGAGCGGGAGAGAGATGGGAGAGGCCGGGTGTGCCTGCAGGTGTGAGCGGGAGAGAGATGGGAGGGGCCTGGTGTGCCTGCAGGTGTGAGTGGGAGAGAGATGGGAGAGGCCGGGTGTGCCTGCAGGTGTGAGCGGGAGAGAGATGGGAGAGGCCGGGTGTGCCTGCAGGTGTGAGCGGGAGAGAGATGGGAGAAGCCAGATGTGCCTGCAGGTGTGAATGGGAGAGAGATGGGAGAGGCCGGGTGTGCCTGCAGGTGCGAGTACAGGGCTCTGCTCACCCTCTCTGCTGCTATGTCGTTGGAGGTGGGGGAGATAACGAGACGGTGAGGGCAAGAGGGAAGTCTTCACCCACAGCTCTCCACCTCCCCCCTGTGCCCTGGGGGCCTCTAGCCCTAACTTCTCATCTTCCCTCGTTAGCAGAGCTCCAAACTTTGGCGGGTCCGTGTCCCAGTCTTCTCAACAGGCAGGTGTGGCAGCATTGACCACCTTCTGGCTAAAGGTGCGGTGTCTGGCTTCTGGGCCATGTTCTGGGGAGGGGTGCGGATCGTCCCTTCCACCTTCTGGCACTGCTGTGACATCCCACTTAAAATCTCACCCGCAGACCCCTTCTCTTTGGGTCTCTTACTCAGAGCTCTTGTCGCTGCCTCTCATACGGAACTCAGGCTTCAGAGATGCAGGCCCTCCTGCCCCCTTGCGTCCTCCCAGGGCTGGGCTCTGCTAGGCACCAACACCCATTCATTCAGTGGATGAGTGAATGAGTGAAGCGCCAGGGGGATGAACCTGAGGCTGGAGGGAACGCAGACTGGAACACCCCTGGGGGCCCTGCCGTGGACACCTGAGGACAGAGGCTGCTGGTTCTTGCCCAGGGCCCCCTTGCCTCCCCAGCCCCACCTCAGCCCTCCCACCCTCCTGGGGCTTCTGCCAGGTAGAATCCTAAGGGAAGCGATCTGCCTGACCTCCTGGGCTGAATGACGAGACCCTGGTGGCCAAGAGGCCAGAGTGGGGGGGCAGGAAATGCCAGGCCAGGGTCCCCAGCCCCCAGAGTCTCCCCGTGGGAGCCCTCCACCCTTCGTCACTGGAGAGTCTTGGTCCTGGCCCTCAGTGGGCATTCTCAAGGTCCCCAGGCCACCAGCTGCCTCTGGGGGTGTCCCTCCCCAGACCAGCCCTGGCTACTGAGCCCTGGCGCCTGGGGCGGGGTCTCCGAGGTTTTGCAAGGAGACCCCGCGGCCGCGCACGTCTGAAGAGACAGTACCGGCCTCCAGAACAAGGTGTCAGCGTCTTGGGGCGCGCAGGGGCGACACAGCTTCTGCCCGCGGCCCGACGGCTTTCTGCGGGGCCCGCGCCCCTCTCTGCGCTCCGGGCTGCCCCGCCCGCGCGGCCCCGGGCGCCCCCACCCGCGCCGGCCTGGGTCCCAGGGGCTCAGGGTCCATTGGCCGCTCGGGTGCAGCCCGTCGGCCCCGCCCCTCCCGGCCCCGCCCCGCCCTCCCCACCCCGGGCCGCGCCCGCGTCCTCGCCGCCTTCGCAGCGCCCGCACCGGAGGCCGGGGCTGCGGCTGGGGCCACCATGTCCCAGCGCTTTGTGGTGACCCCCGCGGCGGGCGGGGCGGGGGACTCGGGGCCCAGGCCCGGGGGCGGCGGCGGGCAGAGCTGCAGCTCCGGCCGGGGCCCCGACGCGGACCCCGCAGCCTGCCCGGAGCCGCCGGCGGTGGACGCGCTGCCCATCCTGCGCTACTGCCGCGAGCCGAGCCGCTACTACGGTAGGTGCGGCCCCTCGGGGCGCCGCGTCCCCCGCGTCCGGGGCGCGGGGCCGGGCCGGCGCCGTGGGGCTCAGGCGGCGGCCCGGACGCTGACCTCGGGGCCGCCGCGGGTGGATGCGAGGCGTGGAACTGGGGTTCACCTGGTGCGCCCGTGCGCCTTGCTCCCCGGGGGGAGGGCGGGGAGGGCCCTGGCCTAGCGCCCCTCGTCACGGCCCCCCTGCCTGTCGCGGGGCTCCGACAGGAATCCGTCCTGGGCCGCTGTCCCTGGGGACTGGCTGGTGGCAGCCCCAGGCTCCCAGTGACATCCCCGCTCTGGGAGTGCAGGGTCCAGGCCAAGTCCGCTGTGGCGTGTAGGGGCGGGGACTCGGGGACCACCAAGGAAAGGCGGCCCCTCCGCAGCCTGAGCTGCTTGCACTGCCAGCCCCCGCCCGCCCCGCTGTGTCCTCCCCAGCGCCCCCACCCCTGCCTTTCACCCCCGAACCTCTGTCTGCGCCTCACCTTCAGCCTCCAGACCCCGGACCAGGGCAGCCGCCCAGGCACCTGTGGCCGCCCCGTCTGCTCGGCCCGCTCTCGGCCGGGAGCCATTTCCTGGGCTCCGTCCGGGGTGGGGGATGGTGCTCACCTGATGGCTGACCTGCACGCAGTCTCAACCCCAGAACCAGAGGGGGTGCTCCCCACCTCCGAGGGGCCTCCCCACTCCCGCAGACCCTGGGTCTCCTGTGAGCGGGGATTCTGCAGGCGCTGAGCTGTGCGTGTCAGAGCCACTCCGTATTTCTGGGGTGTCACGCCAGCCTGCGTCCCTTCTGGGGGAACGGGGCAGAGGGGTGCATGCTCCAGGGCCGCGGCAGCGAGAGGCTTGGCACCAGGCTCCCCGCAGAACCCTGCCCAGGGAGTGCTCCCGACACAGCCTTGGCCTGGGCCGATGGGCCTCAGCCTGGCCTGTTGGCTGGACCCCAATGGGTGCCGTCCCGCGTGGGGCTGCTCTCCCACCCGCAGGGCCCAGCAGGGGAACGCAGCTTGGGTCAGGCTGACCTTCCAACCTTTCCTGCGCCTTGTCGCCTTTTGCGCCCTCTGTGATGCCCTTGGCGCCCTCTGTGATGCCCACCCTTGGCGCCCACTGTGATGCCCACCCTCGGCGCCCACTGTGATGCCCTTTGCACCCTCTGTGATGCCCTTTGCGCCCTCTGTGATGCTCACCCTCGGCGCCCACTGTGATGCCCTTTGAGCCCTCTGTGATGCCCACCCTTGGCGCCCGCTGTGGTGCCCTTTGCGCCCTCTGTGATGCCCACCCTCGGTGCCCGCTGTGATGCCCTTTGCACCCTCTGTGATGCCCTTTGTGCCCACTGTGATGCCCTTTGCGCCCTCTGTGGTGCCCTTTGTGCCCTCTGTGATGCCCGCCCTTGGCGCCCGCTGTGATGCCCTCTGTGCCCGCTGTGATGCCCACCCTCGGCGCCCACTGTGATGCCCTTTGCTCCCTCTGTGATGCCCTTTGCGCCCTCTGTGATGCTCACCCTCGGCGCCCACTGTGATGCCCTTTGAGCCCTCTGTGATGCCCACCCTTGGCGCCCGCTGTGGTGCCCTTTGCGCCCTCTGTGATGCCCACCCTCGGT
>SJYX01013610.1:38762-56803 GCA_006410675.1 Oreotragus oreotragus
CGGCCCCGCCCCGCCCTCCCCACCCCGGGCCGCGCCCGCGTCCTCGCCGCCTTCGCAGCGCCCGCACCGGAGGCCGGGGCTGCGGCTGGGGCCACCATGTCCCAGCGCTTTGTGGTGACCCCCGCGGCGGGCGGGGCGGGGGACTCGGGGCCCAGGCCCGGGGGCGGCGGCGGGCAGAGCTGCAGCTCCGGCCGGGGCCCCGACGCGGACCCCGCAGCCTGCCCGGAGCCGCCGGCGGTGGACGCGCTGCCCATCCTGCGCTACTGCCGCGAGCCGAGCCGCTACTACGGTAGGTGCGGCCCCTCGGGGCGCCGCGTCCCCCGCGTCCGGGGCGCGGGGCCGGGCCGGCGCCGTGGGGCTCAGGCGGCGGCCCGGACGCTGACCTCGGGGCCGCCGCGGGTGGATGCGAGGCGTGGAACTGGGGTTCACCTGGTGCGCCCGTGCGCCTTGCTCCCCGGGGGGAGGGCGGGGAGGGCCCTGGCCTAGCGCCCCTCGTCACGGCCCCCCTGCCTGTCGCGGGGCTCCGACAGGAATCCGTCCTGGGCCGCTGTCCCTGGGGACTGGCTGGTGGCAGCCCCAGGCTCCCAGTGACATCCCCGCTCTGGGAGTGCAGGGTCCAGGCCAAGTCCGCTGTGGCGTGTAGGGGCGGGGACTCGGGGACCACCAAGGAAAGGCGGCCCCTCCGCAGCCTGAGCTGCTTGCACTGCCAGCCCCCGCCCGCCCCGCTGTGTCCTCCCCAGCGCCCCCACCCCTGCCTTTCACCCCCGAACCTCTGTCTGCGCCTCACCTTCAGCCTCCAGACCCCGGACCAGGGCAGCCGCCCAGGCACCTGTGGCCGCCCCGTCTGCTCGGCCCGCTCTCGGCCGGGAGCCATTTCCTGGGCTCCGTCCGGGGTGGGGGATGGTGCTCACCTGATGGCTGACCTGCACGCAGTCTCAACCCCAGAACCAGAGGGGGTGCTCCCCACCTCCGAGGGGCCTCCCCACTCCCGCAGACCCTGGGTCTCCTGTGAGCGGGGATTCTGCAGGCGCTGAGCTGTGCGTGTCAGAGCCACTCCGTATTTCTGGGGTGTCACGCCAGCCTGCGTCCCTTCTGGGGGAACGGGGCAGAGGGGTGCATGCTCCAGGGCCGCGGCAGCGAGAGGCTTGGCACCAGGCTCCCCGCAGAACCCTGCCCAGGGAGTGCTCCCGACACAGCCTTGGCCTGGGCCGATGGGCCTCAGCCTGGCCTGTTGGCTGGACCCCAATGGGTGCCGTCCCGCGTGGGGCTGCTCTCCCACCCGCAGGGCCCAGCAGGGGAACGCAGCTTGGGTCAGGCTGACCTTCCAACCTTTCCTGCGCCTTGTCGCCTTTTGCGCCCTCTGTGATGCCCTTGGCGCCCTCTGTGATGCCCACCCTTGGCGCCCACTGTGATGCCCACCCTCGGCGCCCACTGTGATGCCCTTTGCACCCTCTGTGATGCCCTTTGCGCCCTCTGTGATGCTCACCCTCGGCGCCCACTGTGATGCCCTTTGAGCCCTCTGTGATGCCCACCCTTGGCGCCCGCTGTGGTGCCCTTTGCGCCCTCTGTGATGCCCACCCTCGGTGCCCGCTGTGATGCCCTTTGCACCCTCTGTGATGCCCTTTGTGCCCACTGTGATGCCCTTTGCGCCCTCTGTGGTGCCCTTTGTGCCCTCTGTGATGCCCGCCCTTGGCGCCCGCTGTGATGCCCTCTGTGCCCGCTGTGATGCCCACCCTCGGCGCCCACTGTGATGCCCTTTGCTCCCTCTGTGATGCCCTTTGCGCCCTCTGTGATGCTCACCCTCGGCGCCCACTGTGGTGCCCTTTGCGCCCTCTGTGGTGCCTACCCTCAGCGCCCACTGTGATGCCCACCTTCGGTGCCTGCTGTGCTGGCTTGTGCCGCTGGGGACGCCCTCCGCTGGCCGTCTCCGTGCTCACACTGACGTGCAGGAAGGGCACCGCCCAGCGTCCTCGATGTTGCAGGTGTGAGAAAGGGGACTCCCGACCCCAGGACCGCCCACACCCACCTCTTCCTGTGGGGCAGCTGTCCGGGCTCAGGCCCCCCCCACCCCGGCCCGTTCAGCTTCCAGCCCTCGGGGGTGGAAACCGCGCTGAGTCCGGGGCCACTGCCTGGCTGCCGGCCGATAGACAGCCAGGCTCCAGCGGTGCGGGAGTTCACAGGCACAGTGTCCGCCGAGGATCAATCCTACGATTTTCTGTCGTTCCCACTGGATGAGAACAAAGGCCCTATTATTTGACGCTGCCATTAAGAGGACAACGCAGACTAGGTTGAAAGCAGCAGGTGCGGGTCTCACCGGTGCGCGCGGGGCCGAGCCCGGAGCCCTCGGAGGGCACCTGTCCTGAGCTGCCCTTCGCCCACAGGTGGGGGGGTGACCCGGGGGTGCCTCCTCAGGGCGGGGCCCAGGCCGAGGTTGTGTCGGGAGCCCTCCCCGGCCTCCCGGCCGCTGACGACCGACTGGAGGAGCTGCTGGAGGACCACTGACGTGGTCCCGCGCGCAGGGCGGGGAGGCGGCCACGCAGCTCGCCCGGGAGGGGCCCGGCGCGGGGGGTGGGCAGGGTCACGGGTGCTCGGGAGGACCCGACCGGCAGCGAGCATGGGGACTTCCCGGGAGAGGGGTGCTGTGGAGAGACCCCGGGGCAGGCCCTCTGGTGGGATCGGTAGGCTTTCCAGACCCCCGCTTCCCCCACCCTCCTCCGTGTGTCCCCACCCCGAGGGTGACACCTCTCAGAGGCCACGCATCTCAGAGGCCAGACTGCCCTCGGCCACCTCCGTGTCTCTGTGGCCCGGGGCGGGCTGCCCTTGAAACAGGCTTTGAGCAGAAGGTTCTAGAAGCGAGGGCCAGGCCCTGCCTCTCAAGGCCGGTGGGCGGCGGCCTGTCACTTCCGGGAGGGGCTCCTGCTGGGCTGGCGGGGCCTGCCTGGCCAAGGAACCGTGAGGACTACCTGCCAGCCTGTCCATCTGGGCAGCGGGAGCTCAGGGACGCGGCCTGGTCGGGCCTGCCCTGGGCCTGGGGAGGCGGGCACCACAGCTTCAGCTGCACGGCTGCCTCGGGAGGAGGCAGGTGAGGGTGCGGCAGGGCCTCTGCCAGGGTCTCAGTGGTGCCCACAACATGGGCTCGGCCTCTGCCTGTCTGCTCTGGGCCCCGGCCCTCCTGCTGCTGGCCTGGGCGGGTGTGCAGGCCTGGGGGTAGGAGGTGCCCAGGGGCCTGAGGCTGAGGGGCTCTGGGGAGGTCAGCCCCCTTGTCTGCCCACCTCGTGGGCAGCCCTGGCCTGTGCCCTTGGAGAGGCCGGGGGGCGGGGAGACTGGCTTCCCCTGTCAGGGAACCGTGCCCCCAGCATCGCCCCACTCCATCCTGATCAGGGTTTGGGCCTCCGGGTCCTTTTGGAGACAGGGTGGTTATGCTGGTGGGACGCGAGTCCTGCAGGCTCCAGGGGTCACGCCTGGAGGAGTGAAGTGCAGGCCTCTCGCTCTGAACACGCGACGGAGTGTGTTCTGTGCTGTTTCTGTGTGTGTGTTCACACATATCTAATATTCGTGTGTGTCGCTGTGTGCGCTTGTGTCTGTGTGTGTCTGTGTATTGGTGTGAGTCTGATGTCTGTGTGTGTGTGTCTCAGTAGGTCTAGTGTGCGTGTCTGTGTGTGGGTTTGTGTGTCTCTAGTGTACGTGTCTCTGTGTGTGTTGTCTGTGTGTGTGTATCTGTGTGTCTGAGTGTGTCTGTGTGTGTTTCTGTGTGTGTGTTGTCTCTGTGTCTGTTCTCTGTGTGCCTGTGTGTATGCCTGTCTGTGTGTGTGTCTGTGTGTCTAGTATGTGTGTGTCTGTGTATTGTCTGTGTGTCTGTGTGTGTGTTGTCTAGTGTGTGTGTGTTGTCTAGTGTGTGTCTGTTGTCTGTGTGTCTCTGTGTGTTTGTGTGTCTCTGTGTGTGTTGTCTAGTGTGTGTGTGTTGTCTGTGTCTGTGTGTGTTGTCTGTGTGCCGTCTGTGTGTCTGTGTGTGTGCCTTTGTGTGTGTTTCTGTGTGTCTGTGCCTGTGTGTGTGTGCCTGTGTGTTGTCTGTCTGTGTGTGTTGTCTAGTGTGTGTGTGTGTGTCTGTGTGTGTGTGTCTGTGTCTGTGTGTGCCTGTGTGTAAGTGCCCAGCGCCAGGCCCGCAGGTGTGCAGCTGTGTGTGTGTGTGTCTGTGTGTGTGTCTCTGTGTGTGTGTATGTGTGTGTATCTGTGTGTGTGTGTGTCATCCGTGGGCCCCTGTGGGAGCTGGGGGAGGGTTCCTCCTGCGGCTTAAACCACCCCCAGCGTGTCCCTGGCTTCCCTTCTTTGCTATGGGACAGTCATCTCGGCTTCTTTTCCAGGGCTGGGGCCAGGCGGGGGGGCGTCATGGGTTCTGAGGCACGAGCTCCCTTTACACGTCAAGCTTTTCTTTAAATAGAAGCTTCAGCTCCCGAGAGCCAGGGCCTGTGGCAGGCGGCACGGTGGGGCCCCGGCCCCCAACGCCCTGGGTGGGCCCTCTCTGCCCACCCCGCACGGGCCAGCTCATGCTGCAGACAGGCTCAAGGGGGTCCCTGTCGGTGGCCACGCAATGCCCTTCACCCACTGGCGGCTGCACGCACAAGCAGGCTCTGCCCCGGGGCCCCTGTGGCCTCCCACCCCAGGCTGCCCTCCTGTGCCCCGTGGGCAGTAACCACCTGGCCTCTGGCTCCCCTGTCCTCCCCCTCCCACCTGGCCCCTGTCCCCGTGAGCAGGGCTGTGGCCCCAAACAGGCCTGGGCTGGCACTCCAGAGGTGTGTCCACGGGGTTGACTCTTGGCCCAGTATAGTGATTTAAAGAGGTGGCTGCGAACACAGGGCATGAATGGACACTGTCAAAAGACAGCCGACAGACGGGAGGAGGTGCCTGCGACTGACACGTCTGATGAGGGGTTAGTATCCACAATATACAAAGAACGCCCACAACTCGACAATACCAACGACATCCGAGCACTGAAAAGCGGGCAAAGGTCTGAAACAGTCATCTCTCCAGAGAAGACGTGCGTGGCCAGTAAGCACGTGGAGAGATGCTCAGCTGCGCTGGTTCTCAGGGAGACGCAAATCAGGCCCACAGGAGATGCCGCTTCTTACCCATCCGAATGGCTGTTGAAAAAACCCAGACAATCACAAGTGTTGGCGAGGGTGTGGAAATGGCACGGCTGATGAAAACGGAAAGCGTGCAGCGCTTGCGGAAAGCGGCCAGGCGATTCCTCAAAGAGCCAAGCAGAGCCTCCGCCTGACTCAGGTTCCACTCCTGGCTGTGGGCCCAGCGGAACCGAAAGCAGGAGCCCGAACG
Organism: Oreotragus oreotragus; assembly: GCA_006410675.1. Classification (NCBI taxonomy): domain Eukaryota; kingdom Metazoa; phylum Chordata; class Mammalia; order Artiodactyla; family Bovidae; genus Oreotragus; species Oreotragus oreotragus. The sequence goes on from SJYX01013610.1 coordinate 44,094, forward strand.
GACTCCGTGCCCCCGCGTTCACAGCGGCGGCGTGCAAGCAGCCCGGCGCCATCGCCGGACGGGCGGATCCACGGCCGTGGTGTGCACGCAGGAGAGAACGTGGCTCCAGCTGGAACGGGAGGACGCTCTGGCCTCCGCGACAGCGCGGGCGAGCCGTGAGGGCTTTGTGCTCGGTGAGCTGAGCCAGACACAGAGGGGACAGCCTGCCAGACTCTGCCTCTGTGAGGCCCCCGAGCAGCCCGGTCCTGGGGACAGGGAGCAGGGAGGTGGGGCTGGGGGCTGGGGCGGGAGAAGGGGGTCAGCGATGCTGAGGACAGGGTTTCCCTCGGGGAGGCCAGAGAGTTCTGGGGGTGGGGGGCGGTGTTCACACAGCAGCGTGGGTGTCCTTAACGCCGCATTTAAAAATGGCTGAAAATGCTGTTTCATGCCATAAAGACTTTACAATACAACAAAACACCCCCAAAATGGAAATGCAGGAGAAGGGCCGGGCAGACAGGAAAAGTGAGTCCTTCCCCAGGCTCTGTTCCGCCCAGAACCCTGGTCTCCCATCTTCCCTCTTCCTGGAGAGGCCAGATTGACTAACTCAGTCCACACCACAAGGCCCTCCCAGGAGCGGCCCTTTTCAATCTGAATCGCTCTCTGCAGGTGTGTCCACGGGCCTTCCTGTCTCAAAAGACTCCCCGTGAGGCCCTTCCCGTCCTGGAGGGGCGGGCGCAGGTCAGGACGGCCCTGCCACGCTGCTGCCCCCGGCGCTGCCCACGGGCCCGAGCCCCCGGTGGGAAGGGGCGGCGTCCCCCCAGCCTCCCTACCCGCCCAGGGCCCTCCTCTCTGGATGTGCGGGGATCTCCTCCTCGGCTGACCTCTGCTCGGGGCGCAGCCCGGACCCCCGCCCCCGCTGGCGGTCCCCAGCACAGACCCGGGAGGTCGGCTCTGTCGGGGGGAAGGGCGGGCGGGCTCCGGGTGCTTGTGGCCTCTCCGCTTCTCCGCCCTTCCTCGCACGCAGCCTCTGCTGTCGTCTGTCCTCTGCTCAGAGTGGGGTGGGAGCCGCCTGCGCTTCCGCCCTGGATGCAGCAAAGCTCCTGGGTCAGAGCTGGGGGTGGGCTGAGCCTCGTGCCCTAGAGGGGCCCGGGTGCAGGCGCTCGAGGCGGGACCAGCAGGCAGGCAGGCCGGGCGCTGACTTCTGTGCTGTGTCTTGGCCACGGGCAGGGAGAGTGCCTATGTGTCTGTGTGAACAGTCTCTGTGTGTGTCTGTGGGCACGTGCGTGGTATATGCCTGTGTGTGCGTGTGTGTCTCTGTACACGTGTCTGTGTGTGCACGTGTGTGGCAGCAAGGGCCCTGTGATGGGGTCAGAGCCGGGGCCGCCTTCCCCTCCCGCCGTCCGGCCGCCCTCTTTCCTGCTGTCTGTGGGGCTGGCGGGTGCTTTCTGGCAGCCTCAGTGGAGGTAGGGTGTGGTGCCAGCCTCCCTGACTCCCTGCCCTGAGCTCAGGGAGCAGGGGGCCCCGGGGCAGAAGAGGCCACGAGTCGGGGAGGTTCACACACAGCACAGCTCGGGGCTTCTCTGCCTGTCTTTGAGGGGGTGCTTGGCACGTTCCGGCGTCCCGTGGGCTCAGCTCCCGGGCTGTGAGGGCCGCCCCCTTCCAGGGGGACTTCTCGGGGACTGGAGGCTCCCCCGCCCTGCCCCTGCACAGGCGGGTCACACCCCCAGGCCTCAGGGGAGCCGGCACAGGGCCACAGCCTCCTCGGCCCCTGTTGGCCTCGCAAGCAAGCGCCCAGGACCCGGCGGCCACCCCGCGGGGGGAACGGGCGAGTAAAGTCCATTCTCCTCTCTCAGTGTTCAGCTGGTTTGTCTGCACTGAGCTCCACGCGCATCCAAAGGGCAGAGTGTGGGCTGTGGAGGGACGGGGCTCGTTGGGGTGGGTCAGTGGGCAGCTCACTGCCTGGCACCCTGGGTGGTAACTTCAGCCTGGGGTTGGGGGACAGAGAGAGAGATGGAGAAATGGGAAGATAAAGAGACAGGAAGGTGTGTACAGAGAAGGGGGTGGGGAAGGTGCCCGCTGACCCCTTGGAGCGTGGCCAGTGCAACCCAGGCACAGGATTTAGTTTTTAAATGTTTAATTAGTTTAACGAGACACTTAACTGTGTGCTCCGCGGCTGCTGAGCTGAATGGTCCGGGCGCTGGGTATGCCGCGGGGCAGGGACCAGGCAGGGTCTGCGGGAGGACCGACGGTGGAGCGGGCGGTGGGTGGCGGACGCCCCAGGACTCTGCAGTGACCGGCGAGCGGGCCGGCCTGGCTGGTGTCCCCAGCGTTCCTCCACCTGGGTCCTGACCCAGGATCTTAGAACGTGACTGCGTTTGGAGACGGGCCTTAAACAGGCNTATGCCGCGGGGCAGGGACCAGGCAGGGTCTGCGGGAGGACCGACGGTGGAGCGGGCGGTGGGTGGCGGACGCCCCAGGACTCTGCAGTGACCGGCGAGCGGGCCGGCCTGGCTGGTGTCCCCAGCGTTCCTCCACCTGGGTCCTGACCCAGGATCTTAGAACGTGACTGCGTTTGGAGACGGGCCTTAAACAGGCGATTAAGGTGGATGCGGTCACTGGGGTGGCCTTCGCCCCGACTGTCCTTATGAGAAGGGGAGCTCGGGACACAGACACACAGAGGGGCGACCTCCCCACGGACCCTGCCCCGTGCCCCGGCTCTGTGCTGCCCTCAGCCCCCAGGTGGCTCCCCCGCTTCCCCACGGGGCACTCTGGCGGCCACGGGGAGAGGGGGCCCTGTGGCCGGGTGGCCGGGAACTGCCTCACCTGCACNTCATGCTGCAGACAGGCTCAAGGGGGTCCCTGTCGGTGGCCACGCAATGCCCTTCACCCACTGGCGGCTGCACGCACAAGCAGGCTCTGCCCCGGGGCCCCTGTGGCCTCCCACCCCAGGCTGCCCTCCTGTGCCCCGTGGGCAGTAACCACCTGGCCTCTGGCTCCCCTGTCCTCCCCCTCCCACCTGGCCCCTGTCCCCGTGAGCAGGGCTGTGGCCCCAAACAGGCCTGGGCTGGCACTCCAGAGGTGTGTCCACGGGGTTGACTCTTGGCCCAGTATAGTGATTTAAAGAGGTGGCTGCGAACACAGGGCATGAATGGACACTGTCAAAAGACAGCCGACAGACGGGAGGAGGTGCCTGCGACTGACACGTCTGATGAGGGGTTAGTATCCACAATATACAAAGAACGCCCACAACTCGACAATACCAACGACATCCGAGCACTGAAAAGCGGGCAAAGGTCTGAAACAGTCATCTCTCCAGAGAAGACGTGCGTGGCCAGTAAGCACGTGGAGAGACGCTCAGCTGCGCTGGTTCTCAGGGAGACGCAAATCAGGCCCACAGGAGATGCCGCTTCTTACCCATCCGAATGGCTGTTGAAAAAACCCAGACAATCACAAGTGTTGGCGAGGGTGTGGAAATGGCACGGCTGATGAAAACGGAAAGCGTGCAGCGCTTGCGGAAAGCGGCCAGGCGATTCCTCAAAGAGCCAAGCAGAGCCTCCGCCTGACTCAGGTTCCACTCCTGGCTGTGGGCCCAGCGGAACCGAAAGCAGGAGCCCGAACGGACTCCGTGCCCCCGCGTTCACAGCGGCGGCGTGCAAGCAGCCCGGCGCCATCGCCGGACGGGCGGATCCACGGCCGTGGTGTGCACGCAGGAGAGAACGTGGCTCCAGCTGGAACGGGAGGACGCTCTGGCCTCCGCGACAGCGCGGGCGAGCCGTGAGGGCTTTGTGCTCGGTGAGCTGAGCCAGACACAGAGGGGACAGCCTGCCAGACTCTGCCTCTGTGAGGCCCCCGAGCAGCCCGGTCCTGGGGACAGGGAGCAGGGAGGTGGGGCTGGGGGCTGGGGCGGGAGAAGGGGGTCAGCGATGCTGAGGACAGGGTTTCCCTCGGGGAGGCCAGAGAGTTCTGGGGGTGGGGGGCGGTGTTCACACAGCAGCGTGGGTGTCCTTAACGCCGCATTTAAAAATGGCTGAAAATGCTGTTTCATGCCATAAAGACTTTACAATACAACAAAACACCCCCAAAATGGAAATGCAGGAGAAGGGCCGGGCAGACAGGAAAAGTGAGTCCTTCCCCAGGCTCTGTTCCGCCCAGAACCCTGGTCTCCCATCTTCCCTCTTCNCGTGACCCCTCCCCTCTGGCCCGGCCCCGCCCGTGACCCCGCCCGTGACCCCTCCCAAGCTGCAGTCACGGGGCTTTTGTGGTTCCGCTTTCCCATCCTCGGAGACGAGTGTAGCAATTAGACAGTCTGGCCCTGGGTTTTGTTTTCCTCTGGGCTCAGCGTTCCCTCATATCACAGGGTCTGACCCGCCAAGCTTGTCTCTCGAAGGACCTGGATCTTGTGTTGGGGCACAGCCTGAGCTGGTGGATTCTGAGTCTGAGGCCTGTGTGACCTTGGCAAACTTCAGTGGCAATCAGAGCTTATTTTTAAAATGTATTTTTAACTCATTGCCGTGAGAAAATAGAAATTAATGGCTTGTAGCTTTTATACAAAAAGCCGTTCTCTGTAGACAGAGGCGGGACTTACGAGCTAGCACAGCCCTCTCCGTGCTCACGTGATTCGAGCCCAACGTTTAAGGTTTGAATGAGGTCATTAAGCCGAGAGATAGCTGTCCAACCCAGAGACTGTCCATCAAACGCACTTCCCTTCTCTCTCCTCAGGGAATCAAAGGAAGCCAAGAAGAGAGGTGGGTTTGGTTCAATTTGCCAGAGCAGATCTGAAGTTTGAAACTCAGGGTGGCGGCTCAGCCCGTGTGGGGATCAGTTAGCAGAACTGGCCACAGCCAGGCCTGTGTGTGTCCCCGCCCCCCGCGACACACACAAGCGCCCCTCAGAGGCTTGCTCCCGGGAGTCTCCGCCGGAGCCATGNCTGAAGTTTGAAACTCAGGGTGGCGGCTCAGCCCGTGTGGGGATCAGTTAGCAGAACTGGCCACAGCCAGGCCTGTGTGTGTCCCCGCCCCCCGCGACACACACAAGCGCCCCTCAGAGGCTTGCTCCCGGGAGTCTCCGCCGGAGCCATGTGCGGCCCCCAGCCCGGCTGCAGGCCTCTCCCTGGGCCCAGGACGGGTGGCATGACCTTGGGGCAGGTCCTGGTCTCGCTATCTGCGCTGTGGGTAATAATAGGGTAGAAATCACTGCCCTGGGCACTTGAGGGTGGCCCGCTTATCTGCGGGCTGCAGCAGCTGTTTCATTTAAAAGATTGTGAGGTATTTTTGTCTCCATTGCTGGTCACCAGACGCAGCAGGTCCAGAGGAGTGTCCCACGAGAGCCGGTAACCCCGTCTGTCGGTCAGAGTCAGCCCCTGAAAGGCCTCCTGTCTCCTTCTGGGGGCTGTCTGCACGTGCGTGCACCTCTGTGACCCCGTCCCCACAGGGAGCACACTTTAAATGCTTGTGTTCCTTGACACAGGCCCTGGGAAGCACCCCCCATGACCCCGACAGGGAGCACGGAGTGAAGTGAGTGGCCAGCGGTGGAAGGAGCCGAGGTGTCCGCCGGTGGCTGATGGATAAGCACAGTGTGGCCCGTTCAGACTCTGGAATGGGATTCTGCCTTCCAAGGAAGGGTGTCTGAGACTTCCCTGGTGATCTAGTGACCGAGACTCCGAGCTCGCAAAGCAGGGGGCATGGGTTTGATCCTGGTCAGGGAACCAGATCCCAGATGCTGCGGCTGAGACCCAGAGCAGTGAAATACATAGATAAATATTATTTTTAAAAAAGACCTAAAATACAGGCCCCAGCGTGGAAGGCTCTTGAGGCTCTGCTGTCAGGGAAGGACGGGCACTGAGCGAGCCCCGGCTAAGGGCCCGGATAGTCAGACCCACAGAGGCGGAGCTTAGGGCAGTGGGCTCCTGGGGTGGGGAGGGGGTGGGGAGCTGATGCTTAAGGGAGACAAGTTCAGTTTTGCAGTCTGAGAAAGTCCCAGAAATGGGATGGAGGTAGTGGCTGCTTAACCACGCGCTTATGTGAATGAACACCGCGGAGTATTTGTGGGCCCTGCCCAGCAGGCGGCTTCCCTGGGGGCTCAGATGGTAGAGTCTGATGGTCTTTCTCCTCCGCTGAGGGCTGCTCACCCCAGTCCACCCAGGCCCGTCCAGCTCGCTGTCCCGGCAGTGCTCTGTGCCGGCCGCTGGCCCTCCTTCCCGGCTGTCATGCGGGCAGGATGGTGTGGTCCTCTCGTGAAAAGGGTCCCAGGTCGTGACAGAGTCTCCAGCCCCCACTCCTGAGTGGGCTTCCTAGGAGGCTCAGTGGTAAAGGACCCGCCGGTCAGTGCAGGTGACACAGAAGATGTGGGTGTGGCCCCCGAGTCGGGAAGACCCCGGAGGGGGGCATGGCAGCCCACTCCAGCATTCTGGCCTGGAGAATCCCGTGGACAGCCCGTGGGGTCACGGAGAGTCCTATGCGACTAAGCACGTCTGTGTTTTGCAGCCCTGAGCTCAGGCTGCAGGCCCGGGGCCTCCCTGATGGTGAGCCGGAGCCAGCCCACGGGTGGCTCGCCTGGGAGCCTGCCAGGTGGCCGGGCTGCTCACAGCCGAGGGAACCGACGGCACTCTGAGGGGCGAGGTGGGAGCCTGCTCACCGCGTCAGCAGGAAGGCCCTGAGGGGGCCCAGCGCCGCGCAGCCGGCGCCCTGTGGGAGGACCGCTGCTGGGAACTACCGGCACGCGGGGCCGGGGGGGGAGGGCCACGCGGCCAAGGGGAGCCGTTGGGCCTGAAGGGAGGTCAGGGGCTCCAGAGTCTGAAGCTGACCCTCCAGTCAAGCCCCCCAGCCTCTCACCTCGTCCTGGCACAGGAGGCTGGTGCCGGCCCACCCGGGAACTCCCTGGGGAGTCCGGCGAGGGGGGCTGTGCCCTGACCTCGCCCCGGGCCATCCCGGGCCTGGGCTGGGGGTGGGTGGGCGTGCAGGNAGCTGACCCTCCAGTCAAGCCCCCCAGCCTCTCACCTCGTCCTGGCACAGGAGGCTGGTGCCGGCCCACCCGGGAACTCCCTGGGGAGTCCGGCGAGGGGGGCTGTGCCCTGACCTCGCCCCGGGCCATCCCGGGCCTGGGCTGGGGGTGGGTGGGCGTGCAGGGGGCTGGGGGCTGCCCAGAGATGGCAGAGGGGGGCAGGGGGGCGAGAGACTGGGCTGAGAGCCCCGAGGCCCTGAGCATCGCCTCTGCTCCCGGTGGCCGGGCCAAGGGTGAGGCAAGACGGGAGCTGCGGACCGGGGTGGATGGGAGGCAGCGTCACACACAGGCATGGCCGAGGGCGGGGGCTGCTCCCAGGGTCCCTGCGGGGCTGATGGCCCTCAGGGGATCGGGGTCCGGGGTGATGAGGGCTCCGGGTTTCCAGCCCCTCTGGGGCCCCAGGACAGGGTTAGGTGGGGCCCGCAGTGACCACAGGACTGGCCTTTGTACCCCCGGGTCCCGCTGCTTGAAAAGCGCCATGTTGTCAGAGGTGCGACCCTTAGTGATATGGTGAGACTTGGAGCATCCTGTGGATTGGGGAGGACTTCTTGGAGCTTGCCTGGGACCTCTTAGCTCCTGTCTGCAGTCTGAGGTCCAGACGAGCATATGTGCTTCCCCAGGGAGGGTCTCACAGGCCAGATCTGGTTTCACAAAAGAGCAGCAGGGCTGGCCTGCTGGACCAGGCGTCACGTGCAGCCCCGCCTTCCCAGGACCCTCCCCTAGGTGGGCAGTGGGCATCCCCTTTGAGAGCGCTGCGTTCCCTCTCCTTTCTGGAGAATTACAGCCATGGGGGCTGTGGTCCCTGGGGCTCCAGGCAGCTGGGCCCCCTCCCTTTCTGCCCCCCAGCAGATCTCAGCCCTGACCCTCTTCCCAGTAAACCCGCTGGAACAGTCCTGACCCTCTTCCCAATAAACCCGCTGGAACGACCCCCAGAAATAGCCAGCGTCTTCGGGGGTTTCAGCTCAGTTCAGCCCCGCCCCGGCCTGTTCTGGGCTGTGTCCCACCCTGTCCCACCTCTGCCCAGGCCCACTCTCTCTCCTGGCAGGGGGATCCCCATCTCAGGGTCCGTCACACCCAGAGCAGCCTTCCTCAGCCCTGGCTGAGCCTGTCCAGTCGTCCGAATGCCCTGCAGGCGGAGGGCCAAGAATCCCGTGGGGCCCGGCCAGGCCCGGTGCTTCTCTTTGCCACCCCCATCCCTTCTCTGCACAGTTTGGAAAGCTCTTTGCAAAGTCCTCAAATTACAGGGCCGAGTTTCTCAAGGTGGGGACGCCGCTCTCTCATCAGGGGCTCTGGGTCCTCCTGGTGGAACGCGGGCAGGAAGCAGGAACCCGAGGCTGTGCTCCCCACACCCTGCCTGCGTCCCACCCCGGCCAGGGCCCATGAGGACTGTTCTTAGAGCTGACGGCAAATGTTTGTTCGAGATTCATTGAAAAGAGACTACTTGTGGAGTTAGAGGACAGGATGCGTCTCGGACTTTAAAGGAAGTGGGAAGCCCTCGGTTGTTCTGACTTGGGAGTCCTGGGGGTGAGGTCAGGATAACGGCGAGGAGGGTACTGCCCGCCAGTGTGAGGGCCCCCAGCCTTGGGTGGCGGGAGGTGAGACGCCCCGCCGGCCCCGTGGGGGTCTCCCGGATGGTCTGCCCTGCGACTGGCTCCCAGCCCTCCAGCGCTCAGGCCCTGGGCTCACGAAGCCATGTGCTCTTTCAATGTCGTTTCCCTTCCTCCGCCCTGCGGAGGTCTGAGGGTCTGCTGGTCTTCAGCACCGCCCGACAGGGACTTTGCAGGGAGGCCCACCCACTCCTGTGTGTGCTGTGCTCCCAGGAGGCCGAGGGGCAGGGTGGGCGGGCCTGGGACACCCAGGCACCAGGATGAGCCGGCCACTCAGCCAGGAGGCAGCTGACGTCCTGGGCTGGGACAGGCGGGGCGGGCCTCCCCGGGGGACAGGAGGGCGTGGAGATAGCGTCCAAGATACCGTGAGGCCCCTTGGAAACGAGGCATTTCTGTCGTCTGTCCTGCTGTTTCCCTTGGCGTCCAGCTGACTTACAAAGTTGTGTTGGCTTCAGGTGTCGTTACACACACACGTTCTTTCTCAGATTCTTTCCCTCACAGTTTATTACAAGACGCTGAGCAGAGGCCCCTGTGCCATATAAGCAGGTCCTTGATGTTTGTCTCTTACACACAGTGAAAAAAGGAGACCTATGTACCGAGAGCTATACAACTATCTTAGTTTGAAAAAATCCCAAACCGACAGGAATGTGCAAGGACCCACCGTGCCCCTGTGCGGTCCCTGCCCACCGCACCCGCCCCACTTTAGCCCTTTCACCTGGAAAGAGGGCTGGGCTTTGTTTGCTTCTCAGGCGGCAACGACGTGATTCAGGAGCCAGGCATCGTTCCACGGGACCCAGAGAGAGCGGTGGCCGGGCCGCCGCCCCATGCTTCAAAACGCAGGGCTCCCGAGTGCGCGGGACTCGGGTCCCCAAGGGGGAGCCCCGGGTGGGGGGCCTGGACTTGGGGTCACGGTGTGTGGCTGGGCTGGATGCGGGGTCACCAACAAAGGCTTCTGCAGACTCAGCGCCGACTGCCACCCCGAGTTACTGCCGCCTGTGGGCGCGGGTTGAGCGGGGAGGTTTTATTGGCAGGGCCCAGAGGGCAGGAGGCCTGCCAGCCTCCTCACAGCCCGGGCGGGTCTCAGCTCGTGCTGGCCCTGGGAGCCACTCCTCGGTTTTGCAGATGAGGAAACTGAGGCCAGAGGCTGCCGGCAGGGGCTGGGGTCGGCCCTTGGGTTTGCCACTCTCTCCGGGCGGGGAGCTTGCTGTCTGGAGGAGGCACCGGGCTGGCCTGGTGTGTGTGTGGCGGGGGGCAGGGGGGGCGGGGGTCCCAGGCCTGGGGCAGAGGTGACCCCTCTCTGAGCCACGGTGTGCAGGGCCCTTGTGGGTGGCAGGAAAGCGTCTGCTGCCCCCACCGCTCAGCCCCGCATCCGTGGTTTCATCTTCCCCAGGGAGCTGGCCCTTCCCAGAGAACGTCTGGGGACCCTCCCCGACCTGCAGGGGGTTGGACAGCTGCCCAGCACCACCCGCAGCCCGGAGCTTGAGCCTCGGCTTGGCTTTCTCACGTCAAGTCCTTCCCTTCTCCTCAGTCACTAAATGCTCTGAAGGTCACCTCGAGGAGTTACGGCCTTTGTCTTTGGGGGCCTCGTTGTAACAGTGTTTGCCTAGTTTTTCAGGGGCAGACTGGCTGACAGTATTGTCCCAGTAGGAACTCTGCTCTGGAACGAGGAAGTCCATTTGGAAGCCAGCTAACGCTGAAAAAGGCTGACCTCTGCCATCTGACACGCCGGCCCCTTCCACAGGCCTGCAGAGCCCCCTCTGCACAGGCTGGGCTGCGGGGGTGGCCCGGGTCAGCTGCACCCCTCCTCAGAAGGCTGGTGCCGCGTCGGGGTGGGAGACAGGGGAGCCTTCCCGGGGGCCCAGCAGTCCGGGGCCGGGGCGGGAATCTGGACTGCCTCACTGCTTCTTCCGTCCTCCGCGGGGATCGGCTTTTCTGGGCCTGGCTGTCTGTGGTTTGGTGGTTGACAAGAACGCAAGGCAGGGAGTGCACGGCCAGATCCCTGAACAGAGATCGAGATAAAGCCTCCTGCCCAAGGCCTGCAGCAACCCCAGGCCTCAGTAAACAGCCCGCCTGCTGTGCGGGAGACCCGGGTTCAAGCCCTGGGTCAGCAGGTCCCCTGGGCGAGGGCATGGCAACCCACTCCGGTGTTCTTGCCTGGAGAATCCCATAAGGTCTGTAGCAAAGAGTCAGACAAGACTGATCACCTGGCGCTTTCCCTTTCCTGCCTGAGGCCAGGAGCAGCCCCAGGCCTTTGCACACAGGATCTGGGCCTGCTTGGCTCACTCCAGTGCCCTGACCTCGCTGCCCACACCGAGTACGTCTCACCTCATTTTTGTAAAAGCGTTCCTGGGGTGACCCACGGCACCCAGCTGCTGCCGCTCTTGGAACTCATTTCTCCTCGATGGACTTTCAGCCGTTGCCAGATTTCCTGTCTTTCAGAGGCTGCAGGGCGCTTGGAGGCCACCTGGCAGGTGGCATCCTGGGTCTGGCGGCCCACCTGTGCCCTTCAGGCCCTCGCTTCCCTTTTTTTTTTTCACCACAGAGTAACTAATCAGAACTGGGCCACAGACCGCACTTTTGGTAAAGTGTGATGGAAAGCAGCAGTCAGCAAGTGTGTATCTGTGTTCTGCCTGTGTGTATCTTAGTTCTTCTAAGATGTACAACTGTGTGAAAGAGTGGATCTTCCTTCTTTCACCTGAGAATGTGACACATTTTAATTTTCATGTCACCTCTTGCTTTCTCTCCCAGGTTCTAAGACACTTGGCAGAGACTATACACACCATCACCAGGCTGAGATAAGTTTTTTATTAAGTGGCCACCAGTAAACACACTGAATGTCTGGGTATCACATGGGCATTTGAAAAAAATGATCCATCCCCAAATCTTGACCCCCACACCCTCCTACTGGGTCTTTATATCTACCCCCTGCCCCAAGGATCTGCACAACACCCAGGGCTATGTGCTCAGTTGTGTCTGACTCTGCAACCCTGACCCCATGGACTGCACCCCGCCAGGCTCCCCTGTCCATGGGAAGCAAGCATACTGGAGACCCGTGCCGTTTCCTACTCCAGGGGATCTTCACGACCCAGGGGTTGAGCCCGAGCCTCCTGCATCCCCTGCATTGGCAAGCGGGGATTCTCTACCACTGAGCCACCCGAAAGCCCAGCTCTATATCTGATAGGTATCAAATCCTTTGAAATGATCAAATGCCCACTCGCAAGTCTCTGCACTACCAACTGCTTACATGCATTCAACATGTGTGACTTTGCTATTCCTAGAAGTTCAGGTTGGCCGTAAGGAAAGAGCTATAAGTTGGAGCAGTCCAGAGCAAAGGATATGAAAACCAGACCTTCCACCCGAGTCGGGAGTGTTTCTTTCAGGAGGAAATAACTGTAGTCTTCTAAGATGATTAAAAAAAAAAAAAAAAAATCTACCTTTTACTGAAAGGAAGCCAGTCACTGCTTTTAATAAATTCTTTGGCTACAAAGATGAAACAGGCAGAGAACAACAAAGAAGATAATATTAACATAATTGTATGTAATTGGATAGAGGTGCAATATTTAATATTATAGAGGAAATATCCCACAATGCAGACCCTGGATTAATTCTTTATATCTTTGGACTGCACTTATCAAATAAAACTCTAGTTATAGGAAAAGCAAACACATAAATCTTGCCAGCATTGTTAGCTGGCAACTCCCAGCAAGGGCTAATTGTATTATATATCTTCTGCAGCCATGCCTAGTGGTTGCCAGGTCCAAATGCATTATTATTTGTAACATGGACAAATGCCATTTTGTTCTTTGGAATGTGAGTTTGGAATTCCATGAAGGCCTAAAGTGTGCCCCTCTTCTATCCTGGTAGGAAAAGTAAGACCTCAGTGAGGACAATCTGTTGTAGAATTCTCCCATGAAGATAAAAATGTTTCCCTTGGGAGATATGAAACCAAATCTGCGAGGAGTGGCCTCTGAAGGGCCATTAGGGGGGAGGTGCAGCCCTTCTAACTCTCCTCTTGGGAAAGCCTTTGCCCCAGGAGGAAGGCCTGCTGCGCATTTGCCAGCGCCTGAGCCGGCGCTGCTCTGCTCGTCTGTGGCCAGGGTCTGTGCACCCGGTGCCCCGTCACAC
>SJYX01013610.1:63702-75182 GCA_006410675.1 Oreotragus oreotragus
TGTGTGTGTCTGCGTGTGTCTGCGCGTCTCTCTGTGTGTGTCTGTGCGTGTCTGCGTGTGTCTGCACGTCTCTGTGTGTGTGTCTGTGTGTGTCTGTGCGTGTCTGCGTGTGTCTGCACGTCTCTCTGTGTGTCTGCGTGTGTCTGCGCGTCTCTCTGTGTGTGTCTGCGTGTGTCTGCGCGTGTCTCTCTCTGTGTGTCTGCGTGTGTCTGCGCGTGTCTGTGTGTGTCTGTGCGTGTCTGCGTGTGTCTGCGCGTCTCTGTGTGTGTGTCTGCGTGTGTCTGCGCGTCTCTGTGTGTGTGTCTGCGTGTGTCTGCGCGTCTCTCTGTGTGTGTCTGTGCGTGTCTGCGTGTGTCTGCACGTCTCTGTGTGTGTGTCTGTGTGTGTCTGTGCGTGTCTGCGTGTGTCTGCACGTCTCTCTGTGTGTCTGCGTGTGTCTGCGCGTCTCTGTGTGTGTGTCTGCGTGTGTCTGCGCGTGTCTCTCTGTGTGTGTCTGCGTGTGTCTGCGCGTCTCTGTGTGTGTGTCTGTGTGTGTCTGCGCGTGTCTCTCTGTGTGTGTGCGTGTGTCTGTGCGTGTCTCTCTGTGTGTGTGCGTGTGTCTGTGCGTGTCTCTGTGTGTGTGTCTGTGTCTCTGTGTGTGTCTGTTCTTTGTGTGTCTGTGCGTGTGTGTGTGTCTCTGTGCGTGTCTGTGTGTGTCTGGGGCGCTGGCTGGAGCACTGCCCAGTGTGTGGGTCCCTGGCAGCCCCAGGCAGAGGGGCGCCTGTGTGCTCCATGGGCTCCATCAGGGAAGAAGGCCCCGAAGGCCGGCAGGGCGTGTATGTGGAGGGGCTGCTGTGCCCAGTGTGCCAGGNTGTCTGTGTGTGTCTGGGGCGCTGGCTGGAGCACTGCCCAGTGTGTGGGTCCCTGGCAGCCCCAGGCAGAGGGGCGCCTGTGTGCTCCATGGGCTCCATCAGGGAAGAAGGCCCCGAAGGCCGGCAGGGCGTGTATGTGGAGGGGCTGCTGTGCCCAGTGTGCCAGGCCGGGCACCTGGGTGGGGCGGCCGGCTGAGCTGGAGAGACCCATTGCTGCTTGATGGCGCCCCGAGTCCTGTTGGAGAGTGGGGTCCCCTTCTCGCCCTGGGCCTGGAGGGGACTCAAGTACTTGACTCTAAATGTCTGCTGTTTTGGGCTTCGCAGGCGGCGCTAGTGGTAAAGGAAAGATCGGAAAGACAGTGAAGTTGCTGCGTTGTGTCCGACTCTTTGTGATCCCAGGGACTGCAACCCGCCAGGCTCCTTTGTCCACAGGATTCTCCAGGCAAGAATCCTGGAGTTGGTTGCCATGCCCTCCTCCAGGGGATCTTCCTGACGCAGGGATTGAACCCAGGTCTCCTGCATTGGAGGCAAATTACTGTCTGAGGCACCAGGGAAGTTCAGTGGTAAAGGACCAGCCTGCAGTGCAGGAGACACAAGAGGCTCAGGTTCGATTCCTGAGCCGGGAAGATGCGCTGGAGGAGGAAATGGCAACCCACACCAGTATTTCTGCCTGGAGAATCCCATGGACAGAGGAGCCTGGCGGGCTACGGTCCACAGGGTCGCAGAGTCGGGTATGACTGTGTCACTGAGCATGCCACGTCCCCTGCGTGGAGCCGGGCGGTGGGCTGGCAGCTCTGCCTGAAGGAGGGGGCATGGGGGAGACTCACTGGACCGCTGGGGGCCGGCCAGGGACGGTGATGAGCTCGTGGACCCATCAGGGCCGTGGTCCCCCAGGGTCTGGATCTGCTGAAGCTCAGGGCGTCACAGGCTGTACAGCAGCACCCGGGGTGGCCAGAGGTGTCTGCCAGGCCGAACACTGTGGGCAAGGGGGCTGCCCTCTGCTTCCTGACTCCCGGAGAACCTGTCCGTGGGGACGAGGCTCTGCCCGGCGGCCGCAGTCTCGAGCCAAACCCGGCAGGCCCTGGTGCCTGGCCAGGTAACCCCTGGGTCGGTCTGCACTGCTGCGCAGGGGGATTGCGGCCTCGGGCGGGGTTCCTTTCCTGGGCCCATGGTCGGGCTCAGGGTGGGAATCGGAGGCGCAGGCTGTGGGTGGACGTGTGACACTGGCCGGCCGCCCAGGGTCTCCATCCCCAGCTGCGCACGCAGGAGGCTTCAGGGCAGAGGCTGCTGTCCGGCGGTGCACGTGGGCTGTCGTCTCTGCAGCTACTGCCTTCTGCTCAAGGGGGAAGACCCCCCACCCTGGGGCCCGTGAGACGGAGGCCAGGCCAGGTCTGGGGCCTGGCAGGAGTGGACGGCGCGTGGGCCTGGCAGCTGGGTCTGGGGCCTTGCGGGCTGCAGCAGGCGGCCGCTGTGGGCTGCCTGCTCGGGGGGCCTGAGGCAGCGCTGTCTGCAGAGAGAGCAGAGCACGAAGGGTTAACAGGTTTCTTCCATGAGAAAGCGGGCGCTCCCCAAGAGCCAGGCCTGGTCTGTGCAGATAAGCTCTGCTGCGGTGGGACCAGCCCCGGAGTGAGACGCCCTGGCTCCCCATCCATGGCGGCTCCCCTGTCCACGGCAGCCCGCGCTGTGCTGGGCCCGGAGCCTGCTGCCAGGAGCCCCAGTGAGTGCCCCGTCCAGGTGCCCTCGTGGCTGGGGTGGGGGGGGTCCGCAGCCGTGCCCCCGGAGGGTGGGTGGGAGCCGTTGGTGCTGGGTCTTGCCTGGGGCCTCGGGCAGCCGCCTGCGTCTCTGCTCAGGCCCAGAGGCGGGGCCCCGCTGCCTTACTTTCCTCTTTTTTGGGTGCTTTCTTTTTGAGACAGAGTTGGGGGAGGCGTAAGTTCCGTTTCTGAGCTTCGTGCAGCCGGGGTGGGACCCGTGACCCTGCGCGAGTTTCCTGGGCTTAGGTTGTCCTCAGGCGGCGTGCTGGGAGGGAGCTGGACGGGCCTGCGGCTGCCCCTCGCAGCCAGAACCGCCCCCTTCTGCCTGGCCTGCGGCTGCTCTGCAGCCACGCCTGTCTGGGGTCTGCACGCGGTCAGCATAAGGCTGTCCCCCAGGGCACCACCTCTCAGGTGTCCCCCGGAGTGGGCTGTCCCCCGGGGGTCAGGAGGCCCCTCAGAGACCCCGCACCTTGCTGAGGCTTCTCACCCTGCCTGCTCTCCTGCCCTGGAGCCGGCCTGTCCCAGAGGTGGCCCTTGGGTCAGGCCCGGTTCTCGGGAGGCTCGCGGGAGGGGATGGTCCCTGGGGAGGGATCGTGTGGAGCCAGCATCAGAGGAGGGGAGCCCCAGGGAGCTCTTGGGTTTCCTCCTCTCTCTGAGAGGGTCTTGACTACAGTCAGATGGCGCCTGAGGCAGTAATGGGAGCCGTCCCCGGAGGCTGCTGGGGCGCCCGCCTCCCGCCATCAGCCCTGGCTGGGCCAGCTCTGTGCCCCACCTAGGCTGGGATCACAGCCGCGGGTCCCCGAGAAAGGAGCGGCCGCCCACGTGACGGAGGGGTGGCAGGGAGCCAGGCTCCCTGAGTCCACCAGCGGCCCCCACCACCCGGCGTGGGGTCGTGTCCAGACGGGAGGAAAGTCCCTGGAACATGCTCCGTTCTGGAGGGCCCAGCTGCGCCCCGTCCCACACGCGTGTGCTGACCATGCTTCTGTGTGCACCCCGGGTGTCCGGCTGCTCGGTGTTGGCGCCTCTTGGTAGCCGAGAGGCCCAGAGCCGCCCCATCTCAGCAGGCGGTGTCTGCGGCCCGGCTGTTGGGGTGGCCGTGGCCTCGGGCCTGGTTGAGGGGCAGCCGTGCTCCTCCCGCCCTGGAGCCCTCCTGAGTCTTTCTCTGAGTCCCTCCCATCCTGAGTGTTTTGCAGGAGCACCTTTGCCCCTGGGCTCTGTGGGACAGCGTGGGAGGCGGCGGTGGCGGGTTAGCGGGTGGTGAGCGGGACACAGCTGGGCCGGTGGGCCTTGCCCGTGGCCCTACCGCCCGCTGTGGGTTTCGGTCATTCCTGGCCACGCCAGGGTGCTGGTGGCGGGATGCCCCCGGGAGTGAGTGTCCTTTGACGAGGGCCCTTCGGAGGTGCCGTGAGCAGGCCCTGCCCGCCTCTCCACACTGAGCTCCCCCGCCCACCAGGCGCTGGCTCCGGGCGGCCAGCCAGATGCCAGGCGCACGCGTGTGGAGGGCACTCCCAGGTGGGGGCAGGGTGCCGGGCCCGCCTCCCGCCTGGCACTGTGGTCTGGGGGTGGGACGACACTGCCTGTAACTCGGGCAGGGGGGCTGTGTTGGTGGTGGGGTCGGCTCGGGGCGGGGCAGGAGGGCTGGGTGCACAGGACAGAGACTAAACTTGCCAATTCAGGGGTCACCCGGCCAGGCCCCTGGCACATGGCGTCTCAGCATCTGGTCCTCCCTGAGATGGCACGGGGGCCTCGCAGGCCAAGAGCGAGGGTTAGGGAAACCTGTGGAGGCTCTGGTGCTCGGGGCCCATCCGCCCCGCAGAGGCTCTGGGGTCTTGTCCCCCCTGCAGAGGCTCTGGGGGCTTGGAGCCCATCCACCTGCCACCCCCCTCGTGGCTCCCAGCTGTGGGCTGGAGCATCCGTCTCCCGCCGGAGCCCCGGGTGGGAAGGCCAGCTGGCCCTCCAGGACGGACGCTGGGGGAGATGCCATGCCGGGGGCGGTGTCGGCTGGAGGGGCCGTGGGGGGCTCCTGGCCGCTGCTCTCCTCTCAG
The DNA here is from genome assembly GCA_006410675.1 of Oreotragus oreotragus. Lineage (NCBI taxonomy): Eukaryota > Metazoa > Chordata > Mammalia > Artiodactyla > Bovidae > Oreotragus > Oreotragus oreotragus. The sequence continues at coordinate 68,350 of SJYX01013610.1, forward strand.
GGTTTCCTCTGTCTTTGCTGCAGAGAGTTACTGTCTCAGCCCCAGACTTGCTGTGGGAGCAGCGGAGCCTCCGGGCTCGAGCAGTGCTGTTTCTCCGGCCTGATCGCAGGGTGCTCCCTCTTGGCCCGTGCCCCTCGGGGCGTGCACTGGTGTCCAGGCCCTGGATTTCAGGTCCGGCGTCAGTCCTGGCCGCAGAGCAGGGAGGGCAGGGGCGCTCGTTAACTCTGAGTGTCGTGGGACCTAAAACTCCTGGTCCTAGCCCTGGGTCACTTGGAGGAGAGCCCGCCGCGGGGGCCGTGGCCGCAAGGGGAGCCCAGGGAGTGCCAGTCCGGCTCCCCACGAGGCCGGCAGGTGGGGCCGCTGTCCTGGAGGTGCCCTGCGCCCCCGAGAGGGCTGGGTGGCTCCGTCGCCCGCACCCCTGTGCAGGCCGCCCATGCTTGGTGGCGGGAGGGGGCCGTCGCGGGCCAGTTGACCCTTGGGAGCGCCTCTGGCCCTGAGCCTCGTGCTGAACCCCAAACATGGAGGCGGAGGAGCTGCTGCCCTCGGGGCCTCGGCGGGCAGGGCTCTGACCGAGGCACCCCCACGCTCTGTGGAAGGCCCTGCTGTCATGACAGGGACGCCCAGTCTCCTCCGGGAGCAGGAGCCAGAGCGCCGTGCAGACTTCCCGCCCTGAGTCTGGAGCCCTGCGCTCCACACGTCCCTGGTCCCCACTCGCGTTTACTGATTCGGGGTTCAGTTTCCATCTCGTGGAGCCATCAGTGGGGCATCAAAACTGGTGAGGGGAAACCAGCTGCAGGGCAGGTGAAAAGGTTGGAGACCGTGAGGTGGGTCAGCATGCAGGGTGAGCCCCAGCGGTGGCACGCTGGGGGCGGCACGCTGGGGGCTTCTGAGGGGATCCTGCCTGTGAACCGAGGTGGGCTGTGCGTCTGAAGGGGAACAGACGGGCCAGCTCTGCCGGGGGTGGTGGGGGTCCGCCCCACTGTCTCCAGGCCATCCTGTGATTAGACGTCTGATGCGAGCCTGGCCTGCCCGTGGGGTTAACCGTGGGGGTTAACCTGCCCCAGGTTAACCCGTGGGGCTGCCTGTCCTGAGTGCCCTGGCCTGGGGACAGCAGGGTGGGTGGGGCCTGCCCTCCCAGCTGGACTGGCCCCAGATACCTGATCTGCATTGGGGGCGCCCTCGTCACGTGGCCTGAAGGCCGCTGGGCCCTCAGGGGCACCGGGGGACCCGCCCCAGGAGGATGGATGCTTTGGGGCCCCCGGGATTCCCTCTGCTTGGGCTAGTCCTGGGGCCCCGTCATCAAGAACAGCAGAGTGAGCGCGGGGCTGCAAGCCCGGAGCAGGGTCTGGGCCCCAGGAGGACCCCCGCCCTTCAGAGCCCCCATGCGAACGGAGGGCTCAGGCCCTGGGGGTCTCCGCGGCCCTGGGGTCTCCGCGGCCCTGGCGGGCTCTGTGCCAGGGGCTCCTCTGTGCGCGCAGGAGCTGTGACCTGCTGCTCCCCTGAGAGGTGAAAGCGGGCGCTGCCCAGAAGTGAGGGTGCTTCAGGGTGACAGGCGTTTCCGTTTTGTGGAAGCACAGCTGAGCCCCTCCAGTGGAAACGTTGGGTTTTTCCTGCAGTGACGACCCTGATCTCTGTGCGTGGCTGTCTTGGGTTTCATCTTGGCCGTGCTGGGTCTCTGTGGCCGCCGGGCCCTCTCCGCTGCAGCGAGCACCGGCTTCTCATCGTGGCGGCTCCTCTTGCTGTGGACCACAGGCTCCCGGGTCACGCGCTTCACTGCTCCAGGGCACGTGGGGTCTTCCCAGCCCAGGGCAGGAACCCGTGTCTCCTGGTTGGCAGGCGGCTCCTCACCCCTGGGCCACCAGGGGAGCCTGGGAAGCAGTTACTCTTTGATCCTTAGCCAGGGGTCTCGGCTGGAGCGGGTTGAGGAGAAGGCTGCCCCCGGCCCGGTCCAAGCCCCCCACCCGTGGCCGCTGCTTGCTTGGGAGTGCGCTCGTCCCGGCGCGTGTGTCTCCGTGGTGCTGGGCCCGAGCCCTGGGGAAGCCTCGAGGCTGACTCCCCGCCCACGTCTGCGGAGGAGTCCCGGTTGAAGGATGAGCGGTGCAGTTGGGTCCCCCATGGGGGCCGAGGCTCGCGATGTGCTGGGGGCAGCCTCAGGCCGGGGGTTTAGGAGCCGCCTGGTGGGTGTGCTGGGGTGGCCTCCAGGCCGCTTGGGGGGTGGCTGGGGTGGCCGCTCAGGGGGTGTGCTGGGGTGGCCTCCAGGCCGCTTGTGGGGTGGCTGGGGTGGCCGATCAGGGGGGGTGTGCTGGGGTGGCCTCCAGGCCGGGGGTTTAGGAGCCGCTCGGGGGGTGTGCTGCTGTGTCTGTGGTGCGCTTTGTGTGTGTCCCGCGTCCTCTGTGCGTGTTGCACGTGGCGTCTACACCGTGGTCAGAAGCCGCGGGTGGGACGGCAGAGGCCCCCAGGCGCTGGGCTTCCTGTGTGCATGCCCTTGCCTCACTTGGCCCACCTGCAGCAAGCGGCCCGTCCTGGCTTGGGGGGCTTCGTGGCGCCGTCTCTGTCTCCACGTCGTCGGGCCCACGCGTCTGGTGGTGCCCTGTCCCGTGCCCCGGCCCATTCTGTCCGCTTCCGGCCTCTGGTCTCAGAGCCCCCTCGGTTGGGGGGATGGGCGGGCTGTCCCAGCTCCCGACTGAGGTCGCCGCTTGCTTTCCCAGCTGTGCTGGGAGTTAGACCCTCTGCAGGTGCCCGGCCGCCCTGTGCCCAAGGGCTTTCAGGCCGACCCGCCAGAGGCCCCCCAACCGCAGGCTGTGCTTCCAAGGTGGGGGCTGGGGTGGGCGCCCCAGGGCTTTTGCGCTGAGCAGAGCAGAGGCCCTGCCCATACCAGCCACCTCTCCCAGCTGAGACATACAAGACCCAGGCGGGGGCTTTGACTTTGTGCACGGCCGGGCAGACGGGAGCCCGACACCCCTCCGGGGGCGGCCGGTGCCTGGGGCTGGGCCAGCTTGCGTGCCCTCCAGCGTCCTGGAGCTTCCGTTGACGCCAGAGACTCGGTCGGAAACGCCGGCCTCTCGTTGCCAGAAAAAGGATTGTTACTACGAGAACAGCACAGTCCTGGGGAAAGGGCGCCGAGCGACCGGCGGGAGGGCGCCGAGCGACCGGGAAAGGGCGCCGAGTGACCGGGAAACGACGCCGAGCGACCGCGGGAGGCAGACAGGCAGGGGCCGGCGCTGCCGCGAGGGCAGCTGAAGGCAGTCGTGTCTCTTCAGGGGCTTCCCGGGTGGCGCGAGGGGCAGAGAGCCTGCCAGTGCAGGAAACGGGAGAGACGCGGGTCCGACCCCTGAGTTGGGAAGACGCCCTGGGGAGGAAACGGGGTCCCTAGGGGTGTGCTGTTGGCTTTGTTTCAACCTGCCGCCAGAACCCCGGCTTCAGAGAACACTCGAGCGCAGGATCGCACGTCCCCTGGCGCTGGCCCTCCTGCTCCCCGGTGCCCCTCCTCGCGCTCCGTCCCGTCTGCCGAGAGCAGGCGCCGGTGGTGTGCCGTCTGCGTCTCCCGGAACAGGCGCGTTCCCTCTCGCGAGCCCTGCGGTCCCGTCACAGGCACCGGGACTTGCAGTGAGTGCCGGTCCTGAGTTTCGCCATCAGCCCAACAACATCTTTCGTGAAAAGCGCTGGGCCGTGCTCTGCACCCTGATGCCCTGCCTCCATCTTCTTTCGCGCGCCCACCCCCCCCCTTCCGGAACCTTCCTGAGCCTTCTGGAGCCGGCCTATGTCCCCGTGGCCTCTCTCCTGAGGAGAGTGGTCCCCACTTGGCTTTCAGCTCATGTTGGGGCTCAGGAGCCCGAGCAGGCGCGTCCTCTCCTGGGTGTCGTCAGCCCGTGACCCTCACGTTCACCTGACCTTGGTTTGCTGGGTGGTCGGCTCGTCTGGGCACCACCCCTGCCATGTGGGCAGCTGGAGGGGCCGTGGGCAGCCCTGTCCCTGCCGCCAGGTCTCACCTGTGCTCCTAGCATCTGTTGTCAGTTCCCCCGCCCCCGCAAGCACTGACCCCATCTCTGGGCCCCACAGACCTGTGCCCCCACGGTGGTCCCCGGGGCTGGCAGCGGGCAGTGTGGGTCCATCCAGCAAGGGCCAGGGCTCTGCCCGCTGAGTGCTTCCACGGGCTGGGCCCTAGGCAGCTTCTGGGGAGGGGCTGGGAGGCCTGGGAGGTGGGGCGTGGAGCTGAGTGGGGCCTCTGGATTTTGGGGGGGGCTCGGCAGGGGGCGACCCCTGGNCGCCGAGCGACCGCGGGAGGCAGACAGGCAGGGGCCGGCGCTGCCGCGAGGGCAGCTGAAGGCAGTCGTGTCTCTTCAGGGGCTTCCCGGGTGGCGCGAGGGGCAGAGAGCCTGCCAGTGCAGGAAACGGGAGAGACGCGGGTCCGACCCCTGAGTTGGGAAGATGCCCTGGGGAGGAAACGGGGTCCCTAGGGGTGTGCTGTTGGCTTTGTTTCAACCTGCCGCCAGAACCCCGGCTTCAGAGAACACTTAGCGCAGGATCGCACGTCCCCTGGCGCTGGCCCTCCTGCTCCCCGGTGCCCCTCCTCGCGCTCCGTCCCGTCTGCCGAGAGCAGGCGCCGGTGGTGTGCCGTCTGCGTCTCCCGGAACAGGCGCGTTCCCTCTCGCAAGCCCTGCGGTCCAGTCACAGGCACCGGGACTTGCAGTGAGTGCCGGTCCTGAGTTTCGCCATCAGCCCAACAACATCTTTCGTGAAAAGCGCTGGGCCGTGCTCTGCACCCTGATGCCCTGCCTCCATCTTCTTTCGCGCGCCCACCCCCCCCCTTCCGGAACCTTCCTGAGCCTTCTGGAGCCGGCCTATGTCCCCGTGGCCTCTCTCCTGAGGAGAGTGGTCCCCACTTGGCTTTCAGCTCATGTTGGGGCTCAGGAGCCCGAGCAGGCGCGTCCTCTCCTGGGTGTCGTCAGCCCGTGACCCTCACGTTCACCTGACCTTGGTTTGCTGGGTGGTCGGCTCGTCTGGGCACCACCCCTGCCATGTGGGCAGCTGGAGGGGCCGTGGGCAGCCCTGTCCCTGCCGCCAGGTCTCACCTGTGCTCCTAGCATCTGTTGTCAGTTCCCCCGCCCCCGCAAGCACTGACCCCATCTCTGGGCCCCACAGACCTGTGCCCCCACGGTGGTCCCCGGGGCTGGCAGCGGGCAGTGTGGGTCCATCCAGCAAGGGCCAGGGCTCTGCCCGCTGAGTGCTTCCACGGGCTGGGCCCTAGGCAGCTTCTGGGGAGGGGCTGGGAGGCCTGGGAGGTGGGGCGTGGAGCTGAGTGGGGCCTCTGGATTTTGGGGGGGGCTCGGCAGGGGGCGACCCCTGGGCCCTAGCGGTTCCTATTTGTCTCGTGGCGAGGCGTGGGGACGTGGACGGACGGAACACGCTCGCCCTGTGCGTCTGGGCTGGGATTTTTCTGGGGACTTGGGGGTCACCCATGAGTCACCCCCCACCCCCCACCCCGACCCCTGACAGGGCCTGGTGAGTGGGTAATTCTCTGCCGTGGCTGTGCTTGGGGCTGGCCCGGGGCCTGAGAGAAGCCAGCTTTGGGTGCCTTTTCCGCGAGTCCTCGCTCAGTCCTTTCAGCAGGGCCGCTCGGCCACAGAGGGCCCGTGGGTGGCGCTGACGTGCAGGAGGCTCTGGCCACTCTCTAGCTCCCCTGTGTCCCGGGCGGCTCCCAGAGCGGCGTTGACCCTGAGCCAGGCCCATGCTGAGAGTGGTGCCTACCTGGTTTTTCTGCTCGTGTTGCACTGGAGCACACGGTGAGGCCTGTGTCTGAGGGTCTGGGCTGGCCCACCGTTGCTCTGTGGACGGCTGATGCCAGTGGTCTCCATACACTCGCAATGGGGTTGGCGGCCCAGGCCTTCCCGACAGGAACAGCTGCGGAGACGGCAGGGCCGCAGTGGGCCACCTGCCTGTGGGTGCTCCGTGTGGGCTCCAGGCCCCTCACGAGGCGGGGCTCCCAGCGGGCGGGGTCCCCAGGCCCGGGGGCCGGAGGCGCTGTCAGGGCAGAGCCTCCTTACAGAGGCCGGTCCCCGCTGACACTCAAGGCCAGGCTGGCGGGAGCCGCTGGTCATGAGATATTTGTCCTGGAGGACCTGTGATGCTGGAGCCAGACCCCGGGCTCTTGGACCCAGCTCTGCCCTCAGTCTCGTCTCTGCCTGGCGCCCTCGCCTGGACAGATCACCGAGGGCGTGAGGGCCGGGTCGAGAGGGGCCGGTCCCCTTGTCACCGCCCCCCCTCACCCCTCCCAGGGACTCCCGCCCCGTCTCACCTAGCCCCGCCCCGTCTCAGAGCCCCGCCCCGTCTGACCGCACCCCGCCCTGCAGGAGATGGACACCCCAGGGAGAGCAGCCCCTTCATCAGCCATGGGGAGGCCGACACAGAGAGCGTCTACGAAGGGAAGAACATGGCGCTATTCGAGGTGAACCTCACTTCTTCTGAGCGGGAGGTGGCGGGAGGAGCCGTCCTCCATAGGAGAGGCCCACCCCTGGCCTCACGGTGAATGGGAGGGTCCCGCCTCGGAGGGGCTGGACCCGGGCCATTTGGGAACCCTGGAGCTCTAACCTCGAACCCCTGACCCCTGGGCTGTGTCCAGAGCCCCCTGCCCACTTTGGATATGTTGGCCTCAGGGCAAACGGAGCGGGGGCACCCCCAGGTGGTTGATCTGGGCAGTTGGGCGATATCTCCGGGGTGGGGGTGGGGAACTGACTCCAGGGCTCGGCCCCAAAACAGGAGGAGATGGACAGCCGCCCCATGGTGTCCTCACTGCTCAACAAGCTGGCCGCCTACACCAGCCTGAGTCAGGGCGC
>SJYX01013610.1:97871-127688 GCA_006410675.1 Oreotragus oreotragus
CTCTCTGTCTCTGTGAGCTTGGCTTCGAGGAGAGCTGGGCATCTTGCAGCGAGCCCCTTGGTGTAGCTTTGCCTGAGGCTTTTCCTGTGGGTGGCCGGGTTGTGAGTTCGCCTGCGGGGAGACTCGGCTGCACTGAACGTGAGCGCGGGACCAGCCGCTAGTCAGGATCCGAGCCCCGCAGCCCGTGAGAGGCTCCCGTCGGTCCTGTGCAGGGTGGGCGGGCCTGTGTCCAGAGCCGGGGCGGCCCTTACTCTTCAAGGGCCTCTCGCGTGTCCATGGGCAGGGCCCCAGGCAGGGCAGGGGCCTTCAGTCGTGACGTCCTGGGGTGGGCACGCCGGGGCCCGCCGTGGCCCACCATTGGGCGCGGGGGTCAGCCTGGTGCTTCGGGCCCGCAGGTGGAGCGCGACATCTCGGCCTTCACCTACGAGCGGACGCTGATGATGGAGCAGCGCTCACAGATGCTGAAGCAGATGCAGCTGACCAAGACGGAGCGGGAGCGGGAGGTGCGCACGCCCTGGTCTCGGCGGATGTCGCCTCCACGCCGGGCCGCCCCTCCCCTCTGCTGTGGTCTCGGTCACGCCCTCGCGGGCCTGGGCTCGGGGGCCATGTCGCTGTGTCCGTCTGGGGTCCGTGGGGCCAGCTGGCTGCTCTCCCCGTGGGGGTTCCTGAGCTGGAGGGCGGCGCAGCCCCGGGCCAGCCCTGCGCTCTCAGGGGCCGCGTGTGCCCGTGATCGTGCGGGCCGGTGAGTGAGGCTGCACTTCCCCACGCCCGCCAGGCCCAGCTGATCCATGACAGGAACACGGCTTCCCACTCAGCCATGGCTGCCGGGGCCCAAGCCCCGTCCACACCCGACAGGGTGCAGATGACCTGGACGAAGGAGAAGCTGGTCGCCGAGAAGCATCGGAACAAGGACGCCGCTGTGTCCGGGTTCAAGGACCTCTTCAGCCTGAAGCCGTGAGTGTCACGCTGCCCCGACTGCAGCTGAGGGGCCCCCCGCTGTCCGTCAGGAGCCACACCCACACGGCCCATGAGCGGTGGGGTGGGGCCGGCCTAGGGCTCAGTTAGCGGCGATGAGGGTGAGGAGGCTGGTGTTCCTGGCAGCGGTCCCAGCATCCAGAGGTCAGGGCCAAGCCCCAGTGGGGGCCCTCCGGGCTGCCCTTCTGCCCGGGGCCCAAGCCCTGCTTGGCCTACGGCTGCAGCGTTGAGCTGAGAGCCCTGGGGCTGGCCCCGTCCCAGTGCGCGGTGTGGCTGGGCCTGGGAGATGGAGGGGTCCTGGGTGGGAGGCCAGGACAGCATGTGCAGAGTCTTGGGCGGTGGAGCTGAGCTACGGAGCCCTACCGGCCACAGGGTCCAGGGGGTCCGAGGGGCCCGTCCCCTCAAGAAGGACGCTGTCGGCCAAGAAGGGGGGCCTGGCGGAGCTAGAAGCTGTGCGACGCGTGCTGTGTGTTCTCCTGAAGTAACACACTCTCCGTTTTCTCTCCCGTGTAGAGAATGGGGAAACCTGTAAGTCGCTCCCTTACCCCGGACCTCGTAGATGTGGTTGCCTGGCATGCGCTGCACACACAACCCCCTGAACCGCGTGTGCCTGTCCGAGTGTGTACACAGCCCCGTGTGTGCAGGTCCAAGTGTGTACACAGCCCTGCGTTTGCAGGTCTGAGTGTGTACACAGCCCCGCGTGTGCAGGGCCCAGTGTGTGGGTGCTTCTGTATGTGTGTGCGCCTGGCCTTGTGCACACGTGTGTCCATGCATATTTGCTTGGCCCCACGTGTGGGTTGGTGTGTACATGTGTGACCCCATGTGTGGGTGTGCTCGGTCCTATGTGTGTGCATGTCTGTGTACACGTGCCTGGCCTGTGTGTGTGTCTGTGTGTGTGTACATGTGTCTGTGTCTGTGCCTGGCCTGTGTGCATGTCCGTGTGTGTACTTGTGTGTCCGTGATGTGTATACACACCTGGCCTGTGTGTGCGTCTGTGTGTGTACATGTGTCTGTGGCTGTGCCTGGCCTGTGTGCATGTCTGTGTGTGTACTTGTGTGTCCGTGATGTGTATACACACCTGGCCTGTGTGTGTATGTGTGTCTGTGTGTGTGTACGTGTGTCTATGGCTGTGCCTGGCCTGTGTGCATGTCCGTGTGTGTACTTGCGTGTCCATGATGTGTATACACACCTGGCCTGCGTGTCCGTGTCCGTGTGCCTGGCCTGTGTGCGTGCATATATGTGTCCATTGTGTACTTTGGCCTGGCCTGTGTGTGTGCTCGTGTGTGTGCACGTCCGTGTCCATGTGCCTGGCCTGCGTGCATGTCTGTGTATCTGCGTGTCCGTGTACATGCGCCTGATCTGTGTGTGCGTGTCTGTGTACGTGTGCTGCTCCCCTGCCCTGGCTTTCGGTAATTTCCTGTTGAGTTTGCTCCCTCTGTCCAGAGCCGCTCAGGGCACATACCCGAAATTCCTTGTCTGGCTAGTGCTTGAGGACCAGGCGAGCCGGCCTTGAGCGGCTCTGCAGTGGAGCGGAGCCTGGCTGTGCCTGAAACTGCACTGCTTGTTCCCCCACATCCCTCGGGGCCAGGGGCTCGGGCTCCGCGTTCCGGCTCGACTGGACAGCGTGTCCCCCGTCTGCCCGGCGCCGGGCAGGCCCTGCCCCCAGGAAGCGGCGCCATCACTCTCGGCCAGGGATGTGGGTGAACCTCTGGAGCCGGGGCTCCAGGCCGGGGCTGCCGTCTGCCTCTGCCTGTCTGCCCTGGCGCCGGGTGACTTCCGGGCTGTCTTCCCTCCCTCAGGAGCCCTGGCTCCTTGCTCTGCAGCGCCGTGGGGTTCGGGACTGCACTTCCAGCCCCTAGACCTGAGCGGGCTGCACAGGGGGGACGAGACGCGCAGACGAGCTGGGAACGCAGGGCTGAAAACTCCTGCCCGCCGTTCTCTTGTGGCTTTAGCGCCCTCCACGCAAAGCCTCCTGACCGAAAACAAACACATGTCTGCGGACACAGGAGCGGGCGTCCCCGCAAAAGGCGCCGTGACCCCCGGGCCCGCGCCCCGTGTGCCCCGGGGGCCAGCAGGATGCGTGTGAGGCGGGCTCGGGGACGGCCTCCCCCAGACGCCCCCTTGGAGTCGGCAGGAGGGACTCCTGGAAGGTGGCGGTCAGCCTGCTGACGACACGTGCCTGCCCCGAGGGGGGCTCCCTGGGCCCCGGGAGCCGGGGGTGTGGTCATCAGTGTCCTCTGGGCCACCGGCCGGAGTGGGGATCTGGCTTCCAGCCCTGCGCCCAGGCTGGCCACGAGCCCTCCTCCGTGTGTCCAGCGGCCCTGGCCCGAGTGCCCCTCCCTGCCAGGCTCAGCTCCCGGCCGCCCGTCCCCATCGGTGGCCTCATAGCCAGTCTCTCTGTCCTGGAGACTCAAGAGCCGCCCAGCCTCTGCCCTCCACAGGGCCTGTCGTCTGGGAGGCGTGGGTCTGTCCGGCCCCAGACTCCTGATTTTTCGATTATATGTGTTTTCAAACCCTTAACCCAGAGAGACCCTTTAATATCACATGCACATTCCTGGGGTCACTGCCCCCAAACACACTAGTGATTGTGGTCCATCCCGGCAACTAATCCATGGTTCTTATAACAAAAGACCCCGACTGCCGTGGACGGAGGCCCAGCCTGTAATTTTATCAGACAAAATTGGAGAGAGGAAGCCAAGAGCTCCATTTCCCTGCTTCCCCCTGGTAATTGGTGGCTGTAATTGGCTTCATTTGGCCGAAGGGCTGTGTTGATCAAAGGCTGTGGTGCACGATTCCTCCGCGGGCCTCATGCTGTGCTCGGAGCATGGAAACCAGCCCTCCCCGGGCGACATCACAGCCCTCTGTGGACTCGCTGCCCCTGGGGCGCTCTGTGCGGCAGGTCGGACCTGTGCTCACCCGTCCTTTCTGAGGGGAGCCGGGTGGCCCGGGGCCCGGGGCCCGGGACGTGGCTGGAGGTGCCGAGTGAGTGCCTCCCTCCCTAGGAACCAGTCCAACGTGAGGAGGATGCACACGGCCGTGCGGCTCAACGGCGTCATCCTCGACAAGTCCCAGGACGCCCAGCTGGTCCTGCTGAACATGCCGGGGCCCCCCAAGAACCGGCAGGGGGACGAGAACTGTATCCTTCACTGACACTGTCCCCGTAGGGCGCGCCATGCCGCGCTGCCCCCGTGCTCAGTGGAGGCGCCCGGGGCGGGGGTCAGAGCGGAGGAGCCCTTGCTGTGGGCTGAGGGTCGGCCTGGGCAGCCCAGGATGTGGGGTCCTGGTGGGTGGACAGGGCCCCTTCCCGTCCCCTAGTCTGCCACCCCGAAGGACCTGGGTCCCAGCTTCCTCAACCTCCGGCCAGGTCCTGACGACGCGGCTCTCAGGGAGTCAGGGGCTCTCTTCGCATTTGTGTGGGGCCGGCTGCGTCCTTAACTCAGTCCCGCTGCAGACATGGAGTTCCTCGAGGTCCTGACCGAGGGGCTGAACAGGGTGCTGCTGGTCAGGGGCAGCGGCCGGGAGGTGGTCACCATCTATTCCTAGTGCATTGATGTCACTAGCCGGCCGGGCAGGCGTGCCAGTGGAGCCGCAGAGCGCGCTGGCTGGCGCTGACATCCCGTGGAAGTCGCTAGAATGGCCCAGGCGCTCTTGTCCAGGCCAAGCGCCGACGTGCACTCAAGCTTTCCTTGTGTCCACCCCTCCGGGCCCCTCCCTCCAGGAGGCTGGCAGAGACTGGAACGCAGTGGCCACCTCGTGTGGCCCAGCGAGGTGGAAAGCCGCCGGACAAACTCAGAGCTGACTCCCCGCGGAAAGCCCCGGAGACTCAGAGCTGACTCCCCAGCTGGGCCTTTGGGCTGATGCACACTTAGGGTTACTCTGAGCCCCGCCCCAGGTGCCCCTGAGAAGCCACACAGCCCCTGGGTGGCCCTGGGCTCTGGGTCTCCCCAGCTGTAGCCCCGCCTGGGTTTAGGCTCCGGGAAATGGCAGGAGACCGTGGGGACGCCTTTGGGACCTGGAGCCCTGCATGTGCGAGCTTCTGAAGCACACTTGCCCCAGCGACCCCAGTTCCCACTCATGCGGGAGGGGTCGGGCTGCGGCCAAGGCACCCAGCCATGCTTGGAGCGCTGAAGGTGGCCCCAGCCCTGTTCAGAGCACTGACAGGTGGCCCCAGGCCGCTGACGCGACGCCTTCCAGCCGTGTGTGCGTGCCGTCACACCCACCGTGTGTTGTTGGAGTCACTTGTGTGCCGCACTTTGCTTACGGCTTATTTATTTATTTAAACACTGAGGGGCGGGAGGTTCACTGGTAAAAGCTGTCCATACGGAGATCGCTTCGATGGAAGGGACCCCAAATGGCCCAGCCTTGCTGTCACTGGCTTCTGTGGGCTCCCCAGGAATCAGCCTGGTCTGTGGACTTAAGGTCAGGCCGAGGCTAAGCTTCCGGACGCGCCCGAGGGGTGGTTGGGCAGCGTGCAGTGGCCACAGCTAGTGCCAAATGCCACGGGTGGGCGGGGGTCTGGTTCAGGGCTGAGTTAGCAGGGAAACCCAGCCCAGTGGCTTCCGGCCCCCTCTTGCATCTGGGGAGGGCCTGCGGGTCCTGCTCTCGAGTCCCGTGGCCCCGGCTGGCGTGGGGCAGGGGCACGTGGCCCCCTGCCCTGTCTGTGTCTTCACCAGTGGCCTTTCCACTGTCCAACATGGAACCACAAGCCATTTAGAGTTGATTTCCGGTTTCCCTTTTTCAGGTTCTTTGTATCATTTTGTTAGCAGAAGAATAAAATTGTATAGAATTCGAATGTGTTGAAGGATCTCATATGACTCTTTTAGCCTAGGAATGAAACACTCGAGCTGCCTGCTGCTTCTCTTGGAGTTGACCTCAAGTCTGATCAGCAGGGCAAACCCAGATGCTGGAAGAGTGACCGCGTGAACTGGCTGAAAGAAGTAAAAACAGACCAGAGTAACCACAGCGGGTGATGGAGGGCCGAGCTGTCCCCAGACCCGGGTGGGCAGCCCGGCCGTGAGGCCCTGCTGTCTGCGGGGGTGACTCCGCCTGTAATCATCGGGAGAGAACCGTGATGAGGGGCCCTCTGTAACCGGACACGCAGGCTGGGGCCGCGACGGCCCTCCCGCCCGAGACAGGGACCCGAGGGAGGGAGGGAGGGAGGCCAGCAGGTGCTGCCCGGACGCAGAGACTGCTGTTGCCGCGTCTCGGGGTTAAGCCGGGTGACCCGGCAGCTTTGCTGCTGGACGCGATAACCGGTGGACACGGACTCCACAAAGGCGTGGCCGAGCGTGTCCCTCCCGACTCGGCTGTCCCCACGTGGGAGTACAGGCGGGCAGGACGCACACATTCTCGATGGTGCTGGTCAGTCCTGAGACGGCACAGGGCTGAGCTGCCCGCGGGGAGCCCAGAGCATCCCGCTAAGACACGTGGGTGCCACAGTCAGCTGCCCCTCGGGCCACAGAAATAGGCGTGGGCGATGGGGCAGACAAGGGGTAACAGAGCGAGAGGCTGGGCGGGCATGCAGTCTGTTCAGGTCACAAAATGTGCTCCGAGGAGGACATGACCCCTCGGCCTCCAGGCCAATTCCCCACCTCTGCACTGGGGTCCATGCCTGCCCGGTTTTCCCAGTGATGTCTGACTCCCGCACGCCAGACCCCTTCTCGTCCCCCTACCTGGGCTCTTGGCAGCACTCTCCCCCCAGACCCCCTCTCGTCCCCCACCCCGGGCTCTCGTCAGTACAGCTCCCCACTCCGGGGGATGCAGCACTGGCTGTGACCTTGGCGGCCTGTCCATCCCTTCTGGGTCCCTGCCCGGCTGTTTGCTGAGTCTCTGGGGAGGCACCGTGTTCCCATCGCCTGTCCCGTGGGGGGCGTGGCTCACCCGGTGCAGCATCAGGCTCTCCAGGGGGCGGAGAGGCAGCTGGGGCCCCCCCCCACCCCGGCCTTGTCTGTGCTCCTCCCAGGGCAGTGATCCCCCAGCCCCACCCCCAACCCTGCCTGAGGCGCCTGGGGTGTTGGGTGGGAGCAGAAGCACTGAGCCCGAGGGACGGCGTGGCTGATGCCGGCGGTTGGGGGGGCGCCGCCCTTCCCGCCCTTCAGGCCCAGACCCGGGGACTGTCCAGGTGCGGAGGCTGCGGGGGGCTGTGTCCTCCGCTCTCCACATGCCCGCCCGCTCGCTCCCCACACTGGCTCCTGTGAGGGGCCTGGCCCAGGACAAGCTGGGGCCAGGCAGCAGGCAAGGCTGGCATGGGGTGGGGGCCTGTGGGCTGCAGGTCGAGGTCATCTCAGGTGCAGAGAGGCCTGAGGAGTGAGGGTGGTGAGGGAGTCGGGCTGGGCTGGGCTGGGGTCGTGTGGGGTCGTATGGGGGTCATGCGGGGTCTGTGGTGGGGTGGGACAGGATCGTGTGAGGTTGTGTGGGGTCTGGGGGTCGTGTGGGGTCCTGGCTCGGGGGGCCCCGGGCAGGCCCACCTTCCGTGTCCCACACCAGGGGCCATGGCTGTGGCCGTGAAGGACTCATCTCATCTGTGCTCAGAGGGAGCAGAGGCGGGAGACCCCCGGGCTGGGCGCCGGCCGGGCCCTGGTCTGCACAGCCCACCAGGGAGGCAGGCCGCGTTCTGGTTCCGCCTTTCAGCCAGGAAGACAGACGCACAGGCCCGGGCTCAGGCCGCAGGGTCCAGACGGGTGGCGCCGGCCTGGCAGGCCTGCCTGGAGCTGCCGACAGAGTGGCACCGGCCCCTCAGACTGCAGCCGAGCCTCGCTGTCCAGAAAGGGGGCAGGGGGAGATGGGAGGGCACGGGGGCACCAGAGCTCCTTGCCCAGGACCAGGGCTTGGTGGCCAAGCCGACTGCCAGCCCGGAGGTCGGGCGGCACAGAGGCCGCACTGCAGTCTCGGGGACCTTCGCCCCCGCGGCACTAGGCTTGTCTGGCAGCCGCCCTCCAGAGGGGCTTCGAGAATGTGAGACAGGCTGGCCCAGCTCTGAGGTCACCCAGGAGCAGGTCTAAACGAGTAAGTCAGTCGTTTGTTTCTGTTACAAAAGGCATCTCTCCTCTCTGGTGACTTGGGCCTGGGGCCTCCGGTCAGCGGGCAGGGCTGCCCCTGAAGCAGGCCGCACGTGGCCCCCCAACTCCCCACCTCTCTCCGGCCATCACAGCCTCTTCCAGGTGGACGTCCACTTCCCCTGGCCCAGGTGGTCCCAGGGCCCAGCCCCCAGCCCCAGGGCAAGCCACTGCATCCGGGAGACAGCCGCTGTCCACGCGTGGACGTTTGGTCACCACGTCCCTGTGACACAGGACCCCGCGCGTGGTGGCTGTCCCGCAGCTTCTGTTCCTTCTGCCACCCTGGACCCGTGCTGGGGTCGGTAGGGGCTGGGCATCCGTCCTCGGGGAGCCGCAAGCCGCACACATGCTCTGCTTCGGCTCCGTCTGAGGCTGGCCTCCCCACAGCTCAAGTGCAGGCCTCCGCATGCTGCAGGCGGGTCGGCGAGCTTGTGCCCAAGGGCGGTGCAGGCAGCGACAGGGCTGGGTGGGTCTGCGCACGGAGGAGGGCTGGGGCTGGGGAGGACAGTCCTATGGGCCCCCAAGGCCACGGGGCAGGCCGCACAGCGGGGCTCATGACGACCGCACGGGACGTGGTCACGAGGCGGCTGCACCCTGTCCGCTCAGCTGCAGCCCTCTGGGCCAACCTGGCCTGGCCCACTCCTCCCGAGACCCTGAAATGAAACCCCAGCTCCTCCCCGAGTGTGTGGGCCACAGCTCACGGACAATCAGCTCCTGGGGAACCCCAAGGGGTCTTTCAAGCAGCTGCAAACACGGGGTCTGGAGGGGGAGGCCCAGAGGCGCAGGGCGCCACCTTCTCCAGACGTTCTCATCCACAGAGAGCCAAAGCTGCTGCCTAACCTTGGCCCACACAGCCCCCCCAGACAGCAGCTGAAGAGGCCCCATAGCATGAACGCAATCTCAGGCTTAGGAGGTCTTCCCGAGACGAAGGTTTGATCAGGAAGATCCCCTGGAGGAGCAGAGAGCAACCCACTGGTCGCTACAGTCAACAGAACTGCAGAGCCAGACACGACTGAAGCAGCGGAGCTGAGCCCAATTTCAGGCTGAGGTTTGCTTTTCGTTTCGGGAGCGGTGACGCAGGCCAAGAGCGAGCCATACACGTGGAGCTGCGGCCTGCCTGCAGGTCACAGACACGGACACGCCGTGTCCCCGAAGAGCACGCCTGTCCTGGCCGAGCCGCCAGCTGTCCGCACCTGTGGCCACATGCGCTGGCGGAGGTGGACCGATCACCTCTACTGAAAACTCACTTGAAAACGAGGTGTGACATGTTACCAAATGCGTGTATTTTTATTATGACAGGAAAACGCAGTCACAGATTGACCACCAAGTTGCTTTATCCGTAAAAACAGTGCCAAGGAAGCAAATACAAAACCAGCGGAACAAACTCACAAGCGGCTCATCTTGGGTTGAGCGGCGGCCGCATCGGGCCTCGGAGAGCACAGGCTGAGGTTCGTCCTGCTGTTCCTCTGCAGCCCTCTCTGGGCCTGCCAGCGGGAAGGGTGCTTTCCCAAAGCTGAAGCTGTGTGCGGCGCTCGATGGGGTACGTTCGAGTCCACGGAGGATGGGAGGCTGCCTCCGCCCAGCTGTCCACATGCATTCTCGGGGCACCCACACCTCCCCAGCCCGGCCGCGGCCTCTGCATCCTCTCTGGGTGCTGGGGGCACCCCCACAGCCTACCTCCTCTCGGCTCCCGGACGACTGAAGGGGAGCCGCCTCCCCCGTCTGCAGGCCACACACACCCTGGAGCTTCGGGCAGCGGCGGCTCCCTGACCGCCCTCCCGGCTTCACGACGGACGAGCTGTAGGAGCCGCAAGGGCCCCGTCCACCCAGTCCGGGACAACCAGAAGGCTCGCACCCCCGCCCAGCCCCCCAAGCGAAGCCCCCTCAGTGCTTGCTCTGCAGGTTAAAAACAGGCCGGGAGTGGCCGGCAGTTCCCTCCTGCCCTTGGGCCTCACGCTGGAATCACGACAGAAGCAGGTGCGGGCATCTCGAAGAGAACGCATGTTTGGGGATGACACGGAAAGCTCGGCTGGGGGACACCGTGGCCTCGGGCCGCTGGTGAGGGGGGCGGCCGGGCCGTGGGGCGCTAGGCCGCGTGGTGGTGGTGGTGGTGGTGATGGTGGTGTTCGTGGTGGTGATGGTGTTCATGCCGCTGGACGGCCGGCCCCCCGAAGGCCTCGCCCAGCAGCGCGGGCGGCAGCTCCTGCTCCAGCGCCGCAGGCGGGCCGGGCGCGGCCTTCAGTGGCGAGTGGCCTTCCCGCGCCCTCTGCCGGCACCGCCGGTGGCCGTAGGGTGGGGGCGGCGGCTGCTGCGGGAGGGGGTGAGCCTCCGGGGGCGCCTGTGGCAGGGGGGCGGGCGGGTGGAAGCTGAAGGACCGCCCAGGCCTGGGACCGCTGGGCACGCCAGGGGGCCGGCCCGAGCCCTGGGGGGACCTCAGGAACGGCCGCTCGGGGCCCTTCGGCCGGGGCGGCAGATCCAGGGCCCGGGGCAGCGGCTCAGCGGCCGGCAGGGCGAACTCGGCCAGCCCCGGGCAGCGGCGACGGTGGGCGGCGTGCACGTCTGACTCCTGCGAGCGGGACCGGCCCTGCGGGTGTGAGGCCCTGGCGGGGGGCTCCGGCCGGGCCTGCGTCGGGGGGCACCCTGAAGACACGGCAGCCGTGAGGACCTCCGCGGGGCTGGCTCCGTCCCGCTGGGCCCGCTGCTGCCAGGACCCGCGGCGCCCAGGCCTGCCGCCCAGGGCCCGGGCCCCCAGGACTCACCTGGCCCGAACCTGGACGCGTAGCTCTCGACTCCGGCCAGGTCCAGGTAGTGGTTTCTCCGCTCCGTGTTTTCGTCCACGCAGTAGGGCCCCCGCTCCGAACAGGGCTGGGCGTCGGCGTTGGGCCTCCTGCGAGGAGCAGGAGGCGAGTATAGCTCTGATCTCCGGCGCTTTGACCCACAAGGTCAGGGACAAGCAGGGCCCATAGTGCCCCAGGGCCCCGGTACCACCGTTGTCACCCGGGAGCTGGCGAGGGCTCCGTGGCCGCTGCCCTCGAGGGGTGGACCATGGGGCNCGGCTGGTGCGGGGGGGGGTGAGCCTCCGGGGGCGCCTGTGGCAGGGGGGCGGGCGGGTGGAAGCTGAAGGACCGCCCAGGCCTGGGACCGCTGGGCACGCCAGGGGGCCGGCCCGAGCCCTGGGGGGACCTCAGGAACGGCCGCTCGGGGCCCTTCGGCC
This sequence comes from Oreotragus oreotragus, assembly GCA_006410675.1. Taxonomy (NCBI): domain Eukaryota; kingdom Metazoa; phylum Chordata; class Mammalia; order Artiodactyla; family Bovidae; genus Oreotragus; species Oreotragus oreotragus. Next base: position 109,116 of record SJYX01013610.1, read on the forward strand.
GGGGCGGCAGATCCAGGGCCCGGGGCAGCGGCTCAGCGGCCGGCAGGGCGAACTCGGCCAGCCCCGGGCAGCGGCGACGGTGGGCGGCGTGCACGTCTGACTCCTGCGAGCGGGACCGGCCCTGCGGGTGTGAGGCCCTGGCGGGGGGCTCCGGCCGGGCCTGCGTCGGGGGGCACCCTGAAGACACGGCAGCCGTGAGGACCTCCGCGGGGCTGGCTCCGTCCCGCTGGGCCCGCTGCTGCCAGGACCCGCGGCGCCCAGGCCTGCCGCCCAGGGCCCGGGCCCCCAGGACTCACCTGGCCCGAACCTGGACGCGTAGCTCTCGACTCCGGCCAGGTCCAGGTAGTGGTTTCTCCGCTCCGTGTTTTCGTCCACGCAGTAGGGCCCCCGCTCCGAACAGGGCTGGGCGTCGGCGTTGGGCCTCCTGCGAGGAGCAGGAGGCGAGTATAGCTCTGATCTCCGGCGCTTTGACCCACAAGGTCAGGGACAAGCAGGGCCCATAGTGCCCCAGGGCCCCGGTACCACCGTTGTCACCCGGGAGCTGGCGAGGGCTCCGTGGCCGCTGCCCTCGAGGGGTGGACCATGGGGCCCGGAAGCGAGCGGGCTGAGGGTCCGGAGACCAGCCCCCAGCTGCCCGTGAAGCCCTGTGGCCTCTTGGATGACACTGGGCCTGCCCAGCTCCCACCCGGGGGCCTGACACCCACCCGATGGCAGGGAGTGCCCGAGGCCACCCCGAGGGGACAGCCCTTGAGGCCTGTGGGAAGCAGGGGTGTGGCCAGGGCGTTCCCGCCCGAGGGGAACAGAGCCGAGGCCCAGGCCCTCACCGGACGTGTGCAGGCAGCCTCCTGTCAGCCACTCTGGGGTCCTCACTGAGCTCCGCCTCCACCCTACAGCGACTGGGCTCGCGGTCTGAAAGCAAGGGACGCGGGCAGGCAGCCTTCACTCACCCGGCCATCCGTTCCTCACTCACTCTGCTCAGGTGCTCACCAGCCCCTGCACGCTCGCTCACTCATTCATGCCTCCACTCACTCGAGCATCGGTCCAGCTGCTCACTTATCACTCCTCGTTCACCTGCACGTCCAGTCACTCCCTTATTCGTCCATCACCGCCCATTCATGCTGGTCACTCCTCACTCACTCGTGCACCTTCCCTCTTGCACGCATTCATTCTCCTTCACGGAACTGTCGCCAGCCCTCAGCTCGCTCTCCGTGTTCAGGATGCCACGGAGCCCTCCGCCGTGAGGGGTCGCTGCGCGGAGGCCATAGTTAACACCCCCTGATCCCGCACAGTGAGTGGGCCCTCGGGGGAGTGGCAGCGTGGGGCGGGGACCACATGCAAGGCAGGGCCTCCAGGGCACCTGCGCAGGGAGCTGCCAGCCCGGGAGCCCAGGGCCTCACCCTGGGCGGCAGGGGGCCCGTCCTTCCTCTTGCTGGAGGGCTCGGGGCTGACAGTCAGCTTCACACGGAGGGTCTTGCTGCTGCCTGAGCAGTGGTGGACCGAGGCGTCGACGACTTCATAGATGGTGTGCATCAGGCTGGACATGTCCTGGGGCGGGGGCAGGCGGACATCAGGGCACAGGAGGACTGGGGGGCCAGCCCACACCGCCTGCTGCCTGCCTCCCCACTCCTTTCCTCTGCACCACGGAGGCACCAAGAGGCCTGAGCCCGCAGCCCTGATGGAACCACCACGTTTCTCTGAGCCTGAGTTCAAAGGGCTTAGCGAGCAGACGATCAGACACGCTGCCTCATCCTCCACGTCTGCGCCCTTCGGAGGGCCCCTTGCCCTCCGGGTCACAGAAGGCAGCAGAGCGGCGTGCCAGGCACCCCTGGGACCCGCAGTGCCCTGCTGAGGGGCTGCTGGCCAGGGCAGAGACGGGCGTGCTGGGCTCCACCAGGCTCGGCACAGACAGCGGCTGGGCATGGGGGGGAGACGAGGCTCCAGCGACCCTGCCGGGGGCCTGGGTCCTGCCCTGCGGTGGCTCCCTCCCCGCAGCCTGACCCCGGAAAGCTCCCTGCCTCTCCTCCCGCCTGGGGCCCAGCCGTGTCCGCCCGCCGTGGGACCCGGGCCCCCGTGTCCCCACCGCCAGCGCCAGACTCACCTCTCTGGTGGCCTTGCCGCTGTTGTCAAAGCCATAGAGCGTGAACGTCCACTCCTGGTGACTGTCCTCCTCCACGGAGACGTCGCACTGGACCGCCTGTGGGGTGCGGGGGGGACGGGCACAGGGTCGTCCTCGTCCACGCGCCGGGCCCCCAGCCCTGCCCCGTCCTCCGGGGACCAGTCCCCACCCCTCCTGGCCCGGCAGGGAGACGGGACGGCCCGTGCATGACCCGGCTTCCGGGTCATTCACGCGGTGCTGAAGCCCGGGAAAGTCCCACGGGCTTCGTGGGGCCACAGCTGCAGCTCTGGGCAGGCGCATGGGGTCCCTCCGCCCAGCAGGGCCTGCCGCCCCGGGGACCCCGCGTTAGGGTACCCACAGGAGGGGGAGTGGGATGAAGACCTACGTCCACGTTCAGGCGCCGCTTGCCCAGCCCGCGGGTGCCCTCGCGGCTCACCACTCTCTCCCCATCGTCCACGCAGAAGAGCTGTCCCGGCCCCTCGCAGGCCTCAGCCTTCTCAGGAGGCAGCACCACTGTGGGGGGCGGGGGTGGGCCAGCGTCCCGGCCCGGGGGAGGGGTGCGTGGGCCCAGCGCCCCCAGGGGCAGGTGGTGGGCCCAGCGCCCCCAGGGGCAGGTGGTGGGGGCAGGCCCAGTGTCCCCAGGGGAAGGGGGGTGGGTGGGACCCCCCCGGTGGGACCACCCCCCCCAGAAGGGTTTGAGCCGAGAGTCCGGGCACAGGGCATCAGGCGGCCTGGGCGGGAGGCCAGGGCGGCCCTCGGGGGTGACCCCGGCCTGGGGCGGCCCCCTGTCCTGCCCGCCTAGTGCGGTAGCTTCCAGCCCGGGCTGGCCGGGGTCTGGGGGGTAAGTGGAGGGGCGCGGGGTGAGAGTGGTTCGGGGTGTCCGGGGCAGGGGGCGTTAGTGAGGGCTGGGGAGTGGGACTCACCCTCGAGGGGACACTGGTCGTCGTGGAAAGGCCCTTCCCTGTGGTCCTCGCCCGGTAGCTCCTGCAGGGAGAAGGGACGGCACAGACCATGGACACCCGACAGGGTTCGAGGGCGGGCACCAGACCAGCCTCCTGTGCGTCACGCTCCTGCTGCAGGAGCACCAGCCTCTCCACGCTCACTCAGCCTCGGGTTCTGAACGTGACACGTGCCCGTCCCTGGGCGTGGCTGGCTCCGTCAGAACCGCCTCCAGGACGAGATGCAGGGCCCAGGTCGGGCCAGTGCTTCTCAACGCAGCTTGCATCCCGCCCCTACCAGGACACGGCCTTCACCGGAGGGCACGGCGCAGCAGGAACCCTGGCTTCTGCTGAGCAAGGCGGGCACAGACCGGAAGCCGGGCCGTGAACGGGGGCGCTCACTGGCCGGCACATGGCACCTCCCGCCCCAGCTGGACAAGAACCAGGGAGTGCCCCCGCAAGGGGGGCACCTCCTTCGGGGGGCTGGGCCGAGGGCGCAGACAGAAGGCGTCCCCTGCCCGCCTCGGCCGATCCTGAGGCCAGTTACGGAGACACAGGACCAGCCTCCGACCGAGCTGGGAAACCACAGAACCAAGTCCCCGGGGCCAGCAGAGCCAACCCCAGGGGGCGAGCGGGGCTGGGCCCAGGGCGGAGGGGGCCCTGCCGCCTGTCTCCTGGGCCCCCAGGCACCCCCAGCCTCCTCCTCTCAGAGGCCCTGGCCCTAACCGCCCTGCCCCATCACGCCACTTAGAAGCAGGTGACTTTCAGCTTCCTCAAGAGGCCAGGCGGGCGGTGTGTCCAAGCTCGCTTTACTAAGAAACAAAACACCAGGTTTCGGAGACGCCGCTGCCTCCGCCATGCAGCCCGCCGGCAAGGCACACACCTGCTGGCGAAGCTTGGAGGGCGCTGAGGTCGCCCCACACGCCAACACAAGGGCCCTCCAGCCAAACGGAGTCCAGCCTGTGCGCTCTGCCCCGTGGACACCGAGATAAATTCCAATCACAGGACCCTGGCTTTCAGTGGAATTTTTTCCATAAGATCAAAGCGAGCTGCGGAGCGGAGGGTCTGGGTGTCTGCAGGGAGCAGGCACGGTGCCTGGCCAGAAGCAGGTCAGCCGGCCCCGGGGACTGCGTCACAGGGGGCAGCCGGGGCCAGCCGACGTCCAGTGGGGCTGTGGGCCCTGCGGTCCCTGCCACGCGCTGCAGGGCCAGAACATGGACAAATGGGCCCAGGGGCTCAGGCACTAGCAGGACGTGCCTGGTGAAGACTCCACCCCCAGGCTTGGATGCCTGCTTTCCACCACGTCCCCCCGCCAGGGGCCTGGCCAGCCTCCCCATTGGGCTGGTGGTCGGAGGCTCAGGTCCCGCGTGGTTCCTGACGACCCCACCGGAGTAGAGCCCCCTGTATTCACCTCCTTAAATCACAGAGGCGAGAAGAGCTGCAGGAGGCACCTCCCCAGGATCTAAGGATCTGAGACCGGACTGGGCACAGCCTTTCTTTCAAAGAGCCAGTCTCGGTGGGGAAATGTCCAAGGCCCTGAAACCTGCCTCTGGGGACCTGCCGGAGCCCCAGGGCTGGCAGGGAGGCTGGCCCTGAGGACTCGGCCCCCAGAGTCACGGGGTGGGGGACCCGAGAATCTCCTCACTGCTCGCCTGGCTCGGCCGAGCATGCAAAGGAAGAGCAAAGCCCACCCGTGGCCTCTACACACGAGCCTAAAAGGGTCGAAGTTCAGTGATTCCATCTTTTTGCTTTAAAATAATCTGAGCGCTTACTTTTCGTAGGCGGTGCTGGTTACAGACAAAATATTAATACGTGCTTTGTGCTGGGGAGGGGTCAGGACAGGGTCTGCGTGAGCCTTGGTGGGACCCTGAGACGCTCCCAACTCTACGATCGCAAACACACCAAGGACAAAACCAAGCAGCCTCTGATCAGCAAGGGACGTGCCCGCCTCCCCAGAGGGTGCCCGCCTTCCCTCACGGGGCTGGGGGTTCAGGACACTTGGAACGTTCTTCCACGCACACCCCGACGGGAGGACAGGCCGGTTTAAGATCCAGTGGGTCACCAGCAGTCTCTGTGCGCAGAGCCATCAGACAAGGGGGCGAGGAGGCCTGCGGGAAGTGCTGCCAGGCTTGGCCCTGTGACTGGTGACTTCCGTCCCGGCCATCCTGGCCACACAGATCCTTCCACCTGCTGCTGCAGGACGACAGCAGGGCCAAGAACTCGGGCTGGAACGTAGGACACGCAGCACGGGGCTGCCGGCCAGATGCGTGGCCGCCCCGCCGGCGACCTCCTAAGACCCGGGCCTTCCAGCAAGACTGGGGGCGGACAGATGACGCCCCCACGCACGCATGGGCACTGCCCGGCCCCACCCTCCTGGGAGGCCCCCCTGTGCTGGCCTCTGTCGCCAGGCCGAGCCCCCGGCTGCAGACGCTCCCCAGCAGCAAACGCCCACCTCGTGCCCTCCGCCGCTCCTCAAGGGAGCCCCAGTCTCCGCCTACAGACCCAGTCTCGCCTTCCCGCCCCCTATCCTGGCCCCGCCTGGACGGTCCTTGGCACCAACCGCCTCCGCCTCTGCTGAGGGACATGGCTCCGTCCCCATGGCACCTGGGGCCCCTCTACCCGCCAGCAGGGGCCTGTGGGTGACCCAGTCCACCACCCAGCCTGCTCAGACCCGGGCCTGGCCTCCTGACGACCCTGAGGGACCCCAGCGGGGGGAGATAGTGCCCCTGCCGGCGTCCGAGGGGCCCTCCTTCAGCGTGGTGCTCTGGGCTGCCAGGGACGGGCCGAGGCCCTCGCACTGGACGCTTTCTCCTCCAGGCCATCCCTCTCCATCACTGTCAGGCAGCCTCCGCCTTCGCTGCAGGCTTCTGCTGACCCGTCCCAGCCTCTTAGGCTGAGGGGGGTCTCGGGGAGCCCGCCATCGCCTCCCCGGGCAAGACTGCCCTGAACTCCAGACGCCAGAGGCCGTCCGCCGCGTGAGGCGCGGTGCAGCCCCGAGCTCCCGGTCCCTCCCAGGTCCTGCTGCAAGGCCGGGGGCGGCCCACCTGCCCAGGTGGGGGCGATGGGCACGGAGCTGTCGGGGGAGTTCACGGAAAAGCTCGGACCCCCGCCTCCCCTAAGAAGCCAGGAGGCCCAGCCACAATTTCCCTCAGCCAGGGTCCCCTTCTGCCCACCGGAGCCGGGGACGCTGGGCCGTCCACCCCGCGGGTGGGCCGGGGGGTACACACAGCCTGGTCGAGGGGCAGGACACACGCGCCCGTCAGAGGCCACGGGGCGTGGGGTGGTCGGCTGCGTAGGAAGGAGGACGCTCCATGGCGCCGCCGACCACCTCCTGAACTCATCCACTTTCCCAGCGTCCAGATTCACATGTTCCTTCGAGACTCGGTGCCTCTGCCATCTCAGGAAACGCTCCTGGGCTTTGAGGGCGGCCAGGTCCCTAGGAAGCCCCACTCTTGCTGGGGTAGAGGCCCTCCGGCTCTAGAGTCCCTGAAAGATCCCTGAGGGAGACGCTGCGTCCGTGAGGTGGCGGAGCACGTGGGAAGACGGCCTTTACAAACCCGCTTCACCGTCGCCCTGATAAAGAGCCTGCCCGGAAAAACCGCCCAGGGCCCCAGTGTGCAGCGTGTCTGCGGCAAGCCTGGAGAGAGCCCTCATATTTCGACCCCCACCCCACAATGCTGCCAGACTCAAGGCCTCTCCCGACGCTGTTCACAGACCCAGGCTGGTTCCCGTTCCGTCCCTGGGGTCTCAGCGCGCGGATCTGGGGGTCTGGGCTTCAGCAGAGAGGCGCCCCCGCAGGACCCCAGGGCCTGAGGGACAGTGCGTTTGAGTCCCAGGGCCGTAACAAGTGGTCCCCAGCCAGGCAGCTCACACCGGAATACGTGCCGCCTCCCAGTTCTGAGGCCAGGGTCAGGATTCAGGGCGTGGAGGGGCGCCCCCAGGCTCCGGGGGCAGGGACCCTTCCTGCCTCTCCGGCTCTGGGGGCCCTGGGCTCGTGTCTGCGTCCCCAGCCTCCGCTCTGGCCGCTCGGCCTCTGCGTGCGCATCTTCTGTTCAAGGTCGGACCCGCGCCCGCCCCTTCTTACAAAGACGGGAGGCGGCAGTCGGGGCCTCAGGACCACCTCTCGTCTGAGGCCCTTCACTCAGCTGTGTCTGCAGAGACCCCTTTCCAGTAAGATCACAGTCCCGGGCTCTGGGACAGGGAGGAGCCCCGCACGTTCGGGAGCCGCCAGCCAGTCAAGTCTGGACCGGCCGCTGACCACCGCCTCCGCCCCTTTCCAACAGCACGTGGACGGGGTGCGGTGACCCCCCAGGAGGACGGGGTGCGGTGACCCCCGGAGGATGGGGTGCAGTGACCCGCCAGGAAGATGGGGTGCAGTGACCCCCAAGAAGATGGGGTGCGGTGAACCCCGGAGGATGGGGTGCGGTGACCCGCCAGGAAGATGGGGTGCAGTGATCCCCAAGAAGATGGGGTGCGGTGAACCCCAGAGGATGGGGTGCAGTGACCCGCCAAGAAGACGGGGGTGCAGTGACCCCCAAGAAGATGGGGTGCGGTGAACCCCGGATGATGGGGTGCAGTGATCCCCAAGAAGATGGGGTGCGGTGAACCCCAGAGGATGGGGTGCAGTGATCCCCAAGAAGATGGGGTGCGGTGAACCCCGGAGGATGGGGTGCAGTGATCCCCAAGAAGATGGGGTGCGGTGAGCCCCGGAGGATGGGGTGCGGTGAGCCCCGGAGGATGGGGTGCAGTGACCCGCCAGGAAGATGGGGGTGCAGTGATCCCCAAGAAGATGGGGCGCGGTGAACCCCAGAAAATGGGGTGTTGCAAACCCCCACGAGGACAGGGTGTGGTGACCACCCATGTACACGCTCACGGGGCGCTGTCCCCCTCAAATGGGGACAGACAGGAAGTACACCAGCCAGAAGCCCAGCGGAAGCCAGGCCCCCCTCTGGCCTGAGCAAGGAAAGACCGCAGCGCAGGTCCCGGCGCGGGTCATGGCGCGGACGCAAGGACAGACCTCCTGCTCCCAGGGCACGCCTTCCAGACTCGGGGCCCCCAGAGGACAGGCTCAGCCTCCTGTGACGGATCCGAGGACGGGCAGCCATGACCGAACCCCGAGGGTCCCTAGCGGAGAGCTCAGCTGCCCGCAACCCCCAGGAACTGCCCTGGCCCCTCCGCTGCCCTCAGAACGGCCCTGTTCTGTTACAAATACAGGCAGTCCAGAGTCTGCAGCCCCCTTATGGCTCAGGAGCTCTGGGTCCTGGAAACACTGGCCCCGAGGAACCTAAGGTCAAGGGTGCTTCCAGGGCCGGGATGGGATGGATTCCTGAGTCCGGAGGTGAGCTGTCTGCAGGGGGGCAGGAGGGGCCCAGTGTGGATGGCAGTCCAGGCAGAGGGGAGAGAGGGAAGATGGGGAGGGGAGGCTGGGGCACAGGAGGGGCGAGCGCAGGGCGAGGAAGGAGCAGGTGGTGAGGGTGTCCTCCAGAGCAAGCAGCTCCCCGTGGAACAGCCTCTCGGTGCCCCAAGTCCCTCAGGAGAGGGTGGCCCCAGTGCTGGGTGGATGCTTGAGGTTCAGGGGGATGCTGGGGCGTGGTGGACGCTCAGGGTCCGGGGGGCGCTCGGGGCGTGGTGGACGCTCAGGGTCTGTGGACGCTCAGGGTCTGGGGGCGCTCGGGCTGCAGGGCCCACGCCCCGGATCTCAGATGCTGTCCTGAAGGTGTGCTCACCGCGCGTCCCCGCTTGCTCCCTCCTGCTGGTTCCACCCCCAGCNGGGGCGTGGTGGACGCTCAGGGTCCGGGGGGCGCTCGGGGCGTGGTGGACGCTCAGGGTCTGTGGACGCTCAGGGTCTGGGGGCGCTCGGGCTGCAGGGCCCACGCCCCGGATCTCAGATGCTGTCCTGAAGGTGTGCTCACCGCGCGTCCCCGCTTGCTCCCTCCTGCTGGTTCCACCCCCAGCCGCCGTCTCCCAGGCTCGTGGCACCCCTCTCTGGCTGCGCCCCCTGCTGCCCTGCGGGCCCGCCACCCCGGCCTGCTCACACCAGCCTCGCCTCCTGGGTGGTCGGCCATGAGGGCCTGCTGGTCAGAGACGGAGCCTGGCCTCGCCTCCCGCCCTGACAGGCGACGCCCTGGACAGGCAGCGTGGGCAGAGGTGGGGGCCCTGGGACAGTGCCCACCAGGCTCATGCTGCCGGGTACCAAGGTCACTTCCAGGCAGTGCCTGGGGCTGGACGAGGGGGTGACCTGGGCCAAGTGGGGGTCCAGGAGAGCCCCTGGGCTCCTGCTGAGGCTGTCAGGAAGCTGGATGGGGCGGAACTGGCATGGGATGAGTGGCGGGGCACCTGGGCTCCCCGGCCACTGGAAAGAACTGGGTCGTGCAGGAGAAGGCAAGGACGGGGCACTGGGGGGAGAGTGGAGGGCAAGGGGGCAGCAGAGGGGATGGCAGATGGCCGGGGGTGCAGGGGCAGGCCTGGGAGGGCCAGCGGCCTCGATGGGAGAGCTCGAGGGCAGAGGTGGGCCTGCCGCATCCCTGACGGAAGGCCTGCAGGGGACACACCGCAGACACACCACCAGGGAGACGGCGGCTGCCCCACAGGCTGCAGGAAAGGCCCGGTGGCGCAGCAGCGGTCGCCGCTGCAGCGGCTGAACAGTCTTAGAAGGGCGACGCAGGTTTGGGGCTTAATAATTCCAGCACATGCGCAGTGAGAACTACGGAGGGGCTCCATCAGAGGGGCTGCGTGGCTGTGACCGTCAACTCCTGACTTTAAAGTGCAAGTTAAGGCAGGTGAAGCGTCGTGGAAGGGGTGCACGCGGTCCCCACAAACCACAGCTCCTCCAGCAGCTTCAGGACCCGAGGGTGTTCCGAGACTGTGCAGCAGAGCTCCTCTACTCCCTAACAATCAGATTTGGCATTTACGCCCAGAAACGCAGGTCTCTGGGGACCAGAGGCTCTCCTAAAGTAAACACCTACAGACCTAATGGGCCAGCATGCTCCTAACTGACGTCCTGGGTGAGGACAGCTCACCCACCACAGCTGCTCACAGCTTCACTCATCTTTGTCAAAAAAAATACAGAATGTATCTGGCAAAGAACTTACCTGCCAATGCAGAAAATGTAAGAGATGCGAACTTGATCCCTGGGTCAGGAAGATTCCCTGGAAGAGGGCATGGCAACCCACTCCAGGATCCCTGCCTGGAGAATCCCATGGACAGAGGCGCCTGATAGGCTGCGGTCCACGGGGTCGCAGAGTCGGACACAACTGAGCGAGCAGCAGTATCACGCGGCCGCTTGCCCTGGCCTCTGGGGATTTCTTTCTTGGCAACCACACACAAGAGAGACCCTGACCGCAGAGAGGGCCCCAAGGACCCACTCATGAAGCTTGCTGGAGAAGGGCTCCACCTGTGTGGCAGGGAGGCCTGAAAACACACGCCACAGGAGCTCAGCCCACAGCCCACGGCTGAGGACAAGTTACGTGGTGGGGTTACTAAGGTCACCCGCGGGGGAAATAGCTGCACCCTAAGGTGTGTGCAGAGCCAGCGAGAAACTGCACAGTTTGAACGGAAGTGTCGGTGCTCAGTGGTGTCCAACTCATTGCAGCCCCGTGGACTGCAGCCGCCAGGCTCCTCTGTCCATGGGATTCTCCAGGCAAGAACACTGGAGGGGGTTGCCGTGCCTTCCTCCAGGGGACCTTGCCGACCCAGGGACCAAACTCAGGTCTCCTGCATTGCAGGTGTATTCTTTACCGTCTGAGCCACAGGGGAAGCCCTATATGCCCTATATACAAGCACACACACACACTGACATGTGCGCGCACACACACATGTCCACACATGTATGTGCATGCACACAAACACACGTGTGCGCATGAACACACACAGGTATATACATGTGCATGAACACAACATATTCACAAACAGGATATGCATGCACGCACATGTGTGCACAGATGCATATACACATGCATGGACCTGTATACATGCACATATGCACACAGGGACATGCACTTGAGCAAACTCCAGGAGATCGTGAAGGACAGGGGAGCCTGGCATGATACAGTCCACGGGGTCACAGAGTCAGATGCAACTGAACAACTGAACAATGAGGTACACACATACACATTCGTGTACACTCACATACACGCATATGTACAAGATGCATATACAAGCGCATGTATACACACATATGCATGTGCGAGAACACATACATATATGCATGAGCACAACAGACAGATGCACACACATTTACAAATACACACACATGCACACACATTCATACACACGTGCACACACCCATACACGCACACATGTACACATGCGCACACATACACACGTGAGCACACATACATATATGCATGGGCACAATAAACGCATGTGCACACATACGCGTGTACGCACATGTATGTGTCTGCATGCACACCCACATATACACGGATGCACACACAGTCTCTACCACGGAGAATCAAGACGTGCCCATGACATATGCTGAAAAACTTCAGTGATTTCAATTCTCAGCATCCTGGAACTTTTTCATTTAACACAAAATCATTCTGCAACAAATCTGCAGACTTTGTTTTCTCCCAGTCATGCCCACTACTGGCTCAGTCTTCAGAACCAACAAGAGGGAGCTTCACAGAGAAAGGAAGATCCCCGGGATCCACCTTCCGGTGCCTGCCGCCCCTCTGAGCCCCCCAGCCGCTGAGGTCACAGGACACACACACAGTGTCAACAGGACGCCCGTGCCCCTGTGTGTGAGCCATCGTGCCCGCCAGCACACTTGGGCAGAAGAGGTTTCCTGCCGCTGGGTCTGAAATGCAGACCCAGGTTCATCTTCCTCCACCTGAGCTCTTCCTCTGGAAAAACCATTGGACTTTCATTCCCTTCCATCCGTACTAAAGCCTCGTGTTTCCCATTTCAAAAGATCAGTTCCAAAGTAGAGGAGAACCCCGCACCTTTTCAGCTTTGTGTTTTTAGCTGAGAAGGCCCCACATGTTCACACGTGACGCCAGTGTCCCCAGCAGAGGCAAGCATGCTGGAGACACTAAAGGCTTACACTCGATCGCAGCCCAGGACCCGGAGGGCTGAGCTGCTCTGAGAAGCGATGCGGGCTTCTCTGCCTCTGGAAGCACCAGCACACCCTCAGGGGGAAACGCCCGCAGGGAGGCGACACCCGCACCGGCTCCGTGGCTGCATGCAGACCCCTGTGGCCGGAGCGGAGACCGGCGCCCCCTCCCCGGCTTCACAAACAGGAACCAAAGTCGACTCAAGAACAAATCATCTGTGATGCCACGCGTGAAAGATAGAGTCCTGAGCAGACCTGCGCTTGCCTCACTGAAACCTTTCAGCCTCCTTTACCCGTTCCTCCCACTCGCCCCCACCTCCCACAACCAACTGATTCTCTACAACGGGGAGCTTGTTTCATAAACCTATTCACACATTTCTAGTCCTCACAGGTGAGAGGTCACACAGCATTTGTCTTTCTCTGCCTGACTTACTCCACTTAGCACCAGGACCTCAAGGTCCATCCATGTTTGGGGCGAGATTTTTTTCTTTATGGCTGAGAGATATTCCATTGCACGCACACACCGCACCTTCTTTATCCATTCATCCACCACCAAAGGACACTTAAGTTGCTTCTGTGTCTCGCTGTTGTTCAGTTATTAGGTCGTGTCTGAATCTTTGTGACCCCCTGGACTGCGGCACGCCAGGCCTCCCTGTCCTTCACCATCTCCCAGAGCTTGCTCAAACTCACGTCCATCGAGTCGGTGATGCCATCCAACCATCTCAGCCTCTGTCGTCCCCTTCTCCTCCTGCCCTCAATCTTCCCCAGCATCAGGGTCTTTTCCAAGGAGTCAGCTCTTTGCATCGTGTGGCCAAAGTCATGGAGCTTCAGCCTCAGCCTCTGTCGAGGCCACTGTAAACGGAGCCGCCGGGAACGTGGGGCTGCACATCACCTCCTGGAGTTGGTTTTGCTTTCTCCGGATATGTGCCCAGGAGGGAGGCTGCTGGGTCACCTGGCACTTCTGTCTGTAACTTCTGCGGCGTCTCCAGTGTTCTGCGTGGTGGCTGCACCATTTTGCGTCCCCACCAACAGTGCAGGGGGGCTCCCTTCTCGCCACACCCTCTCCAGCGTTCCTTACTCATGTTCTTCTCGTGGCGGCAGTCCCGATAGGGGGAGGTGACGCCTTGTCGCGGTCCTGACAACTAGGATGCCCAGCACCTTTTCACGGACCTGCTGACCTCGTGCATTTATTCTTTGGAAAACGTCTCTGTTACATGATGGCCTCATCTCAGAAGCGCCCCCTGGCCTGGGCAGCCGCGTGGTCTGAGAGCAGCAGAAGGACCCCCCGAGCAGAAGGCCTGCTCTCGCCTCCCACCCTCCTCCAGGTTTCCCCTTGGAACCTCAGCGCAGCTCTGGGGGTCCCTCTGTTCCAGCACCCAGACGCGCACGGTCCTTCCCCGGGACAAGCCGCAGGAAGAGGGCCTGGGCACCCTCATGGCAGCCAGGAGGGCAGTGGGGGAGGACCCCTGGCAGGAGGCTGGAGCTGACTGCAGGCCCTGCACCGGGTCCCAGCCGGGGCCTCCCTCTGGGCAGCACTGGGCCTGTGGCTGAGGGCACCTGACCTGCCCACCCTGGGAGCAAGGGGGCCGCGGGGTCAGGGGCCACTGGGTCTCAGAAGCCACTGACTCAAGGCCGCAACCACCCACCGAGCTCCTAAAAGAACTGGAACTACGCCTCGGGCTGGGGAACGTGCCAGGAGACAACCGTGGGTGCCATGCTCGGTTTTAAAACAGCATAAACCACTTCAGACAAACCAAGAGAAGGAGAGGGAGGGCCCCAGCTCCGTCCATCAAAGCTGGGAAGACACAGGCTGGGAGGCCTCAGCCACGTGCACTGCGGTGCCCCTGCGGAGCCGTCTCCCCCTGTGACACCTGCCGCCCCATGACACCCCACCTGCCCTGTGACAGCCCACCGCCCCGTGATGCCCGCTGCCCCGTGACAGCCCACCTTCTCTGTGATGCCTGCTGTTCTGTGACAGCCCACCGCCCCGTGATGCCCGCTGCCCCGTGACACCCCACCTTCCCCATGACGCCTGCCGCCCCGTGACACCCACCTGCCCTGTGACAGCCCACCGGCCCGTGACGCCCGCTGCCCCATGACAGCCCACCGCCCCGTGACGCCCACTGACCCATGACACCCCACCTTCCCCGTGACGCCCACGGCCCCGTGACACCCCGCCTTCCCCGTGATGCCCGCTGCCCCGTGACAGCCCACCTACCCCATGACATCCGCTGTCCCGTGACACCCCACCTTCCCCGTGACACCCGCTGCCCTGTGACGTCTGCTGCCCTGTGACCCCACTGCCCCGTGACAGCCCACCTTCCCCGTGACAGCCCACCTGTGTGCTCTTCAGAGGCACCTGGGCTCTGGGTCAGACCTGCAGGGGCCTGCCTCGCTCGTGTGCAGAGCCTGGGCCACGTGTGACTTGGATAAACCACACAGATGCCTGCTGGGAGGCAGGAGGCGCCGTCCCCAGAGGAGCCCTGAGCCCACAGTCCTGAGCCCAGGCAGCCGTGGACGGCGATGCCAGTGGAGGCTGGACCCCAGACCTTCTCCTGCAAGACACCCTTTCGCCGCCCTTCCTCCTCACCACAGACTCCAGCTCCCTGAAGTCAGGCGTGCGTTCTCACAAGGCCGCGGGGAGAGACGTGATCTGGGAGATGGGCGGCAGGACATCCCCTCCAGCGGCCCCTTCAGCAGCTCCAGCATGGGTTCCAGACCAGGGCCCTCCACCCCAGCCTCACCGAGCCCATTTGTGGTCTGAGATGGTGGCCTGATGCATCACACGCTGACCCAGCCAACACTCGGAACCCCGGTGCCAAGGGTCTGCCTCGCTTCCTGACATCTGGAAGGACCTCGGCTAATTTTAAGACCAAAACCTCCAGCGTGTTCAAAAGCGAGCAGGGACTGCAGGATACTCCACACCGCTCCGTGAACAATTCTACAAAACACGTGAGACCCGCCAAGCTCACTGGGGGTGGGCTCAGGCCCACGAGGTGTCACACGGAGCATCTGGAGCTGGGCTGCCCACACAGCCACTTACATTTGAATTTATGAACAAAGCCACGTTAGACGCCCGGCTCCCATCAGCCGTCACACCACGACCAGCTCACCAGTGAAGAGCAAGCCGTGCGGCAGAAGGCCCTGCGTCACTCGAGCTCCTCTGCAAGAGGGCTGGGGAGGCAGGTGGGGACACCTGCTGCCTGGATGCGCCATCCCACGGCGGCCGAGCGCGTCCCGAGGTGAGCGGGTGGCCTCTGCCGCGTCTCTTCTGGAAGCTGGCGTTTCTGAGCCCCCAGCAGCGCGCGGGCCGCCACGAGCCGCCCCGCCCTGCGGGCCCCTCCTCTCACAGCAGCGTTCCCAGCAGGGTGCTCCTGGCACCTCCCCACCCTCTGTCCGAGCACCGGCCCGGTCTGCACGTGGGGCTTCGCTGAGGCTGCCCCCGGAGCACGCATGGAGGCGGGGAGGTTGATGCCACGTGTCCGCGAGGCAGGCAGTGAGTCCACGTCTCCCGCCCATCCTGGGGGCACTGCCCCTCCTGCCCCACCTGTGGTAACAGCATCACCAAATGCTGCATCGTGACTCCGTGAGGCACCTGCAGACTCGGCCGCCCCTCCCAGGACCCTCGGTGCCACCCCCGCCAACGCCCCATGGCCGCCCTGGCCCTCTGGGACACGTGGCCTTGAAGCAACACAGAGCACTTCTCAGATTCTCAAGGAGGACCCTTCTAGCTCGTGGAGCAAGTGTCCACCTGCCGGGAAACTCACGTTTGCCAGACATTCTAGGCGTGCGCGAGGGGAGCACCAGGACCCAGCCGGGCTCACTAACTCGTGGGCAAGGTCAGCCTCGTCCCCTTTATCTCGCGTGTGCGGTGGGAGCGGGCGGGTTAGGAGAGGGGATGGGCACCCAATTCGCACAGGGCACTGGCCCCCGTTCTCGTGGCCACACGGCGGCCGGCACTGAGCCACAGGGAAGCACACGGCGGCCTCGAGAGAAGGGAACGTGTCCTGGCACCGGCCCCGGTTGGAGGTCCTAGGGGCACAGCTCGGTCAGGCAGGCCATCCTCGGAGCCTCCCCTGGAGGCAGGGACGAAGCTGGGGCTGGAGACGGGACAGAGGGACAGCCGACACCCCAGGGTCCCCCGACCGTCACGCTCGGGGGAGAACCAGGGCGGGGGGCAGCAGCGTGGCAGCAAGACGCCTGAGCTCCCGGGCCGGGGGTCCACGCTCCAGGGCGGGGGCTCTCAGCCCATGGCCAAACAAGGAAAGGATGGAAGGAGACAGAGATCAAGGACCTGTGCTAAACACAAGGGCCCATCCATTGTTCTGAGGTTCCGCTCTCCCTGCACCGCAGACAGCCCGGCCGGCCACCGCAGCGCACCGCGGGGACACAAACCAGAACCGGCCGCCGCAGCGCACCGCGGGGCCAGGAACCAGCGCCGGCCGCCGCAGCGCACCGCGGGGCCAGGGACCAGCGCCGGCCGCCGCAGCGCATCGGGGGCCAGGGACCAGCGCCGGCCGCCGCAGCGCACCGCGGGGCCAGGAACCAGCGCCGGCCGCCGCAGCGCGCCGCGGGGCCAGGAACCAGTGAACTCACCACACAGTCCTGGAGGCCGGACCAAGACCGAGGAGCCTGGACGTCGGAGGCCAAAGCCCCAGCCACCTCGGCGCCTGGCGGGGGCCCCTTCCTGGTGCGCAGACGGTGCCCGCTGCCTGTCACCCCGCATGGTAGACGGGACGCGGAGCGCTCTGGGGCTCACCTGGGCGCTGACCCATCGTGAGGGCTCAGCCCCCAGGCCCTGACCACCCCCCCAAGGCATCACATGGAGGGAGGTGAGGCTGAATTTCGGGGTGACGCCAACATTCAGGCCACAGCAGAGAACAAAACAAGGGAACTAGCCGAGTCACACAGCACACCGCTCCTTCAAACGCGCCCCAGGAGCGTGGGCTCCGCGGGCCTCGGCGGCCAGCACAGCAGGCTCTCTCAGCGCGAGCATCGTTTTCGATTCCGTAAGGACACGCGCGGGCTACGAGTTGGGACCTGCTGTGTGGTCCACATCCTGAGCTACCGGAGGCTCGTCCACCTGTTTCAAGGCCCGAGGTGCCCATGCCTGGGAAAAAGCCCCCAGGTGGAAGGCCGCCAGGAAGGGAAGGGGTAAGCCGGGGACGGCTCTGCACCACCTGCCAGCATCTCTGACTCCTCACGTGCAGGAGAACCAAGCAGGCAGGAGAGAGCACCCCGTCGCCAACACTCACCTCCCCAGGCAGACACGATCGGCCCAGAGGAGGGGCGACCCCACCCTGGCCCCCGGCCCCGAGGAGCACACGGCCTCCAGCCCCACTGTGACGTGCCCAGCAGAGCCTCTAACGGGATTCCTGCCTGTACAGGTGTGGGATTCAAACCTGACTCCCAGAAAGGAGTCCTGACTCGAGTGGGTCTGATCTTAGGGCACGTCTTGCCCCTCACAAGCGTTTACAAACACCTTCCGAGCGTTTCGTTTACCAGCTGGCTAGAAGGTCTCCTTCCAAAACAGGAGCTGCCGGGCCTCTGAGTGGGTGTGCTGTCTGCAGTGGACTCCTGGGGCCGCTGGGGAGCGAGCGGTGGGCGAGGAGGGGTCTCAGCCGTCTGGCCTGGCCATCCACTCGAACCCAGTGCACACTGGTGCCCGGAGCCACCCACCCTGGCAGACGGGCAGGGTCTGGTTCACCTAAGGGCCCTCTGGCGCCGCAAGCCTGGATGGACACCCTCCACGCCCACTCACAGGGGCGCTGGGTCCCGAGTGGGGGCCTTGATGCCGACAGAAACTTCAGTCTGGGGGGCCCGGCTATGCTCCTGAAGCCTGGCTTTCCCGTGAGCCCAGCGACCCGCGACACAGCAGATGGGCAGCGTGGCGGCTTTTAACTCGCCACCACAGCTGTGCAGCGGATGGATCCTAAAGAACGTCGAGCCCCAGACCCGCGCCCAGCTCCCGCCCGGGATACGCAGGCCCTGCGGCCACAGGCCCCCGCCCAGGAGCGGGAGGGGCTCCCTAGGCCCCGCCGCAGTCCGTCTGCCGGCCATCTGAGCCGCCGCCTGCTTTGTCCCGGACCCCGGGTCGCGTCAGGGGCTCAGCTCCCGTGCTCGCGGCCCAAGGAGCCCGCCGGGCCCACCACGCCTACCTGCTTGTCCCTGGCGCCGTGCTCCGCGCAGCGCCGCCTCTCCGCCTCCTCCGCGCCTCTGCGGCCGCCCGTGTGCGCAGACACCGCGATACTGTCCCCTGCGGGCCCGCGGGCGGACGCGGGGGAAGGCGGCGCCGAGGAGAGAAGGAGACGCCCGTGAGCCCGCGGGCGCTGCGCCCGGCGAAGCCCGCCGCGCTGCGCGCCCGCCCTTCTCCGCGCGGCCGGGGCGCGGGGCTCAGGCCCAGGGCTGGGACCGGGGTCTCGGGCGCGGGCGGGGAGCCCGCGCGCTCCCGGGGACGCCGCGCCGAG
>SJYX01013610.1:128367-158697 GCA_006410675.1 Oreotragus oreotragus
CCCGCAGCGCCCCCCGCGGCCGCCGCCCGCAGCGCGCGGGCCCGCCCTCCAGCCCGCCTCCGGCGGGGGCGCGAGCCAAGCCCTGCGCGCGGGGCGGCGCCGCCCGCGACAGGACCCCGGAGAGCAGGTCTACGCGGGAGTCGGGGGCTGCGGTGGACGCTGCGTGGACAGCTCCCAGCCCCGCCTCTCACGGCGTGTCCTGGCACCCCCCCAATTCGAGAGGCACCCCAGCGCCCCTGCCCCTTGCGGGAGGGGACCTTAGAGGGCACGCGCCTGGCTGCTGGTGGAGCTGGTCTCGGGGAGAGGGTGGGGGCCGGAGAGGTCAAGAGGCCCGTGGGGGGGAGTTGTCCTTTGGAAGGACAGGAGGTGGGGACCGGGTCTCTGGGAAAAGCCAGCTGCTGTCCCGGCCCAACTGCTGGGGCCCCGCCGGACTCTTTCTACCTCGTGGTATTCAAGGACGGGCAAGGACCGGGGTGGCCGAGGGCTGGACTCCCGGGCAGTGAGGGGTGTCGGCGACCTGGGGTCTCCGGCACCCAGCCCCACGCCCCGCTCCCCTCACCACCAGCTCCCTTCCAGCTCTTCCCCCTCCCAGTGCCCGGTGGTCCCACCGCCGCCTACCCAACCGGAAGTCTTCTCAGCCTGCCTTCCCAGAAACCGCCCCTTACCTCCTCGGACTCCGGCTTCCCACTGCCGCTCAGCCTCTCCCCTCGATTGGCTGACCCCCTTCACCGGCCAATCGCCTGCATCTCCTGCAGCAGCTGCAACCCAGCAGGCGCCTGTCATCCCGAGCCACGTCTCCATCTCCATGGGTGACCCACGTGGCCCAAGGCCGGCTGGTGCCCTGGACGTGGGTGAGGTCCCTCCTCTGCCCGAGCCTGGCCCAGCCCCTCCCCAGCTGCAGCCCCCACACCCACCAGGCCCCCCCACACCGCTCACTGCTGGGGCAACAGGCCTCGGCCAGCCCCCACCCAGCCGAGCGCGGGGGCACTCCACGAGTACTCCGGTCCAGGCCCGGGCTGTCCGGGTGTGGGTGCTGCTGTTGCCTCGTTTTAGAGGGTCCAGGGGCCCCAGGGCTTCCCCGGGGGCTCAGATGGTAAAGTACATGTGAAAGTGAGAGTCGCTCAGTGGTGTCCAGCTCTTTGCGACCCCATGGACCATACAGCCCGAGGGAGTCTCCAGACCAGAATACTGGGTGGGTTGCCATGCCCTCCTCCAGAGGATCTTCCCGACACAGGGATCAGTCTCACGTCTCCCGCCTTGCAGGTGGATTCTTCACCAGCTGAGCCATCAATGCAGGAGACCTGGGTTCAGTCCTGGGTGGGAAAGACCCCCTGGAAAAGGGAACAGTTCCTCACTCCAGCGTTCTCGCCTGGAGAACCCCATGGACAGGGGAGCCTGGTGGGCGGCAGTCCCTGGAGTCCTAAAGATTTGCACATGACTGAGTGACTGACCCCTCTCCGCCACAGGTGCCCCATGGTTCCCACAGTCGCACAGCTGGTCCAAGACTGGATGGGAGGCTGACCTGGAGTCCTGCTCCTGACCCAGGCCGACCCTCAGCCGGAAAGCAAGTTGCCCGTGGAGGTGTGGACATGCGTCACGAACAGTGCCACAGGCAGCCTGGCCACGAGCCATTCCCACCATCCCTTCCGAAAGACCCCAGCTGGGGGCCAGCCCCAGAGGGGGCCCCACCCTTCAAGCAGGACCTGCCCCCCATCCTGGCCCTGGGAGGCAGGGTCTCCGGGGCCCTGCCCTGACCGCCTTCCATGGTGGTGGCTGCCTTCCACGTGGCTCCCAGCTGCAGGTGGGGGCCCGGGCCTCTCTCTCCCAGCAATGCTCCCTGGCTCTCCCTGCCCTCCTCCGTCTCCAACATGGCCTTTAACCGGCAACTGAGAGTGCATCTGGAGAAGGAAGTGGCAACCCACTCCAGTGTTCTTGCCTGGAGAATCCCATGGACGGAGGAACCTGGCTGGATACAGTCCATGGGGTCACGAGAGCCGGACACGGCTGAGTGACTAGAGGGAGGGGGAGAGGAGAGAGGGCGGCGGTTCCTCATCTTGTGGTTTCGCGCGCCCTTTTGTGTCTTTGTGACGATAACAATAGCATGGTGTGTTGCGCAGTCGGCGTGGGGGCGGCAGCCCTTCAAATGCACCGCACTTACGTCCACACCGGGCGGCAGCTCGGGGGTCGGCTGTGACCCCGCGTGCGGACCCACCCTGGCGTGCCCACAGTGTTGGGGTGGTGGCGAGGATGCCTGCCAGGTGTGCTGGCAGACTCGCGAGCCTCGTCCTTTCCGGCAAAGGCTCTGGTCTTTGTCACGGGCAGGGTCATCTAGTCCTGGGAGGGCGGGAGGGAGGCTGGCCTCCCGGGGCTGCCTGGCGTCGGCTTCACGGGCACCTTGTCACAGAACGCTGGGCAGCAGGCCCGTAAAGCAGAGCCTCACCCCGTCCACATGGACCTGGGCTCGCTGGCAGCTTTGACCGTTATCCTTTGCGCTCTTTCTTTGGCTGACCCGGCCTCAGCACCCGCCCCAGGGCGCCCTCATGCTCTGTACAGCCCATGACGCCCGCGTTTTCATGGATGTGCATGACCATCCCTGACAGTTTCAGCGCATCTTTGCGCCTCAGAGAGAAACCCTGGCACGCCCATCTTCGTACGCCCAGCTGCCAGGGCCGTGCCCACCCTCCTTGGATCACCCTGTTCGGGACATTTCATGTGAGGGGCATCCCGTGGCGTGTGCCCTGTGAGTCCGGCTTAGCGCATCCAGGCCTCGTCTGTGCGGTAGCATGTCAGGGCTCCGTTCCCCTTGGTGCCCGAGTGGTGTGCTGTGTTGCGGGTGGACCCCGTTCCGTTGAACCGTGTGTGCCTGGGTTGCTCTGCTTTCAGGGGGCTCTGGACACTCAGGCACAAGCCTGTGGATGGGTTTCCGCGTCTCTTGGTTGGCTCTCGGGGTCCCTAGGGACCTCTGTTTCACATTCCGGGAAGCGGACACACTGAGGTCCAGCGTTCTGCACACGCTGCCCACTCCCGGCCCGCCGGCCGTTGGGGAGGCTCCACGCCCTTGCGGATGCCTGTCCCTGGCGTCGGGCCCCAGCCGCCCTGGGGCACACGGCTGCTGTCTCTGTGGTTGGGTTAGCATCTCCCCGGCGGATGACGATGCCCAGCACCCTTTTCTGTGCCTTTCTGGTTGCACATCTTCCTTGGACAGCCGTCTGTTAACCTTTGTCCTCCTAACCATTGAGTTGTGAATGTTCTTTATATGTCA
Organism: Oreotragus oreotragus; assembly: GCA_006410675.1. Taxonomy (NCBI): domain Eukaryota; kingdom Metazoa; phylum Chordata; class Mammalia; order Artiodactyla; family Bovidae; genus Oreotragus; species Oreotragus oreotragus. The sequence continues at coordinate 131,630 of SJYX01013610.1, forward strand.
TGGATTAAAGTTCCTTATCAGATGTGCGATTTGCAAATGCGTTTTCCCCATCTTGTGGGCTGTCTTTCCCCTGTTTTCACGGGGTTCTTTTAATTCCGATAGTTCCAGTTTGTCCGTTTCATTTTTTGTTGCCCCTGGTTTGGTGGCACGCCTCTGCTTTCTTCCGTTTGTCTGTCTGATCCTCTGCCCACGTGTCTGCGGGGCACAGCCAGATATCCTGGGAAGCCCCTCGAGGTCACTGGTGCTGGGAACTCTTGACTCGGATTCGATGAACCCCAGGAGGGTCACGTGGCAGAGACACGGGTGAGTGGAGGTGGGGCCTCCCTGGGGCGACTCGAGGGGGGCTCACCCACCAGGACACTCTGGCTTCCTTGGTGGGCATGGACGCGGCCGGGGCAGCATTAGCACCCACACCCGGAAACGGGAAGCCAGGACGTCCCACCCGCTCTGGCTGCCAGGGTCCCGAGGGAGGGCCTGCACAGTGACTGAGGCCTGCCCCACCTGCACCCCCGTGCTCGGGGTGGGGGGGGACGGCAGGAGAGGGCGGGGCTGATGTGGACAACGGCCGTCACCTCACAGGGTCCCGTCAAGGGAGGGCCCCGCCAGGACTGAGGCTGCGCCTCGCCCGCCTCCGGGGCCCGGGAGAACAGACTGCATCCCCACATCCTCTCTGCGTCGGCCAGTGGAAGGGCCTTCCTTTTGCCGTGTCCTGCGTCCTCCGCTTGGCCCTGTTCTGGGTGGAAAGTGGCCATCGTTCCCCAGCCTCACCAAGCAAGGCCTCCAGGTGGCCCACCTCCAGTGGGTGCATAAACAGGGCGTATATTGAAGTTTCCTCCTTGGAAGGAAAGCTGTGACCAACCTAGACAGCATATTAAAAAGCAGAGGCATTACTTTGCCAACAAAGGTCCATCTAGTCAAGGCTATGGTTTTTCCAGTGGTCATGTATAGATGTGAGAGTTGGACTGTAAAGAAAGCTGACTCCAGAAGAACTGATGCTTTTGAACTGTGGTGCTGGAGAAGACTCTTGAGAGTCCCTTGGATTGCAAGGAGATCCAACCAGTCCATCCTAAAGGAGATCAGTCCTGGGTGTTCATTGCAAGGACTGATGCTAAAGCTGAAACTCCAATACTTTGACCACCTCATGCGAAGAGTTGACTCAATTGCAAAGACCCTGATGCTGGGAAAAATTGAGGGCAGGAGGAGAAGGGGATGACAGGATGAGATGGTTGGATGGCATCACCGACTCAGTGGACATGAGTTTGAGTAAGCTCTGGGAGTTGGTGATGGACTGGGAGGCCTGGCATGCTGCAGTCCATGGGGTCGCCAAGAGTCGGACACGACTGAGTGACTGGACTGAACCGAACTGAAGTCTCCAGAGAGTGGCCGCTATGCCTGCCCAGCTGCCCGGCTGCCCTCAGCTGGACAGACAGTTGACAGGAGGTNGAACAGTGCCACAGGCAGCCTGGCCACGAGCCATTCCCACCATCCCTTCCGAAAGACCCCAGCTGGGGGCCAGCCCCAGAGGGGGCCCCACCCTTCAAGCAGGACCTGCCCCCCATCCTGGCCCTGGGAGGCAGGGTCTCCGGGGCCCTGCCCTGACCGCCTTCCATGGTGGTGGCTGCCTTCCACGTGGCTCCCAGCTGCAGGTGGGGGCCCGGGCCTCTCTCTCCCAGCAATGCTCCCTGGCTCTCCCTGCCCTCCTCCGTCTCCAACATGGCCTTTAACCGGCAACTGAGAGTGCATCTGGAGAAGGAAGTGGCAACCCACTCCAGTGTTCTTGCCTGGAGAATCCCATGGACGGAGGAACCTGGCTGGATACAGTCCATGGGGTCACGAGAGCCGGACACGGCTGAGTGACTAGAGGGAGGGGGAGAAGAGAGAGGGCGGCGGTTCCTCATCTTGTGGTTTCGCGCGCCCTTTTGTGTCTTTGTGACGATAACAATAGCATGGTGTGTTGCGCAGTCGGCGTGGGGGCGGCAGCCCTTCAAATGCACCGCGCTTACGTCCACACCGGGCGGCAGCTCGGGGGTCGGCTGTGACCCCGCGTGCGGACCCACCCTGGCGTGCCCACAGTGTTGGGGTGGTGGCGAGGATGCCTGCCAGGTGTGCTGGCAGACTCGCGAGCCTCGTCCTTTCCGGCAAAGGCTCTGGTCTTTGTCACGGGCAGGGTCATCTAGTCCTGGGAGGGCGGGAGGGAGGCTGGCCTCCCGGGGCTGCCTGGCGTCGGCTTCACGGGCACCTTGTCACAGAACGCTGGGCAGCAGGCCCGTAAAGCAGAGCCTCACCCCGTCCACATGGACCTGGGCTCGCTGGCAGCTTTGACCGTTATCCTTTGCGCTCTTTCTTTGGCTGACCCGGCCTCAGCACCCGCCCCAGGGCGCCCTCATGCTCTGTACAGCCCATGACGCCCGCGTTTTCATGGATGTGCATGACCATCCCTGACAGTTTCAGCGCATCTTTGCGCCTCAGAGAGAAACCCTGGCACGCCCATCTTCGTACGCCCAGCTGCCAGGGCCGTGCCCACCCTCCTTGGATCACCCTGTTCGGGACATTTCATGTGAGGGGCATCCCGTGGCGTGTGCCCTGTGAGTCCGGCTTAGCGCATCCAGGCCTCGTCTGTGCGGTAGCATGTCAGGGCTCCGTTCCCCTTGGTGCCCGAGTGGTGTGCTGTGTTGCGGGTGGACCCCGTTCCGTTGAACCGTGTGTGCCTGGGTTGCTCTGCTTTCAGGGGGCTCTGGACACTCAGGCACAAGCCTGTGGATGGGTTTCCGCGTCTCTTGGTTGGCTCTCGGGGTCCCTAGGGACCTCTGTTTCACATTCCGGGAAGCGGACACACTGAGGTCCAGCGTTCTGCACACGCTGCCCACTCCCGGCCCGCCGGCCGTTGGGGAGGCTCCACGCCCTTGCGGATGCCTGTCCCTGGCGTCGGGCCCCAGCCGCCCTGGGGCACACGGCTGCTGTCTCTGTGGTTGGGTTAGCATCTCCCCGGCGGATGACGATGCCCAGCACCCTTTTCTGTGCCTTTCTGGTTGCACATCTTCCTTGGACAGCCGTCTGTTAACCTTTGTCCTCCTAACCATTGAGTTGTGAATGTTCTTTATATGTCATGGATTAAAGTTCCTTATCAGATGTGCGATTTGCAAATGCGTTTTCCCCATCTTGTGGGCTGTCTTTCCCCTGTTTTCACGGGGTTCTTTTAATTCCGATAGTTCCAGTTTGTCCGTTTCATTTTTTGTTGCCCCTGGTTTGGTGGCACGCCTCTGCTTTCTTCCGTTTGTCTGTCTGATCCTCTGCCCACGTGTCTGCGGGGCACAGCCAGATATCCTGGGAAGCCCCTCGAGGTCACTGGTGCTGGGAACTCTTGACTCGGATTCGATGAACCCCAGGAGGGTCACGTGGCAGAGACACGGGTGAGTGGAGGTGGGGCCTCCCTGGGGCGACTCGAGGGGGGCTCACCCACCAGGACACTCTGGCTTCCTTGGTGGGCATGGACGTGGCCGGGGCAGCATTAGCACCCACACCCGGAAACGGGAAGCCAGGACGTCCCACCCGCTCTGGCTGCCAGGGTCCCGAGGGAGGGCCTGCACAGTGACTGAGGCCTGCCCCACCTGCACCCCCGTGCTCGGGGTGGGGGGGGACGGCAGGAGAGGGCGGGGCTGATGTGGACAACGGCCGTCACCTCACAGGGTCCCGTCAAGGGAGGGCCCCGCCAGGACTGAGGCTGCGCCTCGCCCGCCTCCGGGGCCCGGGAGAACAGACTGCATCCCCACATCCTCTCTGCGTCGGCCAGTGGAAGGGCCTTCCTTTTGCCGTGTCCTGCGTCCTCCGCTTGGCCCTGTTCTGGGTGGAAAGTGGCCATCGTTCCCCAGCCTCACCAAGCAAGGCCTCCAGGTGGCCCACCTCCAGTGGGTGCATAAACAGGGCGTATATTGAAGTTTCCTCCTTGGAAGGAAAGCTGTGACCAACCTAGACAGCATATTAAAAAGCAGAGGCATTACTTTGCCAACAAAGGTCCATCTAGTCAAGGCTATGGTTTTTCCAGTGGTCATGTATAGATGTGAGAGTTGGACTGTAAAGAAAGCTGACTCCAGAAGAACTGATGCTTTTGAACTGTGGTGCTGGAGAAGACTCTTGAGAGTCCCTTGGATTGCAAGGAGATCCAACCAGTCCATCCTAAAGGAGATCAGTCCTGGGTGTTCATTGCAAGGACTGATGCTAAAGCTGAAACTCCAATACTTTGACCACCTCATGCGAAGAGTTGACTCAATTGCAAAGACCCTGATGCTGGGAAAAATTGAGGGCAGGAGGAGAAGGGGATGACAGGATGAGATGGTTGGATGGCATCACCGACTCAGTGGACATGAGTTTGAGTAAGCTCTGGGAGTTGGTGATGGACTGGGAGGCCTGGCATGCTGCAGTCCATGGGGTCGCCAAGAGTCGGACACAACTGAGTGACTGGACTGAACCGAACTGAAGTCTCCAGAGAGTGGCCGCTATGCCTGCCCAGCTGCCCGGCTGCCCTCAGCTGGACAGACAGTTGACAGGAGGCGGGCGGCAGGCTGGGGCCCCTTTCCCTGAGGCCCGGGGCCCGGCCCTGGCCCGCGCTGTCCTTTGCTCGCTGTTCCTGCCTCCTGGCCGCTGTCTGCTGCTGTCGTCAGCTCAGCTGGGGGCTTCCACCTGCTCCTCGGAAAGGCCCCAGGGCTCCTGTTCCCCCAGTGACAGCTGCTCTGCCGGCTCCACGAGGCCCCTCCTGCATCTGGAGTGGGACAAGCGCAGAATCCCTCGCCCGGGGAGTGTGACCTCAGAGGTGCCTGAAGGCCATCCAGCCCGGGGCCCCGCAGCCCACAGCGCCGCCCGCCAGCCCCAGCAGGGACGCCCGCTCGTCTGCCTGGCTCCCGGCTCAGGGCACCTCCAGGAGCCCGAGGGACCCCGTCCTGCTCAGCTCAGCCTCCGGGCCTGGCTGTCTGCACCACTGGCAGCCCCCGCCCGGGGCAGTCAGGTCCCGGCAACACACAGCCCCCGTGGAGCCAGTGTGCGTCCCTCTTTGTCCCCACAGGGTCGAGGGTGTCCCGAGGGCCCAGTGAGCCCCAGGGGCCTNGACCCCGTCCTGCTCAGCTCAGCCTCCGGGCCTGGCTGTCTGCACCACTGGCAGCCCCCGCCCGGGGCAGTCAGGTCCCGGCAACACACAGCCCCCGTGGAGCCAGTGTGCGTCCCTCTTTGTCCCCACAGGGTCGAGGGTGTCCCGAGGGCCCAGTGAGCCCCAGGGGCCTAAGGGTGTCCCAAGGGCCCAGCGAGCCCCAGGGGCCTGAGCAGGCTGGGAGGTGAGGAGAGGCCCGCCCCTGGATTTCAGGGTGCCCTCGCCGCTGGAGCCCAGCTGGGAGGGGCCGGAAGGCCGGCTCGGGAAACAGGGGCATCCACCTGGCGCTTGGGCTCACCAGCCAGAAAGCAGTCTGGCCTCCGCAGGCCTTTTCCTCCGGAGAAAGCACTGGAGCGCCTCCCCTCCTGCCAGCTAGGTCCTGCGGCTGCTGCTCCTCAGCCCGTGTGCTCAGCTGCTTCAGTCCAGCTCCTTGCAGCCCCACGGACGGCAGACCAGCCAGAAAGCAGTCTGGCCTCCGCAGGCCTTTTCCTCCGGAGAAAGCACTGGAGCGCCTCCTCTCCTGCCAGCTAGGTCCTGCGGCTGCTGCTCCTCAGCCCGTGTGCTCAGCTGCTTCAGTCCAGCTCCTTGCAGCCCCACGGACGGCAGCCGCCCAGGCTCCTCTGCCCCGGCTTCTGCAGCCTCAGCCCCCAGAGGGGCTGTCCCGGCCAGTCACTGACCGAGCCCGCCCAGCCCGGGAGGTGAGGCTGCACCCCCGTCTGGACTCCAGCTGCCAGGCCTTTCTGGGGAAGTGGTTCAGACTGGGTCCCCCCGTCTTTCAGCTGCAGACAGAAGCCCCCGCCGGGGCCATCCCCCCACCCCACTGGGTTCCCAGTTCTGCTGGCTGCCGCCGAGGCGGACAGTGGGCCCCCAGCCAAGCCTGGGCTCCTGGGAGAGGCCGCCTGCCTGCTGCCGGAGGGCATGAGGCGGGGTAAGCAAGTCGTCCGCCGCCCCCAGCTGAGCATCGCGGGTGTGGTTTCAGGAGGCACCTTGAGTTAAGAATCTGCAGGTGGAGCGTCACAAAGCACTTGTCTCAGGCTGAAGCCACAGCTGGGCAGCAATGCCAGGGGTCTGGCCAGTGTCCCTGGCCGGTCAGCTAAGCGCTTGCCACCCGTAGGCACCGCCGCCCAGTGAGGCCCCCGCTGACCAGGAGGGGTGTAGACGAGACGCTGTGATAGCGGGCAGGGGCCCAGTGCTGATCCGGAGAGAGGGGCCGGATCCCCGGGGGGCACCCTGGGCTGAACCCAGGCCTCTGCCCGCACCCCAACCCACCCCCACAGCAATCCCAGCCCAGAAGGGACCCTGGGATGCAGCGGCCCCAGCCCCCGGGCCTGGCAGGGACCCCGAGGCTGTCACCAGCCCTTGGCTCCCACCGAGCCAGAGCTCCCTTCTCCCTGAGGCTCGGGCTGGAGCCGGGTGCCGGCAGCGTGGCCCCCACCCTCTGTGGGGCCGTGTTGGCCACCGTGCCTGCTCTCGACGTCCGCCGTGACGTCTTCAGCGTGGCCCCCGCCCCGCCATTCTGGCCGTGGGGCTGTCAGTCACCATCCCCGGGGGACGCTCCCTGGGGCCCCCTCCTTGTCGTCCACCATTCGGTGGGTGTGCTGCATGCCCGTGATGGTGCTGCTGCTACGGTATGACCCCTGCCAGGCTGCGTCAGCCCTTCCCACGAGGTCAGCCCTTCCCACGAGGTCAGCCCAGGCCTGTTTGCCCAGGGCCCTTCCTGTGGCCCTGATGGGCATGTCCTCATCATGNAGTGGGCCCCCAGCCAAGCCTGGGCTCCTGGGAGAGGCCGCCTGCCTGCTGCCGGAGGGCATGAGGCGGGGTAAGCAAGTCGTCCGCCGCCCCCAGCTGAGCATCGCGGGTGTGGTTTCAGGAGGCACCTTGAGTTAAGAATCTGCAGGTGGAGCGTCACAAAGCACTTGTCTCAGGCTGAAGCCACAGCTGGGCAGCAATGCCAGGGGTCTGGCCAGTGTCCCTGGCCGGTCAGCTAAGCGCTTGCCACCCGCAGGCACCGCCGCCCAGTGAGGCCCCCGCTGACCAGGAGGGGTGTAGACGAGACGCTGTGATAGCGGGCAGGGGCCCAGTGCTGACCCGGAGAGAGGGGCCGGATCCCCGGGGGGCACCCTGGGCTGAACCCAGGCCTCTGTCCGCACCCCAACCCACCCCCACAGCAATCCCAGCCCAGAAGAGACCCTGGGATGCAGCGGCCCCAGCCCCCGGGCCTGGCAGGGACCCCGAGGCTGTGTCACCAGCCCTTGGCGCCCACCGAGCCGGAGCTCCCTTCTCCCTGAGGCTCGGGCTGGAGCCGGGTGCCAGCAGCGTGGCCCCCACCCTCTGTGGGGCCGTGTTGGCCACCGTGCCTGCTCTCGACGTCCGCCGTGACGTCCTCAGCGTGGCCCCCGCCCCGCCATTCTGGCCGTGGGGCTGTCAGTCACCATCCCCGGGGGACGCTCCCTGGGGCCCCCTCCTTGTCGTCCACCATTCGGTGGGTGTGCTGCATGCCCGTGATGGTGCTGCTGCTACGGTATGACCCCTGCCAGGCTGCGTCAGCCCTTCCCACGAGGTCAGCCCTTCCCACGAGGTCAGCCCAGGCCTGTTTGCCCAGGGCCCTTCCTGTGGCCCTGATGGGCATGTCCTCATCATGACCTGCCTGTGGGACCCCGTTAGCCTCCTGCCTGGGTGCACACTCTGCCCTGGGCTCCCCGCTCCTGCTGCAGGCCTTCTGCGCTTGGACCCGGGCTCCCTGTATGTCCCGGCTCCCGGGGCGGCGGGTCAGGCGGGGCCACTTGCTGTGCAGTGGCCACTGTCATCCTCTGCAGGAGGAGAGTGCAGGGCCGCCCAGCAGCTGAGACCAGCTCAGGCTCACTCAGAGGCCTGAGCCTGCCATGGCGCCGCTGACCGCCCTGCCTATCTGGGCTCCAGGACGGCCATGCGGGAGGAGGCGGGTGGGTGGGGGCCCCGGCCCGGCCCTTGTCTTCCTTTCCAGGCCCTGGAGCCTTTGGGACGGTTGCACTGTTGATAAAATCAGTTCTCAGAGCTTTCAAAGAGCAGGGCTGGGCTTAGCAGCGTCCTCTGTGATTAGTCTGCCGCCCTGCAGCCTCTGAAAGCGCCTCCTGAGATCGCATCAGGTCCCAGGCTCATCTCCAAGGTGAGGAGATGCATCTGCAGGGGGGCTGAGCCTGAGGGGGGACGCTGGGGCCCTGTCCCGTCCTCCCCACTGCCCTCCACCCAGCAGGTCTGTGGGCGGCTGGCTAACTGGGAGGGTGTCCTGTGGGAAGCACGGAGGAGGCCAGACCCAGACCCTTCCAGGGCAGGGTGCTCCTGCTCTCAGAAATGGTCACAGCCCTGGGGACGGGCGGCATTCCCAGGCTGCCCGCCCATGGTTGCCGTGGGGGCCCAGTGACGGAGTGGGCGCGGGTGCGACCCCGGGATCCCCCACTGACCCCCGATGGGACCCGCACCCGAGGACAGGGGCCCGCACCGCAGCGTGGAGGGGTGGTGTTCCAGACAAAGCGCTTGGCTGGGCCACCACCTGGACCTTCCCAGGACGTGGCTGGGAGCCGCCTCTTTCCCCTCCTCCTTCTCCTCCTGTGCCGTTTCCAGACGCCCACGAGGCCGGACTGGAATCAGTAGGTTCCTCCACCAAGAAGCACGGTCACCTCCTGGGCCCTGAAAGTGCCTTTGGCCAGAGCCGAGGTCAGAGCGGAGGTCAGCATGGAGGTCAGAGCAGAGGTCAGAGAGAAGGTCAGCACAGAGGTCAGAGTGGAGGGCAAATGAAGGTCAGAGTGGAGGTCAGAGAGAAGGTCAGCACAGAGGTCGGAGCGGAGGTCAGCACGGAGGTCAGAGCCAAGGTCAGAGAGAAGGTCAGCACAGAGGTCAGAATGGAGGGCAAATGGAGGTCAGAGTGGAGGTCAGAGCCAAGGTCAGAGAGAAGGTCAGAGCGGAGGTCAGCATGGAGGTCAGAGATGAGGTCAGAGCAGAGGTCAGCACGGAGGTCAGAGCCAAGGTCAGAGAGAAGGTCAGAAAGAAGGTCAGCACGGAGGTCAGAGCCGAGGTTGGAGCAGAAGCCAGTGCCTCCAGGCAGAGCGGAGGCCAGTGTCCTTGAGAACAGCGGGGGGGGGGGGGCTGCAGATCTCAGGCTCTGACCTTCAGGCCCCCCCCCCGTGGTCCCTTCCTCATGGGACCAGCCCCCACCCTCTCTGTGGTCACCTCCCTGTGGGGCTGCCCCCACCCGTGGTCCCCTCCAAGTGGGGTTGACCCCCTCCTTCTCTGTGGTCACCCCCGCGTGGGGCTGGCCCTACCNGGGGGGGGCTGCAGATCTCAGGCTCTGCCCTTCAGGCCCCCCCCCCGTGGTCCCTTCCTCATGGGACCAGCCCCCACCCTCTCTGTGGTCACCTCCCTGTGGGGCTGCCCCCACCCGTGGTCCCCTCCAAGTGGGGTTGACCCCCTCCTTCTCTGTGGTCACCCCCGCGTGGGGCTGGCCCTACCCTCTGTGGCCGCCTCCTCGTGGGACTGGCCCCCACCCTCTCTGCAGTCGCCACCACAGAGCTGACTCAAGTCATCGCAAACACAGTCTCATGGATGTTTTCATCCAGAAAGGATGAGACAGGAGAGGACCGGGGACCTGGAGGCAGGGTTCCCACCGCAGGCGCCGAGTGTGGTATCAGCAGAGCTGAGCGGAGCTGAGTGTTTCCACTCAAGCAGGATGGCGAAGAGCGGAGGGTACGTGTTTTTCCAGCACATAACAGCCAGCAGTGCCCCCCACCCAGGCACGTTCCCGCCTCCTGCCCTGGTCACCGGGGGCCAGGCAAGGCAGGGGACCCAGAGCCGCCCAGGGCCCGAGCCGCGCCCAAGGGCCGGTGCGCCAGCAGCAATGCCTGGGGTGCTTGAGATCTGCCCATATGGATCAAAAAGCTTCTTGATATTCACAACACACATCGTACACATTCATCAGAATTATTTTTCCAGGTTGTATTTTTGTAAAAAGAAAAGTTCATTACCTTTTCTTGTTATAAAAGTTCTGACCACTACGGAAAATTTAGAAACTGTAGAAATTAAATAAGGAGGAGGAAATGAAAATCCCCCCAGTGCCGCCTCCTAAGATGCCCGCTTCACCAGCCAGAGTTTTGTCTGCTCGTTTTACTGGAGACTTTTTATGGCCACTCTCTGCACAACCAAAGGTTCCTTAAAAGCAAGATCTGCGCTCTTGCCTGCGGCTGCTTGGCAGGACCACGGGACGGGCACTGGTTTCCTCCTGCCTCGGTCACAGCGTTCCCGCTCTATGACTGAGGTGCTGAGTCACGCCTGCCTTTGTCACAAGTCACTGACCCTGTTCCAACTGTCCCCTGAGCTGCCTGGCAGAGGTGTGGAATCACTGTCATGCTGGTGATGTCCAGAGCTTCTCAGAAAGCCCTCGCCAGTTTACACTTCCCTTAGCAGCCTACAGGCAAGCCCCTGGCATTCCAAAACCAATGTGAAACTGAAAAAGTCTCATTTTTTTTTAGTTTTATTTTGTCTACTATTTATTTCTTTGGCTGTGATCAGGGTTGACTTCTGTGTTAATGTTTACGTGCACTACGTTTCTATAGTTACTACAGTATACTTTTTATTGGTGGGTGAGGGCTTTTGCTGGGCTTCCCTGGGGGCTCAGTGGTAAAGAATCCGCCTGTCGGTGCAGAAGACAGTGCAGGTGGGCTTGACCCCTGGGTCGGGAAGATCCTCTGGAGGAGGAAATGGAAACCCACTCCACTGTTCTTCCAGGGAAACCGCAAGGACAGAGGAGCCTGGCGGGCTGCAGCCCCCGGGTCGCAAAGAATCGGAGATGAGTTAGTGACGAAGCAAGAGCTCTCTGCATGTGAAGGGCCTGTTGGCCCCGTCATCTTGCTGCAGACGTTCCCTCAGTTTGCTCTCAGACCTGCTTTTTGTTTCTGATGTCCCTGCACCTTCTCTGCTGTGATTGGATGCTGTTCTACCCTTGCAGAGTCGCATTGGAGCAGCCGCCGGATCCCCAAGTCCCCGTCCACCCCGGAGCGGCCGGAGGTCCGGCAGTATGAGCAGGCGCTCAGGTCCTCTGCTCCCCTGGACTGGCAGCCTCGGCAGGATGGGTGAGGGTGGCCACCTGCTGCTCGCATCTGGCCGGGAGGGCCAGGGGCCTGGTGGGAGCGTGTCCCTGGGGCGGGGCGCCTGGTTGAGGGGTCTCCCGTCATTCTGCACGTGCTTGCCCAGCCCCGGCCAGCAGGAGTCCTGAGGGTGTCTCCCGAGGTCCCAGAGGCAGAGCTGGCTCAGAGTGGACCCATGGCCGGGGCTCAGGGTGTCCAGCCGGAGGGAGACCCTTGTGGGTGGAGCCCCCAGATCCCACCTCCCTCAAAGCGCCCGACAGAGGAGACAGGGAAGGGGGGCCTTCCCCACACGGCCCGGCAGGGAACTTCTCCCATCCGCAGAACCAGCCCAGCCACGGTTCCCCTGAAGGAAGGAGACCCTGCCGCCCACCCAGATGCCAGATGCCCTTAGAAGCCACCCCCAGCCTCGGTGCTGCCAGGGCCCCGGCCCCTCGACTCCAGGGGAGAAGCTCCCAGGGCTGGGTGACGGGCGGGGACCCGTGCTCACTCCCCCAGGGCGGTGGAGAGCCCCACTGGTCCGAGTTGCCCTTCCTGGCTCCGGGGAGGAGGTCCAGTCAGCCCATGCCCCTGGAGCTGCTGGCAGGAGGTGGGCGGCCTGGGCTCAGGCCCTCTGCCCTGCCGAGAGGGCCCGCACGCGCCTTTTGAGTGTCTGCCCTGGGCCTCTTCATGGCCAGGTGGTCAGGACGCCCCCTGCTCACGTGACACCCAGAGGTTCCCTGGTGTCCCCCCCACCGCAGCAGTGCCTGGGCAACCTCAGGAAGCCTCCCAGCGGCCCACCGTCGCCTTCTCTCGGGTGACTGCCGGGGGGCCCACACGGTGGTCTCACCCTGTTCTCTTCAAGGTCCAGGAGCAGCAGGGGGCTGGAGGAGGGCCTCCTCCTTCCCCGCCTCCAAGACGCTCACACGCACACACACGTGCACACACCCGAACCAGCACACACGCGTGCACATGCCTGTACACCGGCACACACGGTGCTCACAGACACGCTCGCGCACGAGGGGAAACAGGCACCCCGGCGTTTCCAGGGTCCCCGGCCCTCTGCACGTCCCCCGGCGCCCTGGCCCCCGCCGTCGCGAGTCCGTGGCGGGGTCCCCAGCCGCCTGCCCGCAGGGCCCACGAGGCTTGTTGGTGGGCCCACGGGCTCTGGAAGGGCATCGACCGAGGACCCGGAGCGGGCTGAGGCTGTCAGCGCCTCTGCCCAGCTGCGCAAGGCTGTTAGGAAACGGGCGCAGATTCCGCCTCCCGCCTCTGGGGGCGGGCGGCGGTGAACTCCGACCTCCCTCTGCCCCCTCAGTGCCGTGTCGGGGATCTCCTGCCAGAACGGCCTGGACTCGGGCGCGGAGGCGGCCCTGTGCTCGGCCCGCTGCTAACAGCTGTGCAGCCAGGCTGGGCCTCCAGAATCAGTTCCTCCATGGATGCAGCCCAGACCTCGACCCCAGACCCAGGCGTCTCTCGCAGGGGCGGGGGCAGTGTCCTCAGCCACCAGTCCTGGAGTCCACGGGACGCGTGGCCTGTGGCAGGGGAGGTGGGGTGGCGGGGGGCGGCGGGGACCTGGGCAGGGGTGCCACTCAGCCCCTCTGTGGGCCCACGCCCGGCACCTGTGACTGTCCCCCCCGAGGGCGGGGCCCGGTGTCACTCAGGGCAACAGAAGGGCCTGCTGGCTGACCCGGCCTCTCTTGGGCTTCCCAGGTCCTGGCCTGGCCAAGCTGTCACCATTGTGCACCCCCAGTCCTGCAGACAGGACCTCCGTCGAGGGCCCCCGGGTGGGTGGGCTTCTCCCTCTGCGCCCCCAGGAAGGGGGTTTCAGCCCTTACCCGCCACAGCCTGACTGCTGGGGCTGGGTGCCACCCTCCCTGCCCATCAGGCCTGGGAAACGGGGTGCTGACTGACGGCCCCACTCACCACTGAGAGTGGCCAGGGGCGGGAAGGTGGAAGGCACGCTTCGGACCGCCGTCCCCTCAGCCCGCCGTAAACCGGGGAGCAGCTGGACCCACGCCTGGCCTGCGGGTCAGCCCCGGGCTGAGCCCCTCCTGTGGGCCCCCCAGCCCGCCGTAAACCGGGGAGCAGCTGGACCCACACCTGGCCTGCGGGTCAGCCCCAGGCCGAGCCCCTCCTGTGGGCCCCCTGCTCTCAGGAGGCTGGTGCACATCTCAGGCGCGAGGTCAGAGCAGGGCTGGAGACGGAGCGGAGGCCACTCAGGCCAGCGTGCCGGAGTCAGCAGGACAGGCCCGGGCTGGAGGTGGCCAGAAGTCTGGGGGCACGGCCTGGGGCGGGGGCGGCCCCTGAAGGAGGGGTGCGAGCGGCTTTCCGCTTGTGATCAGAGGGGCTGATGCGGCAAGAGCTGAAGCCGGGGGCCTTCTCTCTCCCACCTCCCCTGCCTCTGCAAAGGGGGCGAGCTGGCTGCCAGGACCCCCTCCCGAGGCCGCCCTGGGNTGGGTGACGCTCCCCACACCCTGCAGGGCTTCCCTGCCCCCACCTCCTCCCCTCCCCACCCTAGCCAGTGGGCATGAAGTGACCACCACCCCCCACTCACCGGAGAGGCCGCTCACCCTCCTGAAAGCCCGCCTGTGACCTGCCCACCCGCATCCCCTGCCCACGTCCCAGCTCCTCCTTGCCCGGTAGTGTCAGGAGCTCCGGAGAGGTCTGGGGGGCAGACCCCCGCAGGGGTCTGATGCTGGGAACGGCTCGTTCACAGGCTGTCCTCCGTGTAACACACGCATCTAACCTTGATGCAGGCAAACGCAGTAGGCTTCCACACGGCCGTTTGCGGCTTTCAGGTGCTGAAGACAGGCTGACATCTTCTCCTGTCGGCTGCGAGGATGGTGCCTTCCCCTTTGGGGCTCTTCCGCACTCCGCATCTCACACAGGGTGTGAGGCGGGGGTCCTCCGGGGGCAGCCGCCGCTCACGCCGCCCCTGGCTGGGGCAGCCTCCTCTGCGGATGTCCGCCCCGCACTGGCGCAGGCGCTGGGCTCCCCCTGCTGCGGGCCAGCCCCGGGCCTCGTGCCGCGCCTCGTCCCCGCGCCGGTATCAGCAAGAGCGTCTCCTTCTCTGGCCCCGCCGCCCCAGAGAGCCTGCTCCTGTCTCCGGCTCCCGGCAGAGGGTATCGCGGCAGTGCTGACTCTCCCGGCTCAGTGCAGCCAGCTCGACTGACCCTGTGCGTGCTGTGTGCCCTCCGCCTCCACCCGTCTCCACCAGTGTTCACCTTGGCATCGGAAAGCTTGGTCCTCGCGCGGTGGCTCCCTCTGCCCCTCGGTTCCTGGCCCCTGCGCCTGCCTCCTGTCTCCGCGCGCCGACAGCTCCAAGCGCCTCGGACGGGTGGCGTCGCTCACGCTTGTCTTTCTATGACCAGGGCTTTCCCTCAGCGTGATGTCCTCAGGCTTCACCTGTGCTCGATTCTTGCTCGATTGCGTATGATTACATATTGATTTCCTTTTTAATGTTTTCCTGTTCTGTGTCTCTGGATTATATTTCAGCTGGCTGTGGTGTATTTCCGTATAAAACACGCCACACGGCCATCTGTATTCTGTTGTGATTTGCTAATCTTAAAGCACTTTCGTGTTCACGCTCATGTTGGAGATTGCCGTAATGGTCCTGTCTTGTGGTCAGATGTTTATGAAGTTATTCTGGGCTTATAAATCAAGTTGTGAAGTGTCACATTTTTCTTCCCTCTTCCCTAGAACAGTGTGTATCAGACTGCTGTGATCTCTTCCACGGCATCTGGAAGAGTTTGCTCCTAAAGCCAGCTGGATCTGGACTTTTTGTGGGAATATTTTTAGTGGGACTATATGGACTTCATTTTTTTCTTGTATTAGTTTGGGCAAGTTGCATTTTCCAGAATTTGCTCCATTGTCTAAGCTGTCAGGATTACTGGCATAAACCATTCAGCAGGTCCTTTCGTGACTGAACGTCTGTGAGATCCTTCCTGGTGTCTCCTTTCTCATCGTCGACACTGTTGATTGTGCCTCTGCTACTATATGGACTTCATTTTTTTCTTGTATTAGTTTGGGCAAGTTGCATTTTCCAGAATTTGCTCCATTGTCTAAGCTGTCAGGATTACTGGCATAAACCATTCAGCAGGTCCTTTCGTGACTGAACGTCTGTGAGATCCTTCCTGGTGTCTCCTTTCTCATCGTCGACACTGTTGATTGTGCCTCTGCATTCTCCCTGGATTAAAGTTCCCAGGAGTTTATAATTTTGTTTTTATCATTCTGTTTCAAGCAAGTAACATTTGGCTATCGATTTTTTTCTTACATGTTTTATATTTCATTAATTACTGATTTTATCATTGCTGTTTTCTTTCTAATTTATTGGTGCAATTTTTTACTTTTCTGTCCTTTTCTCAAGTTCATGAGTAAAGTAATTAGTTCTTTGATATTCAGCATTTTGTCTAATATACACAACTGAAAGTTGAAACACTTCCTTTTCAGTACAGCTTAATACATCACACAAGTTTTTATATCATCCAATTCAAAATATTTCCTAATTTTCATTGAGACTTCTCTTAGACTAATGGATCATTGAGAACTTTAGCACGTTATTTTCAAACATTTCAAATTTTCCCCAAGTATCTTTCAGTTATTGATTTCTAGATTAATTTCAATGTGGTCATTGATCATTGTATGTTTTCAACACTTAAGAATTCATTGAAGGATTTTAATGACACAAAAGGGCATCAGCTTTGGCAAATGTTCCTTTTTTACTGAGGGAAAAAGTGTGTACTGCAGCCATCTGTTAGATGCAGGGTTCTGTGCATGTCAACCAGGTCAGATTTGTTTATCATGATCTTCAAATCTTCACTATTTCTACCAATTTTTGTCTGCCTACACAGTACCTTTCCCCACTCTTCCATATATATGTGCTCACGTTTACATGTGTTATTGGAGAAACAATTGTTCATTTTCTTTCATTTTTGTAATCCAGCCTGACCATCTTTGTCTTCAATTAGAATATTAGTGTACTTTAATTATTTAACAGAAGAATGGTCATGTTATTTTGGTGTAATAAATGATATATTTGTGTCAAACTTACTGTGTTACAGTTTGCTTTGTAGGGATCTTCTCTATCCATTTGAAATCTTACTTTGCCAGATTTTGACTAATCAATTAGTTTATTATTTTCCCCAGATACGTTTTCTATTTCTCTTTCAGTGATTTCCCACATGTATCCTTGATATATTAGAGTTAGTACTCCCAGCTTCCTGGACAAAGCACCCACACCTCAACTCTTGAAACCCATTCACCTATCCTAGCTTCTTTATTTTTCTGTATGCTAATTTTACGTATATTTAAATTCTACATGATTTTGTTATTGTTACGGTCAGTCAGTAGCCATCTATGTTTCCTCCATATTTATTCTTTCTATAGTCTTCCATACATTTCTCACTTTAAAAAAATCAATATTTCCCGTCCCCCTGAAAATTTTCCTTTAACATTACCTTTAATGAAAATCACTGTTGACAAATTTTCTCAATATTTATTTTAATACGTCTTCATTTTATGTTTATTCTAAAAAAAATTGTTTTAACTGGATAGAGAATTCTAGGTGAGCTGTTATTTCCCCAGGATTGTAAATATATCCTTCAATGGTCTCCCACCTTCCATCATCTTGGGGAACGTCAGCTGTCGCCTGTGTACAGTATCCCCTTCACACCATCTTGGGGAACGTCAGCTGTCTGTCGCATGTTTACAGTATCCCCTTCACACCATCTTTTCGGAACGTCAGCTGTCGCCTGTGTACAGTATCCCCTTCACACCATCTTGGGGAACGTCAGCTGTCTGTCGCCTGTGTACAGTATCCCCTTCACACCATCTTGGGGAACGTCAGCTGTCTGTCGCCTGTGTACAATATCCCCTTTACACCATCTTGGGGAACGTCAGCTGTCTGTCGCCTGTGTACAGTATCCCCTTCACACCATCTTGGGGAACGTCAGCTGTCTGTCGCCTGTGTACAATATCCCCTTTACACCATCTTGGGGAACGTCAGCTGTCTGTCGCCTGTGTACAGTATCCCCTTCACACCATCTTGGGGAACGTCAGCTGTCTGTCGCCTGTGTACAATATCCCCTTTACACCATCTTGGGGAACGTCAGCTGTCTGTCGCCTGTGTACAGTATCCCCTTCACACCATCTTGGGGAACGTCAGCTGTCTGTCGCCTGTGTACAATATCCCCTTTACACCATCTTGGGGAACGTCAGCTGTCTGTCGCCTGTGTACAGTATCCCCTTCACACCATCTTGGGGAACGTCAGCTGTCTGTCGCCTGTGTACAATATCCCCTTTACACCATCTTGGGGAACGTCAGCTGTCTGTCGCCTGTGTACAGTATCCCCTTCACATCATCTTGTGGGAACGTCAGCTGTCTGTCGCCTGTGTACAACACCCCCTTCACTCGCGCTTTTGAAGCTGGACTGCAGTGTGCTCAGGTGTGTTTTCCTCAGTGTTCATTTTGCTTCATTCTTGTACATTTTCACAAATATATGGCTTGATATCTTCCATTGGCTTGAGAATTTCTTGACCAGCAAATCTTTCTCTTGTTCTCTCAGCTCTCCTTTGCATGTTATAGCTTTTCAGTAACTCTCAGGTGTTCTTATGCTCTTACTGATTTTTTCCTGCCAACCTCTTTGCCTGCTCGCTGACCTCTATTCTGTGCTCTAAGACATCACTAAATCCACATCTCAAGTGTTGCTGTTTTTCAGTCTCCACGTCGTGTCTGACTCTTTGCAGCCCCATGGACTGCAGCTCACCAGGCTTCCCTGTCCTCCACTACCTTCCTGAGTTTGCTCAGACTCCCATCTTTGAGTCACTGATGCTATTTAACCATCTCACCCTGTCGCTGCCTTCTCCTTTTGCCCTCCATCTTTCCCAGCATCAGGGTCTCAACCTTTCAAGTATTTAATTTCAATCAATGTAGATTTTAGTTCTAGAATTTTTACTAGTTAAAAATATGATTCCAGTTCTCCTATTAAATTGTCCATCTTGTCTTATCTCTGGGTATATGTTAGTAAACTGTTAATTGCTAAACACTGGTCTAGGAGGAATGAGAACAGCTCACTAAACTCCACATCGGTTCGCCCAGCATCTGCTCACACCTGACTCTGCTGACATTGTCTTCTTGTCTTGCTGTGTTTGGCTGCTTGGCCCTTGGTATGGCTGGAAACGTTGAGTCTGTTTTGGATGCAGTGCACGGAGACAGAGGTCTTGGATGATGCATTTTCCTCCAAAGACCGTTTGGTTTACTTCTAGGGGGACATAGCCCTGAGTCAAGGAATCTAAACTCTCGAGAAGTTTAAAAATCACAAAGGGGAAGCCACAAAACAGTGAGCTTATAACATCTGAAACAGAAGTGTTAGGACAGACAAATTATTTGAAATTAGCATGACAAACATCCTCTAAAAACAAGGGAAGACATTAGCAATAGGAAAAAGAAAAATATCCAGAAAAAGGAAAAAAATACAAATCGTAGGTACACAGTAGTTGAAAGGACAAACTATTTTGAGGGCATAATAAAGCTATTCTCGTAAGATTTCAAAAGACTTGCCAAGGAAACCCACAGTGAAAATATTTTTGGAGGAAACCTCAAAATAAAAAGAAACAAACCCAGAAAAGCTGTAAGAGAGAAGAGAAAGGGTAAAACTAACCTTTACATAAAGTTTACTGTTGTCTTAAGAAAAAATTAAGACCAAAGGAAAGAAAGAAGCTGGAGCCCGGACTGTGCACAGTGCTGGCGGGTGAGGCCCCAGGACGTGGAGACCGGGGCTCTGAGAGGGGAGCCTGGACAGAGGCCAAGGTGAGAGAAGCGAGTGAGAAACTGAAGAGACGACAGGAAATGCCCAAGTAGCCGGCGGCCTCCGAAACCCCGGGCGGCTGACAGGCTGCGCCCAGCCTCCAGCGTGCCGGTCGCCCCTGCCCCAGGCTCCCGTCACCTTGCTGACCGCTTCTCCTGGTGCCCAGCCTCTCCGAGGTCCTCCCCGTGACGGCCTTGGCTCCACTTCCTGGGGCCGCAGACGTGAATTTTTTTGACATCCTCTCTGGGTGCCCCTCTGGCACACCCACTAGACACGTGCCCGTCCCGCTCCCGGGAATCAGCCCCCGCCTCCCTCTGGGCCTCCGGATGAAACCCCAGGATGGTCCTGGCTGCCCCCTCATGCTCCGCCCATCGGCAGATGCTCTCATCTCCCCTGTAGCCCACCCAGGACCCAGGCACTCCCACCCCTGCCCTGTCCAGGCCCCAGAAGCTTCCCTGGGCACTGACCACCCTCCTGGTGGGTCTTGCTCTTATGCTCCCCATAGTGTATCCATCATGGGGAGCCAAAGGACCCCTAGAACCAGGCCCAGCCATCCCTAAGCAGCCCCTGTGTGCCCACACTTCAGCCTCCCAGCAGGACTAGAGTCCCCAAAGCGCCCCCAGCATAGGCCACTGCCTGTCTACCTCAGCTTCCTCCAGCCGAACCCCCTGGTCCTGCCCCAGGACAGGGCTTCTCTGCCCAAGAAGCACGGAGGCCAGATCCCACAGGCCTTGGGTTTCTGCCAGGAGGCTGCGCTGTGGGAACCCCATCCCCTGGGCCCTGGTCAGAGCCGCCGTGTGGACACCTCACAGCCTCACCAAGTGGCTGCACCCCAGGCCCGGAGCTGGGCAACCCCACGTGCAGGGTCCAGCGCCCCAGGGCAGTGGTGATGGAGGAGACTCCCTGCAGCCCACCACTGGGGCAGTCAGGCCATTTCGCTTTGCAGGGCCCCTCCCAGATTCGTCCTTGTGTCTGACGCCCTGCTTTGGGGTCTGTGTGGAGGGGACACCACCCCTGCTTCCCTTCTCTGACCCACATGGACCCCCGCCAGCACATGAGAGGCAACCTGTGCCCACTGCAGCCCCTGGAGGACTGACCCTCTTGAAGGTGGGGCATCATCTCACTGCCAGGTACCCAGAGGAGTCTGGAAGAGGGCTTCCCAAGCAGGTGCCCCAAAAATTGTTGAGAAAGAGAAAAAAGAAAGAAAGAAAGACTGTGGACTGAGTGGGCAAGGGCGGCTGCTCCGTGCAGGTAGGGGAGGTGCCTGCCGGGACGGATGTGGGGGAGCGGCCTGGCCTGCTCCCAGCCCCACGGGTGGGGAGAACTTGGAGGGGGTGCTTCCACCGCTGCCGCCCTGTGACCCCAGCGCGTGCCCCAGCTGGACCTCAGCTCCAGAAGACAGGCACCGTGGGGAGTGGTCCCTGGTCAGGCGCCCAGCTCTGTCCTTCCGTCCAGACCCGCATGTGGAAGTAACACTGGGCCTCGTGCAAGACCCTGGTTCTCGCTTCAGCTTATGACATGCCTTCTCCCTGGGTAATACCATGGCGGGCCATGAGTGAGGCTTTGAATTCCAGCTTCAAGAGGAAGTGAAATTAATCCTAAATCACAGCATGTAAGTTTGTAATAAATTGGATGCCGTCTTCTGTTGCCAATTAAAAGAAACTATTGGATGCATTCCTTTGAATTATTTGAATCTCTGTGCACATTGTGCCCTTCAGAGCCTTCAAGTCATGAACAAAAGTATGAACTTCAAAAATAATTAATGCAATTTGAAACAATAAATAGACTTCAAAGCCGTGCAAAACAGCACAACTTCATCAAAGCGGAGCAGACAGATCTGTTTCCAACTGGATCTGAAACCCGACCAGCAGCCCAGGGTCTAATCTTGAGGGGAGGCTTGCGAAACACTCTGGACGGAGGCCACCCCTGCTCTCCCCGCCTCCACAGTCACAGCACGGCTCCATGCCCCGGAGGCCGGGAAGGATGGCTGTCTACTCTGTCCCAAGAAGAGAAATCCCCACTGATCAGAGCGGAGGCTGCCCAGTGCCCAGCAAGGCACTGCCCAAATGGCCACTCCTTTCTCCAGGTCCAGCCCGTTCCAGCAGCGTGCCCTCAGGGCCTCCCTGCTAACCTCGGGCCTCCCTGTGATGCCTTGGAAACGAAAAGCAGATGAGTATAGCAAATCTACAAACGAGTGAGTTCCCTTCCAAGAGTACCTTAGCACATCCACTGTGTTCGTAAGTCCGGCAAAGTTAGCCCAGGGGCCCAACGACACAACTGGCTGTGTGGTACCATACTGTAGTGGATTTGGAAGACTTTCCACACAAATGGTACATGAAAACAAGCATGAAAAAATAGCAAAAACATTTTAAATCTTGCAGCACAGCACTTTGAGAAGTAGAGTAAGTAGTCCAGGACAACAGCGGGCTCCCAGGGGCTGGCATCCGTGAACGGGCGAGAAGGGTCAGGACTGGAGGAGGGGCGGGGGCGGGGCGGCAGAGCTGAAGGGTCGTCCGCAGTGGGGACAGAGGGCCAGCCGCAGCGGCACTTGCCCCGAAGTCAAAGGCGTAGGTTTCGGTCCCTTGCTGTGTTCAACCCTCTCTACTGTCTTGAAGAAATAATCCAGTGATGTCTGGGTAGCAGCGCCTTTTTTCTCGCCATAAACGACACCCTCGAGCTGGGTACAGTCTTCGGTACTCTTCCCCATTCAGGTTCCGTGCCTTGAAAACCAGCAGCGCCTCCTCGAATTCCTTGCCATTTCCCGTGTTCTGAACCTCTTTGGTTCTTCGGTTACTTCTGGAGAACGGAACCAGGTGCTTCTGGACATCCTGGGCTTGAAATAAGGGTCCTGAACCACTCTACGCTACTGCTGCTGTTCGCCCGCTCAGTCGTGTCTGACTCTGCGGCCCCATGGACTGCAGCACGCCAGCTTCCCGTCCTCCACAACCTCCTGGACTTTGATCAAGCTCACTTCCATCGAGTCGGGGATGCCATCCAACCATCTCATCCTCTGTGGTTCCCTTCTCCTCCTGCCGTCAATCTTTCCCAGCATCAGGGTCTTTTCCAGTGAGTCAGTTCTTCTCATCAGGTGGCCAAAGTATTGGAGCTTCAGCATCAGTCCTTCCAATGAATATTCAGGACTGATTTCCTTCAGGATTGACTGGTTTGATCTCCTTGCAGTCCAAGGGACTCTCCAGAGTCTTCTCCAGCACCATTGTTTGAAAGCATCAGTTCTTTGGGGTTCGGCCTTTTTATAGTCCAGCCTAACTGTACAGTTTCTGTATAGGCGGTTTCCTGGTGGTGCAGAGGTTAAAGCATCTGCCTGCAATGTGGGAGACCCGGGTTTGATCCCTGGGTCGGGAAGACCCCCTGGAGAAGGAAATGGCAACCCACTACAGTATTCTTGCCTGGAGAATCCTATGGACGGAGGAGCTTGGTGGGCTACAGGCCATGGGTCGCAAAGAGTCGGACACGACTGAGCTACTGTTTGAAAGCATCAGTTCTTTGGGGTTCGGCCTTTTTATAGTCCAGCCTAACTGTACAGTTTCTGTATACAGAACTGTAAAGTAAAACAAAATATAGCTACTTGTGGATGACGCGTGCATGTGACACTGAACTCCAGACAAGTGAACTGACTTACGTGATTGCACGCACCAAGACACAGTTGCATCTTTTAAATTTCACTGCCTGAAGGCTCATATATAGAGGACTTACTGTACTCACTGGAAGTTAGTCTGTCAAAAAGATGAGCTCCGTGTTAAAATGTGCAGAGGTGGGCTTCCCTGGTGGTCTAATGATTAAAGAATCTAGCTGCCAAAACAGGGAACATGGGTTTGCCTCCTGGCCCAAGGAGCTGCGGCATGCCTGGAGCACATGCCTGGAGCACATGCCTGGAGCACATGCGTGGAGCACATGCCTGGAGCACATGCCTGGAGCACATGCCTGGAGCACATGCCTGGAGCACATGCGTGGAGCACATGCCTGGAGCACATGCCTGGAGCACATGCCTGGAGCACATGCCTGGAGCACATGCGTGGAGCACATGCCTGGAGCACATGCCTGGAGCACATGCCTGGAGCACATGCCTGGAGCACATGCGTGGAGCACATGCCTGGAGCACATGCCTGGAGCACATGCCTGGAGCACATGCCTGGAGCACATGCGTGGAGCACATGCCTGGAGCACATGCCTGGAGCACATGCCTGGAGCACATGCCTGGAGCACATGCGTGGAGCACATGCCTGGAGCACATGCCTGGAGCACATGCCTGGAGCACATGCCTGGAGCACATGCGTGGAGCACATGCCTGGAGCACATGCCTGGAGCACATGCCTGGAGCACATGCCTGGAGCACATGCGTGGAGCACATGCCTGGAGCACATGCCTGGAGCACATGCCTGGAGCACATGCCTGGAGCACATGCGTGGAGCACATGCCTGGAGCACATGCCTGGAGCACATGCCTGGAGCACATGCCTGGAGCACATGCGTGGAGCACATGCCTGGAGCACATGCCTGGAGCACATGCCTGGAGCACATGCCTGGAGCACATGCGTGGAGCACATGCCTGGAGCACATGCCTGGAGCACATGCCTGGAGCACATGCCTGGAGCACATGCGTGGAGCACATGCCTGGAGCACATGCGTGGAGCACATGCCTGGAGCACATGCCTGGAGCACATGCGTGGAGCACATGCCTGGAGCACATGCGTGGAGCACATGCATGGAGCACATGGAGCCGTGCTCCACAGCTATAGCGCCTGTGCCCAAGTGTGGTGAGAAGCCCTCAGACTGCAGCATGGAGCAGCCCTGCTCACCACAGCCAGAGGCAGCCCACAGCAGCGCCCAAGACCCAGCAGAGCCAGGACTGAGACGCAAGTACATGAGCACATCTCTTAAAAAGTTTTAACAACTGGTACAGCCTTTAAAAAACAAATAAAATAACATGCACGGAGGTTGACTGTAAGTGTCCATCACAAAGCCCTACTGTGTGAGGCTTAGTCCTCGGCTTCATGAGATCCCCACTGCTCCTGCAAGCACGCACGATCCTTCAAAATGTCCCCGCCGATGCTGGCTCTCACTTCAGGCCTCTGGGGCCCAGAAGGCTGGAAGCCATCCTAGTTAAAGCTCTCAGCTGCTTCCCGGTCTTCCTCCACCCTGAGCCCTGGGCCTCCGACCCAAACACCCTGCAGAGTCCTGGGGGCTGCGGGCCAGGGGAAGACAAAGGCTTTCTTGGGAATCTGTTTTTAAGTTTAAGCTCCGGCCAGGAACACTCTTTGTCAACGTCTCCACAACACCACCATGTTGAGTCAATTAAGGGAAACAGTCACCAGCCCACGTGGGGCTTCTCTGTGGACTGAGCTGACGGGCTGTAGGACATGACTGTGGCCCGGGACGGTCCATTCCGACCTGTGTGCATTTGAGGTCATTGGGGCCCATGTTTCTCTGCCGGTTCCCAGCTCAGGAGGCGATGGGTTTGCTGTAGCAGCCTCCTCCTCCTCTAGAGCTGCAGGGCAGCCTTTCCGTGTCTCCCAGGAGAGGAGGAGACGGCCATACTGCCTGTCACCTCCTCCCTCACCTGGTCTGTGCTGGGTGATGCCACCTGCCCAGGTGAGGCAGGCCAGCCCTCCGTGCCCCGTTCTCCTGCAGAAAGGTCGGCAGACCCGAACCTGCTCTCTGCCACCAGTCCGCCGCCGTGGCCGGGAGCTTGGGCGAGGCTGGGGCCTCCTGCAGGCCCGGCCCTGAGGGCTCACCGCTTCCCTGAAGCATCTGCCGGGTGCCTGCTGTGCGCAGGGCACCCAGCTGCTGTGGGGGCCCTGGGGAGGCGGGTCCTGTTGTGAAATTCTGGAAGCCTAGAGGGGAGGGAAAGTGACACGAAAGCCGCTCAGTCGTGTCTGACTCTTTGTGACCCCACAGACTATACAGCCCATGGAGTTCTCCAGGCCAGGATACTGGCGTGGGTGGCCTTCCCCTTCTCCAGGGCATCTTCCCAACCCGGGATCAGGCCCAGGTCTCCCGCGCTGCAGGCGGATTCTTTGCCAGCCGAGCCACCAGGGAAGCCCAGAGGGGAGGGAAGTGAGATGTAAGTAGGAGAGAGAAGGGTGGGGGCTGCTGGGCGGCACCCCGAGGGAGGAAGAGGACCCCCCCCATCACTGCCTGCACCCTGCGCGGCCTCTCGTCCTCCTGGGTCCTCCCTCCCACCCCAGAGCCTCTCCCGACAATCTGGGGCCTGAGAGGCTGCTCCCAAGACCCAGCAGAGCCAAAGCTAAAATATGATGCATGAGACCACGGAGGACTCGGGGCCCCTCCCCCAGCGTGTGTGCCTTCTCACGCGAGACCATGAAGGGTCAGGCTGCAGTGAACTCTCCCCTGTTGGACCACGAGCCTTAACCAGGTGTCCAGCTGGCCTCCTCTGAAGCCTTCTCCTCACATTAAAGCCTGCAGACTCATCACCCGGATGGCTCTCTCCACCCAGATCAGTGTCAGCCAGGCCGCCAGGATAAACACAGCCCTTCAAGCAGCTGTATTAAAGAAATCAGAAAGAAATAGATGACATTGATGCTAACAGTCCGTGTTATTTAACGCCAGGCACCTTCCACCTGTAACAACAGTTAACGTTGTTGCTGAGCTGCCCTGCATCCAGGCCTGGCGCCTTCACACCCGCAGTGCCTGTCTCTGCAGGGGTGGCTCCGGGTGCCCGCAGGCCTTCAGGTCAGCCGCTGCACGCTCACCCCGGGTCCCCTGAGTCAGCTTCAATGCCGCACTTGGTCTACACGGCCAGTGGGGGAGACTGTCAGACCAGTCCGTTGTGGGACCAGGATCGGGGGGCATTCGGGGGCCCAGGGCAGGGCAGGGGCCATGCGGTCAGGACTGGCGAGGGCCCAGACTCTCTGCGCTGGGACCCAGAGCCCCACGTGGGTGGTAGATGCGCAGCTCACCCATCACACCCAGGTCACAGGCCAGCCTCCCGGGGACCCCATGCACCCTGTCCGCCCTCAGGACACTTTCCCTCTAGCCTCGTGCTTGTTCATTGAAAAGAAGGATTGCTCTCCAGGAGCTCCCTGGGAAGTCTTGAGGGGGCTGAGCGACCCCCACCGCCCTCTTTGAGCTGCTGCAGTGTGAGTGGGGAGGAGATGAAGGATGATGGCAAGGACAGAGCAGGCCTGGAGGGTGGGGTGGGGGTGGACTCAGCCCCCAGGTAACAGGAAATGCTGCCCCCCAGCTTCTCCACAGGAGGGTGGGCCGTGAGACGGCGGGTCTGAGTGACCAGGGCCCCAGGCAGGGGGCAGGGTCCCCGTCCTGGCCACTGGGGAGGATTGTCCTCACCCTGTCCTCTCGGTCACAGCGTGACCCCCAGAGGACTGAGGTCACACAATAGGCCACCTCCCTGAATCTGGAGAGATGGGGGCCGCAGACCAGGGAGCTCCTCCAGTGGCAGACAGACTTCCCCAGACCTTTGTGGCCTTACCTTCAGGAACCCCACCAGGTTCTCATGCTGAAGATCCAAAACGATCCCCTCTGGACACTGAGGAACAGCAGCGAGACAGCCCAGAGAGCCAGTCTCCATGGAGGATGAAGTTTGGTCACAAGGTTATGGGTGCCCGCCACTGACCACCATCGGGGGCCCACTGTGACCCAGGGGTCATAGCTGAGAAAGCCGCAAGAGGCAGACTCCACACAAGGAAGGGCTTGGGGGCCCCAGTGACCAGGGGAGATGGACCTCAGGACCTGGGAGGGGCTGACGAGAGTCTCGTGGGAAAGGCCCGTTCACCGCAGTTCCCGTGACCCCACACAGCAGATCTGTCTTCCAGCAACTCAGTCCAAGGCGGGCAAGGTCCAGGGGAAACACAGTCAGGAGAGCCACCGCGCCATCAGAGCAAGGCCCAGCAAGACAGCAGAGATCTGAGGGCCTTGGGAAGAGGGATGTGGAGCACCTGTGATGGCCCATGAAGGCCCCAGTGAGAAAACAGACAAGACCACAGCACGTGGGTGTGGCAGCAGAGACAAAACTCTCAGAAAGGTCCCAAGGAAA
>SJYX01013610.1:175319-186326 GCA_006410675.1 Oreotragus oreotragus
GAACTGAACTGAATCACCAATGATTAGAGAAAGAAGGACTTCCAGTCACAGGTGATAACTCTGGTGATTGAAAAGAAGGTGCCAGTCATTAGCTAAAACTTAGAAGATTTTTAGATGTAAGTGGTATCTCAGTAATAGATAAGGAAGGCTTCCAGTCATAAGTCAAGTAATGAAGAACAAAGATTTCCTGTCATAAATCATAAATTAGTTCATAAAAAATAAGGTTTCTAGCCATGATACCTCAACGTGTCTCCAGTCACTAATGATAACTTAGCAGATAAGAAACAAAGTTTCCAGTCATAAATTTTACCTAAAAGAGATACTTAACAAATAAGGAGTATCCAGTCACAAATAATAACCATGGCCGCAGAAAAAAGTGTTTCCGTCATACATGATAATCAAGATATAGAAAAAGAATCCGACTCATAAATGGAATTTTAAGGGAACAACAGAGGACGAGATGGTTGGACGGCATCACCGACTCGATGGACATGAGTCTGAGCAAGCTCCAGGAGATGGTGATGGACGGGGAGGCCTGGCGTGCTCCAGTCCTTGGGGTCGCAAAGCGTCGGACACGAGTGAGTGACTGAACTGAACTGAACTGACAAGGTCGTAAAGAAGTTTCCCAGTATTACATGATGCATCAGGAGACAGAGAAAGAGGCTTCATGTCATAAACGAAAAGTGAAGTGAGAGAAGGGTAAAACACGCGAGAGAAAGATGGTGAGATAGAGGATTCCCAGTCACAGAGGAAAAGTCAGGGGACAGAAAAGAAAGTCTCCCAGCTGTTAATGATAACTCAGGTGAGAGAGAAAAATCCTGTCATCGGCGATGATCCGGGGAATAGAGAAAGAGGATTTCCAGTCATAAATGGTAACCGTCAACAGTGGCTGATGACTGAAAAAATTTTCTACTTTTACTTGATTGTGCAGGTGATAAAGAATGATTCAAGGCATAAAAGATAAATCACGTGATAGAGTGTTTCCAGTTGTAAATAAGAACTCAGGTGATACAGAAATCTATCAAGTGAGAGAAAATGAAAGCTTTTCGATCAAAAATTGTAACTCAGGTGTAGGGAAAAAATGCTTCCAGGTTCAGGCTAGAAAAGAGGGTTTTGAGTCACAAATGAGAACTTATAGAGAAAGGTTTCCAATCATAAGCACTCATTCAGGTGACACAGAGAGAGGGTTTCTAGTCAAAAAATAGAACTGAGGTGATAGAGAAAGAAGTTTTCTGGTCACAGATAAGGCGGGAAAGAAGGTTTCCAATCATTAATGATTCAGGTGACAAAGGAAAAGCGTTTCACTCATAAATGATACGTCAGTTGAGAGAAGGAAGCTTTCCAGGCCGAAATGTTGCCAGGTGGTAAAAAAACAAGGTAGCTTGTCATAAGTTATGGAGAAAGAAGATTGTTCGGCCATAAATGGTCACTCAGGAGAGAAAAAAATTCAGTCATGAAAGGTAACGAGTCAACACAGAAAGAAGGCTTCTAGTCATGAACGGTAACCGATATTATAAAAAGCCTTCCACCGTAAACAACAGCTCGGGTCACAGAAGAAGACTTTCTGTCACAAAGGTAACAGGGGTCACGGAGCAGGAAACGCTCCGGCCTTGTGTGACGACTCAGGTGACAGGAGATGTCCTGTGGGAAGGAGGGTTCGCGTGCCGGAGGAAGAAGGCAGCTCAGGCAGCGGCGCCGAGGCTGCCGCCTAAAACCAGTGAAAGAGGACAGTCCGCAGCGGGAATGGTAGCTCAGGCGTCACGGCCACCGCGCCGGGGGTGGGAAGAGCAGGTTCAGTCACAAACGCTAAGCTGGGAGTCGCGTAAGTGCGGTCTCCGATCCGAAGTGGCAACTCCAGGGACTCAGGGCAAAGTTCCAGTCGCAAATGGCCACCCAGGTAACGTGAGATGATTCCAGTCATAAAACCCAAGCTGGGTGACACGGAAAGAAGTTTCCTGATCATAAATCGTGAGTCAGGTGGTCCAGACGGAAGCGCGCCCATCACAGAGGCACATCGGGGGTCGGGGAAGGTCATTTGCGGCCACAAACAGCCCAGGGGAAACAAAACGGAAAGTCTCCTCCCCCTCTGAAGTGATGCTTCTCTGGAAGGGAAAAAAGTTTTCAGGTTGTGAATGACGTCAGGGGAGAAGGCAATGGCGACCCACTCCAGTGCTCTTGCCTGGAGAATCCCAGGCACGGGGGAGCCTGGTGGGCTGCCGCCTATGGGGTCGCACAGGGTCGGACACGGCTGAAGCGACTTAGCAGCAGCAGCAGCGATAATGACTCAGGGGACTGGAGAGGACGTCTTCTTGTCCTAACTTATGACGAAGGACAGAGGCGACAGGCTTCCAACAGCAGAGCAGACCGTCCCCGGCAGCACGACCCGCAGCACGCGGTGCCGGGCCCCGCAAGGGGGAGCGGCGCGGTTCCGGGCGGTAGGGGGTCTGAGTCAGGAATCAGAACTCAGGGGACGGAAAACCCACCTCCCCATCGGAAAGGACGCTTCAGCCGTGGGGCGGGGCTGCCGGGGACAGGAGCCACCTCCCCGGGAGGAGCCCCTCCGCCCGGGCGAAGAAGCTTCCAGGCGGGAGCCACAGCCTCCGCAGCAGGGCCTCCGGGCTCGGGGCGGTCGGGGGCCGAGCCGCCGTGGTCCGCTCTCTCCGGGGCCTTCCCGCCCCGCGTCGACGCTCACCCCTGCGGCCCGTCACCTCGGCCTCCGGGTCGTCCTGCCGAGGACAGTTGCTCCGTCGGGCCATGTCCTCGGCCTCTCGCAGGTGGGGCCGGACCTGAGGCCTGTGTGCTGGGCCGGGGACCCAGCAGAAGCCGGGCGGGCAGCACCATGCCCCCGGGCGTCCCAGGCTGGCACTCTGGCCCTGCTCCGGCCCAGGAGCCTGCCCCCGTGGGAGGACAGTGAGCCCCCATTCTGAACCCAGGGCCCAGCCGCGGGCCCCTTGGGCTCTCAGACATGGCCCAGAAAGTGCCCACAAGGCTGGTGCCGGCTCCGGTTGGGGGCCCGGGTGCGACCCCTCCTCCTGCCAGGCCCAGCCCCCACCCCCGACCCAGAGTGAGCTGGCACCGGAGGCAGTGGTCAGAACACCCACGCCCCACCGCTGCCCGGCACTTGCGCTCACACGTCCGCAGGGCCTGGACGCAGGCAGCTGGTGTGTGTGGGCGGGCCTACCCGGGTGGGTGCCTCTGCGGACCACTCCTCCTTCTGCCCCGAGGGCCCTTCTCTCCATCCCGCAGAACGGCGCTGCCCCCTGGTGTCTGCGGGCGGCAGCACCAGACACCCCCACACTCTGGGAAAGGGCCTGGGGGACGGGCCACCCCTGATTCGAGGTGCAGGCCTCGCCCACCCGGCCCCCGGCCCGCTCGGGGCTTCAGTGGCCTACTGCACGGACCACCCCTCAGATTTGGGGTGCAGGCCTCGCCCACCCGCCCCCGGCCCGCTCGGGGCTTCAGTGGCCTACTGCACGGACCACCCCTCAGATTTGGGGTGCAGGCCTCGCCCACCCGCCCCCGGCCCGCTCGGGGCTTCAGTGGCCTACTGCACGGACCACCCCTCAGATTTGGGGTGCAGGCCTCGCCCACCCGCCCCCGGCCCGCTCGGGGCTTCAGTGGCCTACTGCACGGACCACCCCTCAGATTTGGGGTGCAGGCCTCGCCCACCCGCCCCCGGCCCGCTCGGGGCTTCAGTGGCCTACTGCACGGACCACCCCTCAGATTTGGGGTGCAGGCCTCGCCCACCCGCCCCCGGCCCGCTCGGGGCTTCAGTGGCCTACTGCACGGACCACCCCTCAGATTTGGGGTGCAGGCCTCGCCCACCCGCCCCCGGCCCGCTCGGGGCTTCAGTGGCCTACTGCACGGACCACCCCTCAGATTTGGGGTGCAGGCCTCGCCCACCCGCCCCCGGCCCGCTCGGGGCTTCAGTGGCCTACTGCACGGACCACCCCTCAGATTTGGGGTGCAGGCCTCGCCCACCCGCCCCCGGCCCGCTCGGGGCTTCAGTGGCCTACTGCACGGACCACCCCTCAGATTTGGGGTGCAGGCCTCGCCCACCCGCCCCCGGCCCGCTCGGGGCTTCAGTGGCCTACTGCACGGACCACCCCTCAGATTTGGGGTGCAGGCCTCGCCCACCCGCCCCCGGCCCGCTCGGGGCTTCAGTGGCCTACTGCACGGACCACCCCTCAGATTTGGGGTGCAGGCCTCGCCCACCCGCCCCCGGCCCGCTCGGGGCTTCAGTGGCCTACTGCACGGACCACCCCTCAGATTTGGGGTGCAGGCCTCGCCCACCCGCCCCCGGCCCGCTCGGGGCTTCAGTGGCCTACTGCACGGACCACCCCTCAGATTTGGGGTGCAGGCCTCGCCCACCCGCCCCCGGCCCGCTCGGGGCTTCAGTGGCCTACTGCACGGACCACCCCTCAGATTTGGGGTGCAGGCCTCGCCCACCCGCCCCCGGCCCGCTCGGGGCTTCAGTGGCCTACTGCACGGACCACCCCTCAGATTTGGGGTGCAGGCCTCGCCCACCCGCCCCCGGCCCGCTCGGGGCTTCAGTGGCCTACTGCACGGACCACCCCTCAGATTTGGGGTGCAGGCCTCGCCCACCCGCCCCCGGCCCGCTCGGGGCTTCAGTGGCCTACTGCACGGACCACCCCTCAGATTTGGGGTGCAGGCCTCGCCCACCCGCCCCCGGCCCGCTCGGGGCTTCAGTGGCCTACTGCACGGACCACCCCTCAGATTTGGGGTGCAGGCCTCGCCCACCCGCCCCCGGCCCGCTCGGGGCTTCAGTGGCCTACTGCACGGACCACCCCTCAGATTTGGGGTGCAGGCCTCGCCCACCCGCCCCCGGCCCGCTCGGGGCTTCAGTGGCCTACTGCACGGACCACCCCTCAGATTTGGGGTGCAGGCCTCGCCCACCCGCCCCCGGCCCGCTCGGGGCTTCAGTGGCCTACTGCACGGACCACCCCTCAGATTTGGGGTGCAGGCCTCGCCCACCCGCCCCCGGCCCGCTCGGGGCTTCAGTGGCCTACTGCACGGACCACCCCTCAGATTTGGGGTGCAGGCCTCGCCCACCCGCCCCCGGCCCGCTCGGGGCTTCAGTGGCCTACTGCACGGACCACCCCTCAGATTTGGGGTGCAGGCCTCGCCCACCCGCCCCCGGCCCGCTCGGGGCTTCAGTGGCCTACTGCACGGACCACCCCTCAGATTTGGGGTGCAGGCCTCGCCCACCCGCCCCCGGCCCGCTCGGGGCTTCAGTGGCCTACTGCACGGACCACCCCTCAGATTTGGGGTGCAGGCCTCGCCCACCCGCCCCCGGCCCGCTCGGGGCTTCAGTGGCCTACTGCACGGACCACCCCTCAGATTTGGGGTGCAGGCCTCGCCCACCCGCNCCCCCGCAGCCGCCCCGGAGGCTGTGCAAACTCATGTTCACTGAGTGAGTCAGTGGTGTCATCCAGCTACATCATCCTCTGCTGCCCGCTTCTTTCTGCTTTCAGTCTCTCCCAGCATCAGGGTCTTTTCCAAAGAGTCAGCCCCTCAACTCTGGATAACATACAAGCTGCTACATATACAATAGGTGACTGATAAGAATCTACTGTGGGGCATAGGGAACGCTACTCGGTACTCTGTGATGACCTGTAAAATAGAATCTCAAGGAGTAGATACGTGTATGTATAACTGAGTCACTTTGCTCTACAATATTTATTGCAAATCAACTATATTCCAAAAATTTTTTTTAAAAGAAACAGTGAGGTCAGCACACACCTTGAAATTTCGCTCAGGAGAAGGCTCAGCTTGGAGACATTGTTTTCAATGAAGCCTATCATCTCCAGCTCACGGAGGGTCAGCAGCTGCTGGCGAGGGTAGATGATCTGGCACTGTAGGACAGAGGACGGGGCAGCAGAGGCATAGGGTCAGTGATTTCCCCTGCACTCAACCTGCAGGCCCAACAACTGCAGTTCAGCGTAAGACGGCGGGTGCAGGCTGAGTGACACCTCCTTCTACACAGGAACCAGCCATTGTAAGTTATGCCAACAAGAACCCACAGGAAAGTTAATGTGTTCTCAGGAAAGCAAGAAAAAACTCAAGGCACCCTCATCAGCTCTTCCAGGCAGGAGAGGTAAATCTTGAAGATGGCTGCTGCAGAGGGCGGCCCGACGTACTGCCTGATGTCAGCCCTGTCCACGAAGGCCACGTCGATCCTTTCTGTGATGTTGGACGTGGTCAGGATCACCACGTTGGAGTGCCTGCGGGCAGAGGGCGGGCCCAGTCATCCCGGGCCACAGGGACTCGACGCCCCTGCCCTGACACACGCAGACCGGCCTGTGCCCACCCCCCGCCCACAAGGCCTTCTGAGGCCCCGCTTCTCGCGCTCCACCTGACCCCCGCTCCGGCCAGGCTCCGGCTGCGACAGTGCAGACCCCAACGCTTGCTCTGCGAGCTCCCCATCTATGGACGGCTCTGGGATCCCCAGCTGGACCGCTCCCTGCCCCCGTCACCGCGGTGAAGCCCTCACTCCGCACAGCGTCCCTGCGCCAACACTGCCCTGCCTGGGGACGGCCACACTGCGCGTCACTCTCTTTGCCCTGACAGCCGTGGCACCGAGCTGCGCGATTCACCCTGGGGACTAGCGGCCCTCCCCTCCAGCGCCCAAGCTCCCCAGAGGCCTTGTCATCCAGTCTGCTCACCCCCGGGGCCGGCACGGAGCGGGAGGGGCACCCTGGGGAGCACACCGCCTGGCCTGCTGGGCTCAAGTCCCGGGGACGAGGCAGGGCTGCCCCGGGCCCGCAGGCAGCACACAGACCACTGGACGGTTGCCCCCTGACCAAACCCTGTCCTCTGACCACAGGTAGCCAGTCCTCTGCAGGGTGAGCAGGGCTGAGCCAGGTGAGGCACACGGGGCCCAGGAGTCTGGGCAGAGGCTGGTGAGCGTGGAGTGCGCACAGGGCCCCCACACACAGCTGGGAGCCATGTGCCAGGATCGGGCTTTTCACAAATGGTCACTGGAGCGGGCCTGAGTCACATGAGGCAAGGAAGGTGAGAGAGACTGCAGAGACAAGTCTCCACTAGATGTGTATAAGAGACAGGGCCCACTCGGGGCTTCCCCCCTGGGCTGCCCCCTCACTCATCTGTCGGCTCCTGTACATGGCCCCGCCCTGGGCATCCCCTCCTCCCCAGACCCTCTCTTCCCATCGGGATGCTGGGCTCCTCAGCAGCAACTGTGGAGCACGGAGCGCCCCCCACCCCCTGCGCCCACAGACTTCCCTTCTCACCCTATTTCAGGGTCTTGAGGAAACCACAGAGCCGGGCCCTGGCCCCCTAGGCCGTGCTCGCTCTAGCCCTGGACCTGACCAGAGCCGAGGCTGGCTGATGGCCCAGGGGTGGAACCCTGGGTCCCCCACCCCAGCCCGGCTCCGACCCCGGGCCTTCCCAGGCTGCATGGCCACGTGCAGACAGCGCACCTCCACCCCCACGAGGTAAGATAGGCTGAAGTTATGTCATTGTGTGAGTGACTTAAAACTCAAAGCGTTTGGAGTGTTAAGAGAATCAAAATGAGAAAATTTTGGAAAGAGTTTTAATACTTAAAAAATTTTAAGACGAAGGGAACATATTCTTTTAAAAATGTTTTATAAAACAGTGATATGAAATTTATTTTAGCATGAGATAAAAGCAAAACAAGGTTCTGTGGAATACACCAACTATTGGCCAATTCATTTTACATCTGTTATTGGGAATCTCTGTTTAAGCCGTGACTAACGTCCCTCAACAAACGCCTCACTGAGAAACATCGCCGTGAGGCCGGCCACGCTGGCCCCCAGGGAGGCAGCCCCCAGGGAGGCAGCCCCGTCAGCTGCCCCTCCCCGACAAGCAGAGCTGCTGCACCTGCTACCAGGATGAGCACGGCCTTAAGCTCTCCTCTTGGTTTCCGAGCACAGCGACGGCCCTAGTCGTCACGGTCTCCAGAGTGTGCGCAGTGGCCGCCCCGAGCTTGCAGCAGGAAGCAAGCGCTGTCTCGTCTTGAGCAACGCGCACTTTGTCTTTAATGCTGTGATTACACTCTCCTTTAAGGGAAGGCAGTTTCTCTTTTGTTTCTATAAAACTTACATCATCTTGTTAAATAAAATGTCAGCATTTGGGGTCCAATCAACCAGAAGCAGGATAGAATCAGGACATCTAGACAGTTCTTTATAGAGAGACGCTGAGCTCAGATGATCGTCTTTCAGAACAGAAAACAGGCTGTTTTGTCTTCGAACATGCACTTAAAGTACGTAAACGTAACACACTTCTTGAGCAACACCGTGTAAGCACAACACACTTCTTGAGCCACACCAGCCTGCAGGTCTCAGCGTGGCCTCAGATGTCCCGGGGCAGCCGCTGCTTTGAGGAAGCCATGGCACCTTCCTGCGGTGTGCTCAGTGAGGACGGAGGAGCCAGGTCACACGCACGACGAGAGCGTCTTTCTCTCCTCAAACTGCTTCTCCACGGCCAGAGACAGGGCCTGGAGGAAGCCCTCGATGGTGACGGTGGGGGCCTGGAAAATACATGGCATCGTGGCGATCCTTGCCCTCGGGGTGGGGGTGGCCTGGTGGCACCCGCCCCCAGGGCGCAAGCACTCAGGTGGCAGGGAAGCCATGGGCATGAGCTTTCCGCACACTAGTGAGGTGAGCAGACACACGCCAGCCCTCCACTGCCCCCGGGCCTGTCACTTCCGAAACCCCAGGGTGGCGGGCGGGACTCTCCTCGAGGCCAGCCCTGCAGACAGAGCGGGCGGCAGGGGCCCGGGGCCCAGGCGCTCACCTGGACGTACAGCGCGTGAGCCAGAAAAGGGAGCTTCCTCAGGACGCGGCCGCTCAGGCCCTCACTCTTCCTGTGAAAGCGACCACACTGGCGTCAGCGCCACACGGACCGCGCTGCACTCCAGGACGAGTCCCCGACCTCTCCCCCAGAGCCCCTCGGGCGGTGGGCAGTCCCCCGCAGGCCTCAGCTGCCGCTCCAGGCGGGGCAGGGTCCTGACACCACCCGTGGCCTCGGCCGGGCGCCGTGAGGTGGGCGCAGGCCAGCGCACACCTCTGAGCTCTTGCACAAGCCTGCTGCCCCGTCCCTCCTTGGCCACTGTAACCAAGTCTCTCCAAAGCCCCGCCAGCGTGTGTGGCGCCTGGCGTCTGCCCCCAGCCCTGCTGAGGCCCTCACACAGTGGACATGGCCTCCCTGGCCTCCCAGGCTATCCAGAGTCCAGCTGTCCTCAGAGGCTCTGCTCTACTTCCCAGCCTGATCCCGGGGCCCCGAGCACTTGCCGGTGCTTCCAGCACGGGCTCAGGCAGGTGTGCCGGTGATCCGCCTGTGGGCCGTGGCTCTCAGCGGCCAGGCAGCGGGATCACACACTGTCCTTCCCACAGCACCAAGGGCAGGGCCCGGACTGTATACCTGTTCACTCTGCTCATCAAAGTAAAAGCCTCCACTCTCCTTTCTTGGCCGTTTGTAAAAACAAGCATTATCTAAGAATCCACCGATGCTCCGGAGGGCCTTAATCTGAAAGCCTGTCGCTAGCACAGCGCTCTGCCGGCTGTCCGCAGGCACATGGGGAAGGCAGCTGGCCTCACCCTCCCATCCAGGAGCCCATGGTCGGGGAGGCTGGAGGGCATCTGCTGTGGGGGAGATGCCCTGGGATTCAGCCCCTGCCACCCAACCCACATCACCACCTCGGGTGCTATAGGCGACGACCACCCCGGTGATCTAAGGGAACGGGCTTCTCTAGGTTGCAGAAGTGAGGTTGCCCTCAGAATGGGAGAAAATACTTGCAAATGAAGCAAGTGACAACGGATTAAATATCCAAAACATACAAGCAGTTCATGCAGCTCAATATCAAAAAAACAAACAGCGCAATCCCCACGTGAGTGGAAGATCTAAACAGACATTTCTCCAAAGAAGACATACAGACAGCAGACAGACACAGGGAACGAGGCTCAGCGTCCCCGACCGTCAGAGATGCAAGTCAACACCGCAGTGAGGCGCCGCCTCACACTGGTCACAGACACAGGGAACGAGGCTCGGCGTCCCCGACCATCAGAGACGCAAGTCAACACCGCAGTGAGGCGCCGCCTCACACTGGTCACAGACACAGGGAACGAGGCTCGGCGTCCCCGACCATCAGAGACGCAAGTCAACACCGCAGTGAGGCACCGCCTCACACAGGGAACGAGGCTCAGCATCCCCGACCGTCAGAGATGCAGATTCAGTGAGGCGCCGCCTCACACTGGTCAGAGCAACAATCATCCAAAGGTCTACAAGCAATAGACCCTGGAAAGGGTGTGGAGCGAGGGGACCCTCCTACACTATTGGTGGGAATGCAAACTGATACAGCCCCTACGGAGAACAGCACAGAGGT
Source organism: Oreotragus oreotragus (assembly GCA_006410675.1). Classification (NCBI taxonomy): domain Eukaryota; kingdom Metazoa; phylum Chordata; class Mammalia; order Artiodactyla; family Bovidae; genus Oreotragus; species Oreotragus oreotragus. Next base: position 185,704 of record SJYX01013610.1, read on the forward strand.
TCCTTAACAGCCTAAAGACAGAGCTACCACGTGACCCGGCAACCCCACTCCTGGGCAAGCATCTGGAGAAAACCAAAATTCAGGGAATCCACGCAGCGCGGTATGCACAGCAGCCGAGACACAGAGACGCCCAGGCGCCCACTGGCACGTGGATGGGGGAGGGGAGCGCGGCCCACAGAGGGTGCGCAGTGGCACTCCACACTGAAGAGTGAGCATGCCATCTGCAGGGACGGGCCGGGAGAGCAGCATACGAAATGAGCCAAGACAGACAGAGAGACGAACGCCACGTGATATCACGAACACGTGGAGTCTAAACACCATACGGATAAACTACCTACAAGACACTGACTCAGGCTCAGGAAACAAGCTTCCGGTTGCCAGAGGGGTATGGGGAAGACGCATGAATTGAGAGACTGGGATTGACACGTTGCCAGAGGGCTATGGGGAAGAGGCAGGAATTGAGAGACTGGGATTGACACGTTGCCAGAGGGCTATGGGGAAGAGGCAGGAATTGGGAGACTGGGATTGACACGTTGCTGTTGAGTCGCTCAGGCGTGTCTGCCTCTCTGTGACCCCACGGGCTGCAGCGCTCCAGGCTCCTCCGTCCTGCCCCCGCCCCCCCT
>SJYX01013610.1:186829-198949 GCA_006410675.1 Oreotragus oreotragus
CTCCCCCCGCAGCCGCCCCGGAGGCTGTGCAAACTCATGTTCACTGAGTGAGTCAGTGGTGTCATCCAGCTACATCATCCTCTGCTGCCCGCTTCTTTCTGCTTTCAGTCTCTCCCAGCATCAGGGTCTTTTCCAAAGAGTCAGCCCCTCAACTCTGGATAACATACAAGCTGCTACATATACAATAGGTGACTGATAAGAATCTACTGTGGGGCATAGGGAACGCTACTCGGTACTCTGTGATGACCTGTAAAATAGAATCTCAAGGAGTAGATACGTGTATGTATAACTGAGTCACTTTGCTCTACAATATTTATTGCAAATCAACTATATTCCAAAAATTTTTTTTAAAAGAAACAGTGAGGTCAGCACACACCTTGAAATTTCGCTCAGGAGAAGGCTCAGCTTGGAGACATTGTTTTCAATGAAGCCTATCATCTCCAGCTCACGGAGGGTCAGCAGCTGCTGGCGAGGGTAGATGATCTGGCACTGTAGGACAGAGGACGGGGCAGCAGAGGCATAGGGTCAGTGATTTCCCCTGCACTCAACCTGCAGGCCCAACAACTGCAGTTCAGCGTAAGACGGCGGGTGCAGGCTGAGTGACACCTCCTTCTACACAGGAACCAGCCATTGTAAGTTATGCCAACAAGAACCCACAGGAAAGTTAATGTGTTCTCAGGAAAGCAAGAAAAAACTCAAGGCACCCTCATCAGCTCTTCCAGGCAGGAGAGGTAAATCTTGAAGATGGCTGCTGCAGAGGGCGGCCCGACGTACTGCCTGATGTCAGCCCTGTCCACGAAGGCCACGTCGATCCTTTCTGTGATGTTGGACGTGGTCAGGATCACCACGTTGGAGTGCCTGCGGGCAGAGGGCGGGCCCAGTCATCCCGGGCCACAGGGACTCAACGCCCCCGCCCTGACACACGCAGACCGGCCTGTGCCCACCCCCCGCCCACAAGGCCTTCTGAGGCCCCGCTTCTCGCGCTCCACCTGACCCCCGCTCCGGCCAGGCTCCGGCTGCGACAGTGCAGACCCCAACGCTTGCTCTGCGAGCTCCCCATCTATGGACGGCTCTGGGATCCCCAGCTGGACCGCTCCCTGCCCCCGTCACCGCGGTGAAGCCCTCACTCCGCACAGCGTCCCTGCGCCAACACTGCCCTGCCTGGGGACGGCCACACTGCGCGTCACTCTCATTGCCCTGACAGCCGTGGCACCGAGCTGCGCGATTCACCCTGGGGACTAGCGGCCCTCCCCTCCAGCGCCCAAGCTCCCCAGAGGCCTTGTCATCCAGTCTGCTCACCCCCGGGGCCGGCACGGAGCGGGAGGGGCACCCTGGGGAGCACACCGCCTGGCCTGCTGGGCTCAAGTCCCGGGGACGAGGCAGGGCTGCCCCGGGCCCGCAGGCAGCACACAGACCACTGGACGGTTGCCCCCTGACCAAACCCTGTCCTCTGACCACAGGTAGCCAGTCCTCTGCAGGGTGAGCAGGGCTGAGCCAGGTGAGGCACACGGGGCCCAGGAGTCTGGGCAGAGGCTGGTGAGCGTGGAGTGCGCACAGGGCCCCCACACACAGCTGGGAGCCATGTGCCAGGATCGGGCTTTTCACAAATGGTCACTGGAGCGGGCCTGAGTCACATGAGGCAAGGAAGGTGAGAGAGACTGCAGAGACAAGTCTCCACTCCTCCCAGAGCGACAGGTTGGGGGTCAGGGAGACCCCCTTTTCTGAGCAGAGGTTACCTTCTCCCCACACCAAAGCTCTGCTTACATTTTTAACACTTCGATAACATAAAAAGTGCGTAATTTGTAAAAAGCTTACGTAGCACACGCTGCTTCAAACATAGAGAAGACAATGCCAGACGCACTCTGAGCTGGAAAAGCTGGGGGTGAGGCCGGGGGTGTGCGTGTGCAGGGGTACCTTTTAATCTGATCGATTTGGGTCAAGACGGCATTGACGACACGGATGGCATCCGAAGGCTCGGTGCCTGCCCTGCATGCATTTCGGGCGGCAGTCAGGCTTTCCACCTGTGGGAAAGGCGGGGTGGTCAGCTGGGTGGACGTGGGGCACGTGAACACTGCACCGAGGCTGGGCCTGCAGGACGCAGCCTTCGGGTGCTGGACAGGCACGGGCTGGCGGTGCCGGCAACGCCAAAGGCCACCCAGTCCTGCGCTTCCTCCACTCAGTGTGACATTGAACACACCCACCTCATCGATCAGCACGAATACCAGAGCATCCTTGTCATCGATCAAGTCCTGAATCTTCTGGAACATCCTAGTCACCAGCTTGCCACTCTGGAATCGAAACACTCTTCACTGTCAACTCGCGCGCTTCAAGCTGCCTGGTACACGCGTGCGTCCAGTCTCCACCAGGCTGCGCTGACCCCAGGGGGCCCCACAAGCCCGCCGTCTCTGACAGCCCCTCGGAAAACTCCCTGAATCAGAGAAGCCGGGTCGCTCTCCTGGCGTCATGGGCGGGGCCATGCTCGCACCTCAGCCCCTTTCCCCCCTTGCCTGCCCCAGAGGTCCTGGGCGGGCTGGGTCTCAGGTGCAAATCGGCCAGGCGCACCTCGACAGGCATTCCTGTCCCCGGCCACCGTCCGCCAGGGGCACCGTTGCCACGGAGCCTGCAGCAGAGCCTTCCAGAGCCGAGGGGCAGCTGTGACATCACCCGGCCTGATAGGCTCTAGCTGAGGGTGCGGTCCCGTTGGGAGGTGACCCCTCCCTCCTCAGGCAACACTGAGCGCCCCGTGCCCCAGCCCGGGCCTGGAGGTGACAAGCAGAGGGTCCTCTCAGGCCTCAGGTGGTTTCCAGGTTATCAGTAAGCTCTGGAACTTTCCTCTGACCACACAGTCAGAGTCCGTGTTCACGTTCCTATTTTACCTATTTCTCTCCTAAAGCTTTTGGAGCAAAGAGTTTGCCTAATCTACCAGGCAAGTTTTCACCTGCATGGTGGACAATGCAGAGAATTGGATTAGTATGAATACTTACCTCTGAAAACCACTTAGAAAAGAGGCTGTGGCTGTTTATCTCAATTAACTGGCCATATCGGTACCTAAGGTGGTTTAAAAAAGAAGAGGGGGAGCAGCCATCACAAGTCAGCCCCACAGCGTCCCTGGCGGCGCCCACCTCGGCCTCTATAATGCAGCACTGCTCAAGGGCCCAGCAGGCCGAGGACGACCGCTCTGTTCCTCCTGACCCAGGACGCGGTGCCTGCAAACTGCACACTGACAGGTATGAAGACTCTAACAAGATGTGCCAGCACCAACAGTTCTGGTTGGAGCAAACTAAGCGTCTCAAACTGACGGCATCTTCATTTCGATGAAAGCAGGAGAAAGTGGTGCTAAGATGGCGGAGCAGAAGGACACACGCTCATCTGCTCCTCGGAGGGCAAAGGAGAAGCCCCAGCAAGGTGGCAGGAGGGGCAAAACCCACATTTGGAATTGAACCCCAAACCTGCCAGAGACGCTCAGAGGGCACAAACAAAGCCTTGTGCGCACAGGATCCCGGGACCCCCCGCGACTGAGCCAGACCTGCTGTGAGTGTCTGAGCGTCTCCTGCAGAGACAGGGGGTCGGCAGTGGCGGCCACGGGCACGGGGGCGCTGGCTGGAGCAGCCCTGGGAGGCGCGGCGTGCGGCCTAAGTCCTCGTGGAGGAGACTGCCATCATCTCCAGCCCTGAGCCACTGAGCAGACGACCCACAAAGTGCAGAACAATTATACAGAGACGCGCTCGCACCGTTACAGGCGCGCTCGCACCGTTACAGGCGCGCTCGCACCGTTACAGACGTGCCAACCTGGGGGTCCGGCAAGGGGGCTGAGAAGCCCAGGGAATTTGACTTTGGAGGCCAGTGGGATCTGATGACAGAACTTCCCCAGCGCTGGGGAGACAGACTCTTGGAAGGCACAAACAAAACCTTGTGTGCACCAGGACCCAGGAGAAAGGAGCAGTGACCCCACACGAGACTGAGCCAGACTTGCCTGTGAGGGCAAGAGATGGGAATACCAGACCAACCGACCTGCCTCCCGAGAAATCTGTATGCAGCTCAAGAAGCAAGTTAGAACTGTATATGAAACAATGGACTCGTTCCAAATTGGGCAAGGAGTACGTCAAGGCTGTATATCGTCACCCTGCTTATTTAACTTCTATGCTGAATATATCATGTGAAATGCCAGACTGAATGAAGCACAAGCTGGAATCAAGATTACAGGAAGAAATATCAATAACCTCAGATATGCTGATGACACCACCCTTACAGCAGAAAGTGAAGAGGAACCAAAAAGCCTCTTGATGAAAGTGAAAGAGGAGAGTGAAAAAGTTGGCTTAAAGCTCAACATTCAGAAAACGAAGATCATGGCATCCGGTCCCATCACTTCATGGCAAATAGATGGGGAAATGATGGAAACAGTGACAGACCTTACTCCTTGGGCTCCAGAATCACTGAGGACAGTGACTGCAGCCATGAAATTAAAAGACACTTGCTCCTCAGAAGAAAAGCTATGGCCAACCTAGACAACATATTAAAAAGCAGAGACGTTATTTTGTCAACAAAGGTCCATCTAGTCAAACTATGGTTTTTCCAGTAGTCACGTATGGATGTGAGAGTTGGATCATAGAAAAAGTTGAGCACCAAAGAATTGATGCTTTTGAACTGTGGTCTTAGAGAAGACTCTTAAGAGTCCCTTGGAGGAGATCAAACCAGTCCATCCTTAAGGAAATCAGTCCTGAACATTCACTGGAAGGACTGATGCTGAAGCTGAAGCTCCAATACTTTGGCCACCTGATGTGAAGAGCTGATTCACTAGAAAAGACCCTGATGCTGGGAAAGACTGAATGCAGAAGGAGAAGGGGACAACAGAGGATGAGACGGCTGGATGGCATCACCGACTCAATGGACAAGAGTTTGAGCCAGCTCTTGCGAGCTGGTGATGGAGGGAAGCCTGGAGTGCTGCTGCTCTTGCGAGCCGGTGGTGGAGGGAAGCCTGGAGTCCGTGGGGCTGCAGAGTCGGACACAGCTGAGCAACTGAACGGAGGAGTACTGAGTACTCTCTTGGTGGCTGAGCCGCTCAGTCGCGCCTGCCTCTGCGCCCCGTGGGCTGTAGCCCACCAGGCTCCTCTGTTCATGGAATTTCCCGGGCGAGAATACTGGACTGAGCTAGCATTTCCTTCTCCAACAGTTAATATAACCAGTTAAATACAATTCTTAATACTGTTTTAGTCTAGTTTTAATTTATACCATTACCTGTATTAACATGGCAAACAAATCAGAACATAGGCATCAAAAGGCTTTTGCCCACAGTTGAACACGTTTTGCTCCTTTCACAAAACCCAAAGGAATGTGAGAATTTGCCTTCCAGCACAAAATCACTTCCCTCAAACCTGGAGCCCTGGAAAGCTCCAAGGGAACCTGGACATGCGCTGTTTGAAATCCAGCACCAATGCCCCATCCACCATGGGGTCAGCGAGGGCTCTGGATGCACTCAGCTCTGATTAGAATCAAACAGGAAAGAACCAGCAGAGAAGTCAGCTCCCAGACCCTTTTCACAGGCTCTTTCGTGTTGAGAGTCCACAGAGGAAAACTAACTACTTTAAAAAGTATCACTAACTCTCCAGTTGAAAAACTTCATTTGGTAATTTTGTTTACAAAAGAGGAGAAGGGGGAGATAAGCAATCTAGTGAATATAGATTGGGTGGAATATCACAAAATTAATCATAAAGCATTTTGATTGTTAAGGAAAGTGGACTTCAGTTAATAAAGCAAAAAGGCTTGATGAGGCTTCTTCTTGCCACAAAACAAATACCAACTTCCAGATCTTTGTACTGGAAAACGTCACATTTCTTGTAATAACACCTTCCCCTTCCAGTGTTTCAGGAAACTGCCCTCAGAGATTAGCAAGCACAGATGTGTCTCACTATGTCAAGATAAAGGCCAAGATACTGAGCATAAAACAAAGGGCTGAAACAGAGCAGCTTCCCTACTTTTAAGACAGTTTTGAAAAGAAAACAGAAGACCTTACTCCTTGGGCTCCAGAATCACTGAGGACAGTGACTGCAGCCATGAAATTAAAAGACACTTGCTCCTCAGAAGAAAAGCTATGGCCAACCTAGACAACATATTAAAAAGCAGAGACGTTATTTTGTCAACAAAGGTCCATCTAGTCAAACTATGGTTTTTCCAGTAGTCACGTATGGATGTGAGAGTTGGATCATAGAAAAAGTTGAGCACCAAAGAATTGATGCTTTTGAACTGTGGTCTTAGAGAAGACTCTTAAGAGTCCCTTGGAGGAGATCAAACCAGTCCATCCTTAAGGAAATCAGTCCTGAACATTCACTGGAAGGACTGATGCTGAAGCTGAAGCTCCAATACTTTGGCCACCTGATGTGAAGAGCTGATTCACTAGAAAAGACCCTGATGCTGGGAAAGACTGAATGCAGAAGGAGAAGGGGACAACAGAGGATGAGACGGCTGGATGGCATCACCGACTCAATGGACAAGAGTTTGAGCCAGCTCTTGCGAGCTGGTGATGGAGGGAAGCCTGGAGTGCTGCTGCTCTTGCGAGCCGGTGGTGGAGGGAAGCCTGGAGTCCGTGGGGCTGCAGAGTCGGACACAGCTGAGCAACTGAACGGAGGAGTACTGANCGGCTGGATGGCATCACCGACTCAATGGACAAGAGTTTGAGCCAGCTCTTGCGAGCTGGTGATGGAGGGAAGCCTGGAGTGCTGCTGCTCTTGCGAGCTGGTGGTGGAGGGAAGCCTGGAGTCCGTGGGGCTGCAGAGTCGGACACAGCTGAGCAACTGAACGGAGGAGTACTGAGTACTCTCTTGGTGGCTGAGCCGCTCAGTCGCGCCTGCCTCTGCGCCCCGTGGGCTGTAGCCCACCAGGCTCCTCTGTTCATGGAATTTCCCGGGCGAGAATACTGGACTGAGCTAGCATTTCCTTCTCCAACAGTTAATATAACCAGTTAAATACAATTCTTAATACTGTTTTAGTCTAGTTTTAATTTATACCATTACCTGTATTAACATGGCAAACAAATCAGAACATAGGCATCAAAAGGCTTTTGCCCACAGTTGAACACGTTTTGCTCCTTTCACAAAACCCAAAGGAATGTGAGAATTTGCCTTCCAGCACAAAATCACTTCCCTCAAACCTGGAGCCCTGGAAAGCTCCAAGGGAACCTGGACATGCGCTGTTTGAAATCCAGCACCAATGCCCCATCCACCATGGGGTCAGCGAGGGCTCTGGATGCACTCAGCTCTGATTAGAATCAAACAGGAAAGAACCAGCAGAGAAGTCAGCTCCCAGACCCTTTTCACAGGCTCTTTCGTGTTGAGAGTCCACAGAGGAAAACTAACTACTTTAAAAAGTATCACTAACTCTCCAGTTGAAAAACTTCATTTGGTAATTTTGTTTACAAAAGAGGAGAAGGGGGAGATAAGCAATCTAGTGAATATAGATTGGGTGGAATATCACAAAATTAATCATAAAGCATTTTGATTGTTAAGGAAAGTGGACTTCAGTTAATAAAGCAAAAAGGCTTGATGAGGCTTCTTCTTGCCACAAAACAAATACCAACTTCCAGATCTTTGTACTGGAAAACGTCACATTTCTTGTAATAACACCTTCCCCTTCCAGTGTTTCAGGAAACTGCCCTCAGAGATTAGCAAGCACAGATGTGTCTCACTATGTCAAGATAAAGGCCAAGATACTGAGCATAAAACAAAGGGCTGAAACAGAGCAGCTTCCCTACTTTTAAGACAGTTTTGAAAAGAAAACAGATTTAAAAGTAAATCTCACAGGATTTCCTCTTCTGAAGTCATACTAGGCTAAAAGGGTGATTTACCTTCTGCCTTAACCAACTGGAAAACTAGCCAGAATAGTGAAACAATGTCTGAGAAGGGCGCAGACAACGCAATCGGGGACTGTGACCTGGAGGCGGGCAAGGGGCAAGCGCGACGGCCCCGATCTCCTGCCTGGAGTGACACTGGAGGGGACCCAGGAGGAGAGACCAGGGTACTGAGCTGAGGAGACGGAGGCCAGAGTTCAAGCAGCTGAGGTGTCTGGAGGCCACAGAGCAGGGTTCCAGGGAAGAGGGAGACGCAGGAGTGCAGCCCGGCGACCACCATGGCGCAGCAGTGTGTGAAGAGGGAGCTCAGCGCTAGAGGGCTCGAGACCCAGGGCCGAGGGGCGAGAGTGCTCGCTGCTGATTCAGGGGCTCAGCCGAGACCCCAGAAGGATCCTCCTGAGGGGGAAGCCTGGATCACACTGAGACCACTCTCGATAAAGCTCATAAACAGACCTCAAAAGGATCACCCCAAACACAAGTACCCAAACCCCTGTCAGAACAAAACCCAGCAGTCGTTAAAGACAAGCAAGAGAATCCAGTCACTTCACATCACTATGTCCACGTTCAACAGTTACCTGGCACGGGCAAGAAGCAGGAACATGTGACCCATAACCAGACCCAAACGATAACGAGGGTGGAATTGCTGGACAGAGCTTACGGGCATCAACAGAACCGAACAATCTTCAGGCAAGAAAGCCACCCTCAGAGATGGGAACCCGCCGAACAGAAGGAAAGGCAGATCAGGTACTGCGGAAAACTATCCTCAGGAAAGTTTTAAAACTCAAGAACATGACAGAGCACACGCGTGGCCTGCGGGGTAGCATGAGACGGCCCGGCACGCACGTGAAGGGGCCACAGGCGGGCGCGGAGCAGGGGAACTAGCCGAAGAGCCGGTGCCCAAGGAGTCTCCAAATGCAGGGGAGCCACAGGTCCCCAGATGACCCACACTCAACAGAACGAGCTACCGATACACATGCTGTAACACGGAAGAGCTTTGGGAAACATTACGGTGAGTGACCAGAACCCTTCAGCAAAGATTACTACATACTGCATCATTTCAATTACACGAAATGCCCGGAGTAAGTAAATGCAGTGGAGCCACAAATCCATAAACAGACTACCCTCAAAGGGGAAGACAAACCCAGCGCTAGGTGTGGACGGCAGACAGATGGTCCACACAGACGTCAAGCAAGCATGGGACGTTCAACCCAACGCGAGCAGACAGGCTCCTCCAAGTGTACACAGGGCGGTCACCACGAGAGATCCCATGCCGGTCACAGGGTGAGTCTCAGCACATGTTAAGAAGACTGGAATCGGAGCTCAAGACTATGTGAGCACAGAAGGCTCCGTTACATCACACTGAGACACCTACTATTCACGTCAGACGATTTAAAAATAGAAGCAGCTCCTCTCGCCATCACAGTTGAAACAGAGCAAGCCCGCCCCTCAACTCCTCTCTCCAATCACTGAAGTTACCTGCTCAAGAGTCTGATGGTCAATTTCTGGGCTAAAGCTTTACACAGCGACGTTTTTCCAGTTCCTGGAGGACCTGTAACAAGATGCAAACAAATAAGTATAAGTTAGTGCTGTAACAGATTTTTTGAAACAGTAGTCGCATTATTCATAGGATATAACATAGGGAACAGACTGTAATGCTATAAATGTTATCATCACAAGAATCGCTTAAGTTACTGAAAATCTGTTAACAGTGTAAATGCTAGAAAACATCACCAGGAGCTTCTTGGCCCGTAATCCACTCTGATTTCTTTCCACCTTCACTGAAACCCTCCCTGTCTCTACGTGTCTTCTATGAAATCTGCTGATTATGAAAATCCACCTTCCAAAGACCAAGCAAGCCTTTCCTAATAACCATCAGGAGCTCAAGGCACTGGTGTTGGCTGTTCCTGAAGCCCGCGGCACCCACATCTTTCACTCCAGTGCTGCACACATGGGCCTGAACCCCAAGCTACTCAGGGAGGGCGGCCGGGCAAGGCCTGGGCCCTGTGTGGCCCTCAGCACAGCGTCTGACAGGAGCGGATGTGACAGCACGAGCGTGCCCAGCAGAGAGCGATGGTGTTCGATTCTGGCCTTCTGCGCTTTCCGTGATTCGCAGTAAAGACATGACCAATTCTAGCTGGAAATGCTGTACTGCACTAAGTAAAGCGTCTTGTGACTTTCTCTGACTCCAGTGTTAGAAAATCTGCCAAGACACCCTAAAGACACTGTTTTCATAGAACTGAACACAAGCCCACAGTCTTCATTGTATAAGGAAGCTAATCACTCTTAATTATAGCTCTTACCTCACTATAATTTGGGCTTTCTCTCAATTCTTTTTCTCTCCGGGATAGTAACAATAACAACAACGAGAACACCCCCAGTATTCTCTTCCGAGAACTAGACAGAGTTCTGTGACGTGTGGGCTTTTGCGGTTTATTACCCATCAAGAGAAGCTCCAAGGATACTGTGAAGAAATACAAGGCAACTGCTATCCTGAGAAACCCATAACCAGTGGGGAAACAAGGCAGATACTGGGAAAGCGGAATAACAGCCAGGGATGATCAGGTGGCTGCCCTGCGAAGGGTCAAGTAGCCGAAGTGCAGAGAGCACGCACATGACTGGCTTCGCAGAGGACGACATTCCTGGCCCCACCAGGAAGGAGGAGCTGTCACTCTTCGCAGGGCAAAGGCAGCAAGAAAACCCTGACTCCACGCAGTTTTATTTTGTCAAACGAAACCAAGACGCTCACCGTGAAGCAGCACCACCCGGTTCCAGGTGATGAGGTTGCTGTCGACATTCTTGTCTGAAAACAGTAGCGCTGTCGTCACATAGTCGAGGAGCTGCATGAGGAAAGAAGACAGGAGCAGGGTCCTCAGCAGAGCAAAGGTTAAGCTGAGCGCGCCCTGAGTGAGCAGAAGGAAGCAGAGTCTTCAGAGCCTGCCAGGCACACTCAGCTCTCACCCCAGAAGATACCTTACAATCTAAGAGGACAAGTGCTGGGTGTGACCCTCACAAGGATAAAAGGAAACGCGAAAGATCACAACACAGGGCTACACCGAGGGAGTGAGAGCCTTCCTCCGGACACAGCACTGGACAAGCTGTGTCTGCTAAAAGAACAGCCAGGGGCTCGGGTGGGTGGCAGGGATGGACTTTCTGGCGTCCTCCCCTCCCGCATCTGTGTGCAGGACTCTCCCCCTTGAAGGGGGCTCAGACACGGTGGTACTCACTCAGATCGCCCAGCTGCTCTGCCCCTTGGCGCTGCCTTCTCAGCCCACAGGTTCCTAAGAGTGAGATCCCAGTGCCAGTGGGTTCACTTTTGAACCCTCCCCCTTCTCCCGAGGGGAACCCCCCAGAGTACAGCTCCACTCAGAGCAAGCCCAGAGCAGACGCCCAGGGCATTGCTGGCAAGCGGCACTCCTAGAAGCCCAGGTGAGATAAGAGGCGCGATTTGCCTGGAACATGGAAGCCTTTCAGGAAAAAGCATAACTCACATGAGATACGGAAGCCTTTCAGGAAAAAGCATAACTCACATGAGATACGGAAGCCTTTCAGGAAAAAGCATAACTCACATGAGATTTTACTTCCGTGTCATACACCAGGCTGTCCCAAAGCCCATGGAATTCAGCTGAGAGAAAAAGACAAAACCAGATGTTAGGAAAGCAAGCCTTGTACCTACTGGTTACATTCACCCTGAGCCACTGACATCCTCAACTGCTCCAGATGCGGCAAGCTACAATTCTGGTTACAGAGAAGCTAAACTTTCAAAGTCATTTCTAAGTTAAAGATGTTGGATAAGCGGCAGTCGCATGTGGCTTTGGGCAGATAACGAACCTTCTGTGGACCTGCGCGTGGATCCAAGCACTGCCCTGAACTCACCACTCTCCCCACAGGCCAATGCTCTGGCAGGGTCAAGCGGCAGGTGGAGTCTAGCTTTCAAGACATCAGGCCTAACATGGATTAGACGTGGGATTCAGCCTGCTAGATCCCACTGGCACAGAGAAGTACAGAGAGGGTGGGAGGAAGGAGTGGTCCAGCAAGACTGGCCGACTGGGCAGGAAAGAAGAGCGCCAGCATCATCCTCAACTAGCACCGGCTTTGAGACCCATCCAAGTAGCCTCATACTGGGAATTTCTACTTTTCTCTCCTGTGATATACTTCCTAACAGATGAAACGCCCTAAAACTCCACACAACAGACACACGATATCTGGAGCCTGAGGTGTGCACTGCCCCCCGCCCTCCCGCGGCCAGCGTGGGCCGCCTACTGCTACGCCTGAGGCGTGCG
>SJYX01013610.1:210863-235099 GCA_006410675.1 Oreotragus oreotragus
GGTAGAACCCCCACCCCCCACTATGGGGCTCCAGGCCAGATGACCAGACCCTAGTCACACACAGCTGCAGAGCCAGCGTGGGCCTTTCCAGAACTGCAGGGAGAAGGCCCAGGCATGCATAGGCCCGGACTCCATGGGGAGAAGCACGTGGATGAAGGCCCTTGGGGGGAAGAGTGGACGCAGCGGGGCGGTCACCTGGGTCCCTGCTCGTCGGGGCAGGTATCTCACTCATTGCTTGGGTCAGGGTTTGAGGGCTGCGTGTGGGCTCTGCCGCACATTCCTCTTTGCCTTGTGTTCTTATAGCCTTCTGGAGCTGTGCCAATGCTGCCAGCTTGGGCCGTGCACAAACAGTCTGAACTCAGCCCTGCCAGGCCTCCAGGTCGGGATGGCCCCCGGCTCAGGCCAGGGAAGTGGGGCCATCCACGTGACAGCAGTGTCGCTGGGAGGGTGGGTGGCCTCAAGAGGACCCCCGACTGCTGGGTGCACCTCAGGGCCCTCAGCCATGACCTGCCCTGTCCCCAGAGATCCTACCAGCATCCAAGGCCCTGCTCCCAACTGCTGGTTGAAGAAGCACATGGCCGAGTGGCAGCCCCCCGACCAACTCCTTGGCACAACTGAAAAGCTGCTCAATGGCATCGGACTGCAAGGCCCGGCAGTCAGAGGAAACCCCCTGAAAGGTCCCTTGGGGGCCGGGGGAGTGAAGCCGGGCAAAGTCTTCCTGCCCCGGAACAGTTCATGACCACGTAGGACTCCTGGCACCAGGCCCTCCACCAATCCAACTGGGAAGGCCAAGTAACAGCCGAGGGGGAGGGGGAGAGGGAGGAGAGGGGACTGAGCAGAAAGTATCTTGAGGACAACACTGAGGGTCAGAGCGGCCCCTGGTCTGACCTGGCTGGGGCTGGACAGAGTGCTGTGCCAGTGGATCTCCATGGCAACCGGCCAGGATGCCACTGATGGAAAGTGGGGACGTGAAGGCTACTCTGGACTCTCCTGAGAAAGAAGCACTAGGCTCCTGGCACACAGCCAGCAGGGGCCCACTCAGAGACTCTGCAGCTGGTGGCCAACCTCATTCTGGGAAGGCTGGTCATGTTTCCCACGAGTGGAACATTGTGTTGGGAGTTGTGGGGGTCATCACCAGCCACTAGACCCCAGGCTGGATCTGCCGCAGACATGGCCCAGCGTCGGTAGCATGCCTCAACTCCACCCATCACCCCAGGGTGTATTTCAGAATTTTTCTGTTTTTCCCCTTCTTGGCTGTTTTCATTGACTCGAGTCAGCTGTCTGATCTACAAAGTTTAAACTGTGGGAACAGTGAATACTCGGTGACCTACAGGGGCTGAAGGAGGGAGGTAGAGTAGGCGGAGCCCAGGGGACACTCAGGATCTGTGCTGGGTGCAGGTCCAAACCAACCGAGTGTATTAGCACCACACCAGGAGTGTGGCTTTGTGCTCAGGACTGTGTGTGACTTGGTGCTCAGGACTGTGTGTGATGATGGGGAGTCCATGTCAGTCCTCTGGCTGTGACGAGTGTGCCACTCTGGTGGGGGTGTTGATGGCAGCCAAGGCTGTGGGCATGCAGGGGCAGGGAAATCTGTACCTTCCTCTCAGTTCTTCTGGGAACCCAAAACTACTCTGAAAAATAAAGGCTATTTTTTTTTAAAGGTGTACACCTGAAAGTTTTTCATCTTTCCCCAAAATTCAAATGTACGTTCATTAACAAAACACTGTATGTTTATTTTGGGCTTCCTGGATGTCTCAGCAGGTAAAGAATCTGCCTGCAGTGGAGAAGTCACAGGAGACGTGCGTTCAATCCCTGGGTCGGGAAGGTCCCCTGGAGGAGGAAATGGCAACCCACTCCCATACTCTCGAGGGAAATTCCATGGACAGAGGAGACTGGCAGGGTACAGTACATGGGGTCGCAAAGAGTCAGACACAGCTCAGCATGCATGTTTATTCTGATTTTAAAATCTTTGCAAACATCCCCCTAGTGATTGCATGATTTGTTCTCATTCCACTTGAGACAATGAAGAACATCACGTGGGCGGGTGTCTCTCGCTAATTCTCATGACCTCCAGAGATTCCCCAGGGAGAGTACAAGAGGGGGGCCTCCAAGCCTGAGAGGAGCCCCCACTGGCTCCACAAGGCTCAGCTTCCTGGAAACCCCTCAGCACTCCCTTCTCTCACCCACTGTTCATCCTTCCAGAGTCTTCTCTGACTCTGCTCCACCCCAGCCCTGGCAAAGGCAGATCCAGGCTGTCTGGGTTTGACACTTACACATTTTAAGGAACAACTTTAAGAAAAAGAATACAGTACCTATCCACAAAATGTAAAAGATATATCCACAAGGTGCAAAAGTGATTACTGAGAATGAGAAAAGAAATCATAGCAAAGGACATATTTTACATGTGACATGCAAGACAAAATCCAAAAATATGACATAAACTTTCATTAATTGATTAACAGATCTGTGTAATTCTCTTTTTTTCCCTATGTTTTTAACTGGATACTGTGGTTGTCTGTTTCTGTGACAACAGTGTTATAATTATTTCCTATAAAGAGAGTGAAAGGGCTCTTCATAGGAAATATTCACGTGGTTGAACAGAATTTGTTTCTAATTATTGATAGAACAGTTTCTTTACTGATGATGTCAAACATCTTTTTAACATCATAAAATTTAGGAAAACCTCTGCTGAGGTGCTCTGTCTCTCTGTGAACTGTCAGATTTGAAGGAACATTCCGTAGACAAGCTCTGACTATGTTCTGGAGATCGGTCTCTCCTGGGCTGTGCACATACTTCTGGGATCTGAACCCACTGGATATGCTGAACCCACTGGACAGACCTGACCTCTGACCCTGAGTGTTATGGCCGCTGGGGCCGGGTGCCAGGGGTAGGATGATGACGGAGGGTGCCCAACAGACCATCCCCGCAGGCATTCCACTACACCCACGCAGGTTGTGGCCCCCACACTGCCCCTACAGGCCTGGGCCTTCTGCGAGGCCCCCGAGGGGAAACACCTCGGGTGGGAATGGCTCCAGGCTGGAGGAGGCAGGCCATAACTGATGGTCCAGGAGCATCTCACTCCTTCAACATTCAGGCCAACCCTGAGGGACCAAGGCCCACGCTTCCCCTCTCTGAGACCTCACCCTTGGGGTGGCTTGTGCTTCATTCGGGGACTCTTGGCTCCCCAAGCATCACCCAGAAACAGCACCTGCAGGTCAAGGAGGGCTGTCTGGATGTGGAGGAGCCAGCAGGAAGCCGCCTCCAGAAGGCAAAGGTGTGGGTCTCCTCAGCCTCCAGCAGAATTTGCTCCTGGCTCTTCAAGAGCAGCCCAGCTCTGGCCCAGGGGTAGCAAGTGGTAGGTGTGTCTGGAGGCTTTGGTCCACAGGCAGTGGCGAGAGCAGCCAGCCCTGAGCCCCGCTCGCCCACCCTCTGGCCTCCTGTGAATGAGCGCGACGGTCGCCCAGGCAGAGCCTAAGAGGCTTGAAGGCAGTGTCCCCCACCCCGCTGCAGGGAAAGCTGTGAGCAGGTATTGCACGGGGCCAGGCAGCCGGCCTTCATGGGGCTGTCACACCAGCTTGCAGACGGTGTCTGGGTCGGGACAGCAGGCTTCTTGAGTGCGAGAAGGGAGGACGACCAGCGCTCTGCCCAGATCCTCCTGAAGGCTAATGGCCAGTGGGATCGAGAGCCCAGGAGGCCTGGCCAGGCGTCAGTAGCACTGGGGACAGGCGGCCGGGCAAGAAGGGCTCTGGGCTTGTCCCTGTGACTGTGCAGGGTGGGGGGTGAAGGGGGGAGGGGCAGAGTGGGCTCCTGCTTCCAGAACAACAGGGGTAAGGGGAAGGGGCAGGGCCTTCAGCAGCCACAACATGTGAGGCCATGCCAGGTAGCTAACAGCCCCAGGTCTCCGAGGCTTAATGCCTCCAGATGCATTTCTTGCTTCTAGGACATACCTATCACGGTGGACACTCCCTGGACAAGTGGTCACTGCAGCAGGAAGGCAAGGGAGACCTGGAGTTGTGAGGGGTGGGGCCTTAAAGGTTACACACCTCCTCCCCCGCCACCCGCCATGTCCCGTGGCACCCAGCTCACTTCCATGGACCAGATGTTAGGGTCTCCACTCCTGCCCCCACGTGGACAGAGAGCCTGGGAGGTGCCATGAAAGGGCAGCTGGGAGGGCTGACCCGAATTAGCGTAGGGTCCAGGGAGAGGGGTGTGAAGCTCTGAGTGGGCCAATCCCACGGAGGCCAGTCTGAGCTGTAGACCCCCTGGTCTGGAGGTGATGGTCACCCATGAAGAAGAACAGGTCCCGGGGGCTCACTCCCGACCCCGACAGCAACAGCCACTTGGAGGGGGGCTCCACCCGGAACAAGAGCAGAGGGTGCCCCGAGGTCAGGCTCGCCCTGTGTCCACCCTTCTCTTACTGGCTCTGCCACAGGGCACGGAACAATTCCGAGGACCTCTTCACTGGGGTCTAAGGTCAGCTTTAAAATGGCTGTTCACCTGATGAGCCAGAAAATGGTTGCTTCCCCTCGTGTGGCAGGGACTGCACACCCCTCACGTCCACCTGAGGTGTGGCGAGCAGGGCTCCAGGCCGCCGCTCCCTGCCTCACCCCAGCTCCCTAAGCTCCCCTCCCAGCGCCCCCCAGAACCTCCCCACTGCCTCACACACCCTCTCTTGCCCAGCATGCCTCTCCCCTTCCTCACCTGACAAGTATTACTTGTTCCTCCACACACATCACAGGTGTCTCCCCCTCCGGGAAGCCAGCTGAGCCTGCCCCACCAGATCCGGCTCCAGTATCTTCCACCAAGGCCCTGGCAGGCCTCACAGTGCCACTGCAGCTGCCCTTTTACCCCATGGGCCCCCGCAGCCCAGGGCCAGGCTGATACTACCCGTCCGGAATCCCCAGACCGGGATCATGTCCCCAGGCGATGGTCACCATGAGGAGACCTGGCTGGGCTCCACACACAGGTGGAGGGGTCTGGAGTCTGTGAAAACCAATGAAGCTGGTGCAGATGCCAAAATCCCAGCAGAGAGCCCGGCCTCTGGCCACTTAGAGCACTCAGGCAATTTCCTTGGATGCCTCCAAGGCTGGTCATCTGAACCAGGCTGACTCAAATATTCTGCTACTTGCAGCAACAGGTGGAGAAGGCGATGGCACCCCACTCCAGTACTCTTGCCTGGAAAATCCCATGGACGGAGGAGCCTGGTGGGCTGCAGTCCATGGGGTCGCGAAGAGTCGGACACGACTGAGTGCCTTCACTTTCACTTTTCACTTTCATGCACTGGAGAAGGAATCGGCAACCCACTCCAGTGTTCTTGCCTGGAGAATCCCAGGGATGGGGGAGCCTGGTGGGCTGCCGTCTATGGGGTCGCACAGAGTCGGACACGACTGAAGCTACTTAGCAGCAGCAGCAGCAGCAGGCCTTCCAGGGCACAGAGCGTATTGGAAGGTGCTCGGAATGCTGTGACAGGAGCTCTGAGAGGGACACAGCAAGCGCTCAGGGCAGGCAGCCCCTGTGGCAGTGTATTGCCTCCTTGGTGGGAGCGAGAGTAAAGCCCACGTGACCTCACCTCTCTGGCTCCCCTGGTCCCCCAAGACGAGTTCTGGGTGAATTTCCAGACTGTCGTCCTTAAGTGCCTCTGACCATATCTCAGGCTGGTGCTCACGCTGCTGATGGAGGGTTTGGTGTCCCTGCAGGCATCCGTGATGCCTTCCACACGGCAGACCATGCTGGGTGTTTCTGTGTTAACCCCATTCTCCCCATTTAGTGGAAGGGAAGACGGAAGCTGCAGGGAGGGGGCGAAATGGCTTAAGGAGAGACTGCCCAGGCCACACGGAGGGGAAGTGCCGTCTACCTGCTGCCCAAGGACCGAAGCCTGTAACGAGAGAGCCTCTGGAAGACACTCTCTTCCACTCTCCAGGCCTCCACTCGACCCCCTTCCCTGTCCCACGGCTCCCGTCTTTCAGATGGGCCTTCTTTCTTCCCACTGCCTCTTTGGGGACCTGAATTGTGAGTCCAGACACAGCCAGTCAGATTGCCCAGTCCACTCCATTTCCTGGAGAGCAAATACTCCATCACGATGCTTTTCCTCCAGTGCTTTGAAAATGTGTGTGTGTGTGTGTGTGCGTGTGACAGGGGGGCAGGGGTGGGAGGATGAAGGGAGTTTTCATTTTCACTCTCTCTCCTCATGTATTCATTTCCCATGGCTGCAATAATAAAATATATCTCTGTCACCATCATCACCATCATCCCAGAATTGAGAGGGTGAGAGCCTGGATTCAGGTTGTAGAAGCAAAACGGGACANCCTCACGTCCACCTGAGGTGTGGCGAGCAGGGCTCCAGGCCGCCGCTCCCTGCCTCACCCCAGCTCCCTAAGCTCCCCTCCCAGCGCCCCCCAGAACCTCCCCACTGCCTCACACACCCTCTCTTGCCCAGCATGCCTCTCCCCTTCCTCACCTGACAAGTATTACTTGTTCCTCCACACACATCACAGGTGTCTCCCCCTCCGGGAAGCCAGCTGAGCCTGCCCCACCAGATCCGGCTCCAGTATCTTCCACCAAGGCCCTGGCAGGCCTCACAGTGCCACTGCAGCTGCCCTTTTACCCCATGGGCCCCCGCAGCCCAGGGCCAGGCTGATACTACCCGTCCGGAATCCCCAGACCGGGATCATGTCCCCAGGCGATGGTCACCACGAGGAGACCTGGCTGGGCTCCACACACAGGTGGAGGGGTCTGGAGTCTGTGAAAACCAATGAAGCTGGTGCAGATGCCAAAATCCCAGCAGAGAGCCCGGCCTCTGGCCACTTAGAGCACTCAGGCAATTTCCTTGGATGCCTCCAAGGCTGGTCATCTGAACCAGGCTGACTCAAATATTCTGCTACTTGCAGCAACAGGTGGAGAAGGCGATGGCACCCCACTCCAGTACNGGTGCAGATGCCAAAATCCCAGCAGAGAGCCCGGCCTCTGGCCACTTAGAGCACTCAGGCAATTTCCTTGGATGCCTCCAAGGCTGGTCATCTGAACCAGGCTGACTCAAATATTCTGCTACTTGCAGCAACAGGCGGAGAAGGCGATGGCACCCCACTCCAGTACTCTTGCCTGGAAAATCCCATGGACGGAGGAGCCTGGTGGGCTGCAGTCCATGGGGTCGCGAAGAGTCGGACACGACTGAGTGCCTTCACTTTCACTTTTCACTTTCATGCACTGGAGAAGGAATCGGCAACCCACTCCAGTGTTCTTGCCTGGAGAATCCCAGGGATGGGGGAGCCTGGTGGGCTGCCGTCTATGGGGTCGCACAGAGTCGGACACGACTGAAGCTACTTAGCAGCAGCAGCAGCAGCAGGCCTTCCAGGGCACAGAGCGTATTGGAAGGTGCTCGGAATGCTGTGACAGGAGCTCTGAGAGGGACACAGCAAGCGCTCAGGGCAGGCAGCCCCTGTGGCAGTGTATTGCCTCCTTGGTGGGAGCGAGAGTAAAGCCCACGTGACCTCACCTCTCTGGCTCCCCTGGTCCCCCAAGACGAGTTCTGGGTGAATTTCCAGACTGTCGTCCTTAAGTGCCTCTGACCATATCTCAGGCTGGTGCTCACGCTGCTGATGGAGGGTTTGGTGTCCCTGCAGGCATCCGTGATGCCTTCCACACGGCAGACCATGCTGGGTGTTTCTGTGTTAACCCCATTCTCCCCATTTAGTGGAAGGGAAGACGGAAGCTGCAGGGAGGGGGCGAAATGGCTTAAGGAGAGACTGCCCAGGCCACACGGAGGGGAAGTGCCGTCTACCTGCTGCCCAAGGACCGAAGCCTGTAACGAGAGAGCCTCTGGAAGACACTCTCTTCCACTCTCCAGGCCTCCACTCGACCCCCTTCCCTGTCCCACGGCTCCCGTCTTTCAGATGGGCCTTCTTTCTTCCCACTGCCTCTTTGGGGACCTGAATTGTGAGTCCAGACACAGCCAGTCAGATTGCCCAGTCCACTCCATTTCCTGGAGAGCAAATACTCCATCACGATGCTTTTCCTCCAGTGCTTTGAAAATGTGTGTGTGTGTGTGTGTGCGTGTGACAGGGGGGCAGGGGTGGGAGGATGAAGGGAGTTTTCATTTTCACTCTCTCTCCTCATGTATTCATTTCCCATGGCTGCAATAATAAAATATATCTCTGTCACCATCATCACCATCATCCCAGAATTGAGAGGGTGAGAGCCTGGATTCAGGTTGTAGAAGCAAAACGGGACAAATTTGAGAGATGTTATGACAGAATAAAGGCTTCCCTAATAGTTCAGTTGGTAAAGAATCTACCTGCAATGCAGGAGACCCAGGTTCAATTACTGGGCTGGGAGGATCCCCTGGAGAAGGAAATGGCAACTCACTCCAGTGTTCTTGCCTGGAGAATCCCATGGACAGAGGAGCCTGGTGGGCTACAGTCCATGGGGTCACTAGAGTTGGACGTGACTTAGCGATTAAAGAGAGAGAGAGATGACAGAATAATGTGTAGACTTAGAGAAGAAATAAATGCTAGAGGAAAAAAAAAAAAGAGGACTTGGAAATGGCCCTGTGGGACCCAGAATAGGTGACTGGGCAAAAAGAGAGCCGAGTCAGGGGTGACATTCACAGAGGCTGGAGGCCTGGAATAGTGGGGTGGGGGGGGGGCAGGCAGGAGTGGAATGTGAATGTGAGCAGGAGAGCCTGGGGCCACGAGGGTGACCAAGCAGAGGGTCAGGAACCCAGACTCCAGGGTCAAGGTCAGACCAAGGGTTTGAGTCAGAGAAAGAGAGCAGGAGGAGCCAGGCAGGAAAAGGGAAACCGGAAGAGGAGATCTGGAGCTTTGTGCCTCTTTTGTTTTGTGGGTTGATGTTGATTTGCTGCTGTTTTCAGGATAAAGACGGCCTTCACCCGGTCAACCAAAGTGATCAGCCCCTCATTTGCCTAACAGAAGAGAGTGGGTCCTTCTGGGGGAAGTAACATTTATTCCAATGGCTGCAGTTCTTTTTAATACAATGTGCAGAAGATAATCAAAAATTATGAGCCATGAGAAGATGGAGAAAAATGTGACTCTCCACCAGGAGGAGAAATTTGGTGATAGAAGCAGAGGCACACACAACTCAGAAGTGAGAGTTATTGAACAAAGACTTTAAAGTAGCTTTTAAAATATGTTAAAGAATTTGAAGGAACATATAAAATATTTGGGCTTCCCTAGTGGCTCAGACAGTAAAGAATCTGCCTACAGTGCACGAGACCCAGGTTCAGTCCCTGGGTTGGGAAGATCCCCTGGAGAAGGGAGTGGTTAACCCACTCAAGTATTCTTGCCTGGAGAATCCCATGGACAGAGGAGCCTAGTGGGCTACAGTCCATGGGGTCACAAAGAGTCGGACACGACTGAGCAACTAACACTTTCACTTTTTTTTCATAAAATAAATTAACAGATGGGGAATTTCAACAGAGATGTGGACCCTCTGGGAGAGAACCAGTGGGTATCCTACAGCTGAGGGCTCAGGGTTCGAATGGAAGGATTTGTTGTGTAGGCTTCACAGGAGTGCATACAGAGCAGCAGAAAAGACAGTAAGACAAAGACAAGCATACCTGAGGGCTGCTTCAGTGAGAAAGACGGGACACAGGGCCGTCTCAGCGTCTGCATGTTTGACTTATGCAAATTCAAACCGTACATTTGGGGCAAACATGGGTCAATAGAAATCACCCAGAGTGAAGCACGGAGAGAAAAGAAACGGGAAAAACAAGAACAGATTTTAGAGACATGTGAGAAAATACCAAATCGTCTACCATACCTACCTGTAACTGAGTACTGAAAGAAGAAGAGAGTGAGGAAGGGACGGAATACGTATTTGAAGAGAATGTTTTTAATGGATAAAAGATATCACACCACGGACTTAAGAAGCCTAGAGAGTTCCCAGACATACTGTGTGTGTGTGTATGTGTGTGTGCATGCTCAGATGCTCAGTCATGTGGGACTCTCTGTGACCTCATGGACTATAGCTCACCAAGCTCCTCTGTCCATGGGAGTCTCCAGGCAAGAATACTGGGGAGGGTTACCATGACCTTCTCCAGGGGATCTTCCCAACCCAGGGACTGAACTCAGGTCTCTTGCCTTGCAGGCAGATTGTTTCCCATCTGAGCCACCAAGGAAGCCCAGAAGCATCCTAATGAAGCTGCTAAAAAGGAAAAATACAGAGAACACCCTGGAAGCAACCCGAGAAAAACGATCCATTGCCTCCAGAGGAACCACAGTTAGACGGATGGATGCCTTCTGGTGAGGAACGATGTAGCCCAGGGACAACGAGTCCAGTGTCCAAGTGCTGACAGAGGAAACTTCTAACCTAGGACACCACGCCCAGTGACAACACCCTTCCATAAGGAACACAAAGCAACGATATTTTCAGACAAACGAAAGCTGAAAGATGCGTCACCAGCAGACCTACCCAATACAACAGCAAACCTACACCAGCAGACCGGAGGAAGACCAGAGGGACTTCTTCAGGCTGAAGGANCAACACCCTTCCATAAGGAACACAAAGCAACGATATTTTCAGACAAACGAAAGCTGAAAGATGCGTCACCAGCAGACCTACCCAATACAACAGCAAACCTACACCAGCAGACCGGAGGAAGACCAGAGGGACTTCTTCAGGCTGAAGGACAGTGGCCACAGAGTGAGCACAGACCTGCAGAAAGGAAGAGAGGGCCGCTGACAAGTCCAGAAAGGAGGAAGAAAGGATAAAAGAGGAGGTGGGACAAATGGAAAGATAGTAGCATGGCTGCTAAAAACTAAGACTTAAACCCAGCCACGTCAAGTCATTACATCACATGAAAATGGACTAAACCTTCCCCTGGAAAGACAGAGCTCCTCAGACTGGATAAGAAAATCATGGCTCCACCATAAGCTATTATCAAGGGACACAGTTTAAATATTAGGACATGTGGGACTCGCCTGGTGGTCCAGCAGCTAAGACTCTGTACTCCTAATGCAGGAGGCCAGGGCTCAACCCCTGGTCAAGGAACTAGATCCCACATGCCACAACCAGAATTCCCGGGGCAGCCAAATAAGTGAATAGACGTTTTTTTAAGTAAATGAAAAATTTAAAAAAAAATCAAGACACAAAGAGAGAGAAATTTTTTCCAAGGGAGAGATAAATCACACAATCTGTAAGCATAAGTCAGCTGATAAGACTGCATTAATTAAAGAGCTGGCTCTTTAGGATGACCAGTGGCCTGGTATCCGGACAGCAGGTCCCTGGCCCCTGGCTCGATGCATGGTCTGCCTTCCCTCCAGGTGAGAGGCGNACCCTGGTTCCTCGGTAGAGAAGAGCACTAAGGACCCCGGGTCTGGGGCTCTGGGTGCAGCCTTGGGGACACAGCGGGGAAGACCACATGCATACGTGCTCTTGTGGAGGGAAACCTGACTGACTTCCGTGTTCACGTTCCCTGGAAACAGTGCTTTCACGCTGTGCACGCAGAGATGTCATTAATAGTCGGAGTCCTCACAAGAACACCCGTTTTATCCCGTTTTACTAGTGAGCAGAGGCATGAGCAGAGAATACAGATAGAATGCTATCAGGGCATTCATTGGTGACTTCTGTTCAAAGTCTTGTTTGCATCTTCTTGCCTTGTCTGGAACATTCTAGGCCCAGGAGCGGTGCAGGCTGGGGACAGGGTGGCACGTGACAGCCCATCTTGGTTGTCTTGGTGGTGGTGGGGGGGGTTGGGGGGCTGCTGCTGGGCCTCTGCCCCTTTCTTCAGCTGCACTTTGTGAGGACCATGTGTGGGTTGGCTCACCTCATCTGCTTCTCGTGTGGGCCTGGGACACTGGAACAGGAAATAGATTAATAAGGACCACGAAATTGGCGTTTTCTTGACGGTGAAGTGTTAGCAAAACGCTTTTGTTTAATTTTCCTTTTTCCTTTTTTAAATCGGCAGCTGAAAACGAGAGCACGCCTATTCAGCAGCTGCTGGAGCACTTCCTCCGCCAGCTGCAGAGGTAAAAGGTGCTTCCGGGGGGCTCCTGCTGGGGGTGTCTGGGCTTTCTGTGCGCTCTTGCTTTCATGGGGGGTGGGCATGCCTGTGGGAGCAGGGCTCACGGCTCCAAGAGCCCCAAGTCGGCACCAGGGGTCAAACGCCAGAGGGTGGGGTCATGGCAGGACCCAGGACGGTAGTTTTGGAGTTTTTAGTGTATCCAAAATACCACAATCTGAAAGAGCATGCTGCTGCTAAGTCGCTTCAGCCGTGTCCGACTCTGTGCGACCCCATAGATGGCAGCTCACCAGGCTCCCCCGTCCCTGGGATTCTCCAGGCAAGAACACTGGAGTGGGTTGCCATTTCCCTCTCCAGTGCATGAAAGTGAAACTGAAGTTGCTCAGTCATATCCGACTCTTAGCGACCTCATGGACTGCAGCCCACCAGGCTCCTCTGGCCATAGGATTTTCCAGGCAGGAGTACTGGAGCGTAAATTTTGTTAGTTTTAAGAAGCAACCTTAGATTTTGGTTAACTGCATCAGATTTTTTACTGTGAGGTGTTTTGTTCAAACACTTAGGTCTCAGAGTTTTTCCAGTTTAGATAAAGATACTTGTGTTTTTAGGAAAGATCCCCATGGATTTTTCGCTTTTCCTGTCACGGACGCGATCGCCCCTGGGTACTCGATGATAATCAAGCACCCGATGGACTTCGGCACCATGAGAGAGAAGATCGCAGCCAGCGGGTACCAGTCAGTCACGGAGTTCAAGGTAGGCTGCCCGCCTCCTGGCGCCGCCGCCGGGGAGCTCCGGGCGCGCCCACGCACAGCGGGCCCTTCCCGGGCGCGCCCACGCACAGCGGGCCCTTCGCGGCTTTGGTTGCTTGCAGTCGCGAGCTTTGTGGGTGTTTCTGTGTTGGGTTGGTGTTTTGAAAATACAGTGGTCAGCTGTAACTTTCTCCATGTTTTGGTCTAAAAGTTAGTCTGTGTCTTGCGTGCTAGTAGGCATTTGTTCTTAAGTTACTGTTTTGGCATAAACGGACATGTTGGGTCCAGCGAAGGTGTGTTTGATTTGAACTGCGATGTAATTTTTCTAATGTAATTAACTGGGAGTTTAGATTTTTTAGGATCATAGTTTTTTTGTCTCCTGAGTACTCTGTTGCTGACTCTCTGTATTTCAGCACTGGCTGTGAAAGGTGAAAGCTGCTTTTTTGGTCAGATTCAGGGGAAGATCAAAACAAATGTTTGTCACTGTTGACAGTGATGCCATTTAGAAAAAGGCGTTGCGTTTCTTTCTTAGGTTCTGTTCACTTTGGCCAAGCTTGGCTTTCCTATTTTTGCTTATGGAGCACTCACTGAAGGTGTTGGCTGACCTATGACTGACGGGTGGGTGGGAGAAAGAGAAGGTTTTCCTGGGCAGCTCGGGCAGGTGGCTGCCTGCGTCTGTGTCGTGAAGTGCACCCGGCCACCTGTGGGCCCAGTCCGGTCAGTCGCCTGGTGACGAAGCTGAGATGTGAAGCGTGCCCCCCTGTCCCCGTGATGACCTGCGCCTGTCACAGTCGGGACCTGCGGCATGGGCTTTGTGGCCTCAGCCCAGCCCTGGGAGCACTGGCCTGGTGAGGGAAGGGCTCTCGGTGGCACGCACCACCTTAACAATCGTTGCCATCCCTAGGCAAACTCCCCCGTCCCGGTGCCCTGAGTAGTTTGGCTGGGGTGACAGAGTACTGACGTTTCAGGTCGTTCACCTTTAATGTAAGTTGCTCACTTGTTTTAGGGGAAAGTGTTTTTCTAATGGTACTAGAGTAACCGTCTGTAGGCAGAATTTCAAATTCTGTGAAAAAAGTTCAGAGAGAGGGCGTGCCCACCTCTCAGTTTATCCCTCTGCTTTGCTTAAAAGAACTGGCTGTTGGTTCTTGTTCCTGTTAACGTCTGAGTTCCTTCCAAGGAGAGGGAAGGGGGCAGGTCAGGAAAGAAGCGGAGGAACCAGCATTTTACCCCTGTAGTGTGTGTGCTACGTTCAGAAAGGGTTACACAGTTTGGCAAGCTGCTCATTCAGGTGTTTTCGTGCAAGTGAAGACTAATGAACAGTTATGAAAATTTCTCAAAGGTTTTAAAAATGATGCTTGAATTACTCAGCCAGAAAAAAGAGTGAAATGTTATTTTGCTTTTGCAGCAATATTTGCAGCAACGTGGATGAAATTAGAGATTATACTAAGTGAAGTGAGTCAGGCAGATGTTACATGGCATCACTTACATGGGGAATCTAAACGGTGATGCAAGTGAACTTGTCTACACAA
This sequence comes from Oreotragus oreotragus, assembly GCA_006410675.1. Taxonomy (NCBI): domain Eukaryota; kingdom Metazoa; phylum Chordata; class Mammalia; order Artiodactyla; family Bovidae; genus Oreotragus; species Oreotragus oreotragus. Next base: position 225,113 of record SJYX01013610.1, read on the forward strand.
CAGAGACAGACAGAGCAGAGTTGTGGCTGCCGGAAGGGCAGGCTCGGGGAGAGCAGATCAGGGCTTCAGGAAGAACAGACGCAAACTGCTACATACAGGCACTTACTGTGTGGAACAGGGAAGTATACTTCGTATCTCATAATAAGCTGTGACTGAAGATGAGCTGAAAAGATGTCCGTAGGTTAAAGGAAAGGTCTTCTTTAAGCCGGAGAGCCCCATTTGCTTCCCAGGGTGTCTCAGCGTCGTCCTTGGCTTCTTTTGATAGGAAGCTCGAGTCTGTTGGCATCCGTGTGGCGTTCCACATCTGGTGAATTGTCTCCTTTTCAGGCAGATTTCAAGCTGATGTGTGACAACGCGATGACATACAACAGGCCGGACACCGTGTACTACAAGTTGGCCAAGAAGATCCTGCACGCTGGCTTCAAGATGATGAGCAAAGTAAGGGGCCTCTGGTGGCTGGCGCGGGGCTGCGGCTGCGCGCCCGAACGGAAGCTCACAGCGAGTGCCATGCTCCGTCCACGCCCCCCCGGCCTCAGCACGGGCCCTCTGCTCTAGGGAGCCCCCAGCCAGCCGCCCTTGTGAGCACGTCCCCCTCCAGACACGCCCCCCTCTCTGCTCCTGCCCGTGGCCGTGTCCCCAGCAGGCTTGGGGCGGAGCTCCAGATGCGTGGGTCTCGCTGGCTTGTGGCCTGCCTCGTGGGTTCGTCGTGTGTGGCTGCCTCCAGGAGCCCAGCGCCCCGCCTCCAGCCCCGGGGCCCCTCTGTCCCGTGAGCCAGACTGCATGCGCCACGTGTTAGGACCAGTGCTGGCCTCACCAGCCTCCGGGACGCGCCCCGCCCCCGGAGGGTTAGCCGCTAGGCCGGGCGAGGCTGCGGCCGCCCCCCCGCCCCTCGCTTCGTCGGTGCTGTGGCCGGAGGGAGAGGTCAAGCCCGCGGCTCTGTGCTTTCTGGTTCCAGGAGCGGCTCTTAGCTCTGAAGCGCAGCATGTCGTTTATGCAGGACATGGATTTCTCTCAGCAGGCGGCTCTTCTGGGCAACGAAGACACGGCTGCCGAGGAGCCTGTCCCCGAGGTCGTGCCCGTGCACATAGAGACGGCCAAGAAGTCCAAGCGGCCGAGTAGAGAAGTCATCAGGTAGAGCCGCCCACCCGCCTGGCCCTGCGGGCACCGATGCCCTCGCTGCTGGTGGGCACCGCGTCCCAGCCCGTCTCGGCAGCTGGGATGGAGGCTGCACCCTGTGTTCACACAGGAGCAACCCGCCTCCCTGCCCACTCGAGAGTGTAGTAGCTATGCTGGCGGTCCCCATCCTGCCAAGAGTGTCAGGAGGCCCTGGGCCCTGGGGTCGGTCGCGAGGGCCGCAGTTCTCCACTCTGGCCCCCGCTCCCTGCGTGCTGGTGCAGCGACAGGTCCTGTAGGGGAGTCACGGCCGCCCCTGCGGGTGTCGGGGGCATGGGCTGAGCCACCCTCACTGGTCACGCTCACGCTCGGTCCCAGGTGTGGCTCGCCAGGCCCGCTGCCCAGGCGCTGCCGCCGCCGCGTCCTGTGAGTTCTTGCTGGCCCTGCACTCCCGAGGGCCCCTTGTGCAGCACGTGTGCTGGGGGCCGGGGTTCCGCGCCCTAGGCCCAGGGCCTCCATGGTGCCGTTGTGGGTGACAGCTCGGGTCAGGGCGGGCAGGGGCCTGTCTCTGGGCTCATGCAGCCGGGGCCCTGGCTGTGAGGGGGCTTCCTGTAGACTTGGGACCCCAGAGGGCTCGCCCCACGCTCATTGGAGGGGTTCCACCACTCTGCTTCTAGCGCCTTCCCTGAGGAGACCCCCTCCCTCGAGTGCTGGCAGCTGCCCCCTCCTCTGCCGTCTCAGTGCACTCTGGGGCCTGGGGGCTGCTCACAGCCCGGGCTCACGGCCAGCGCCCCGACCCTGCACAGAGTTACTGCTGCTCTTGGTCCAGTGCCTGAGTGGCGCTGTTGGCAGCGCGGCCCTGTTGTCCTAGAGCGACCAGAAGCCAGGGCTGAGACTCGGGGCCCCCCACCCGGCTGGCGTCCGTGCCGTAGCCCGGGGAGGGTTAGGAGCGTGTGCCCCCGCCACCCCCTCTGCCAGCACGGGCGGGCCTGCAGCAGGGCAGGCGTGACCTGTGCGCGTCCCCGCCTTCCAGCTGCGCGTCCGAGCCAGAGGGGAATGCCTGCAGCCTGACGGACAGCACCGCGGAGGAGCACGTGCTGGCGCTGGTGGAGCACGCGGCCGACGAGGCCCGGGACAGGGCCAGCCGGCTGGCGCCCGGCGGCAAGGTAGCGCCCGCGGGGCGGCTGCGCCTCCTGCCAGGCGCTGGCCTGCCGGCGCGGCCGATCGTCCGCGGGCGTCGCGCACGTCTGGCCGGAGCCGCCGCGTCCTGGCGCCATCGTCGCTGGGGGTTAGCGCCTCGTCCCCGCGGCTGCCGCAGCAGCTGGCCGCCTCCCGAGCGCGGGGGTGGCGTGCGGGTGCAGGCTGCGCTCTGCCTCCAGCCCGAGCCCGCCCTGCCGTCCACTCCGCGCTCTTGGGGTCTGCGCCTGTGCAGTCTCCCTGGGTCTGACCAGGCGTGAGCCGGTCTCCCGGGCCCTCCCTGCTCTGCACACCTCCTCTCTGACACAGGAGGCATCCAGTAGGCTTGGCAGGAATCACGTGGGCAAGTGGCTTTAGATTTCCTGTTCATTGTTAGCGAGGACATGAGCAAAGTTAACCCTGGTGTTTTGTTTGACCCAGGGGGGTCTAACGTTCTACTTCACAAAAGGTGTGTGGAAACCTAGTTGAGCCTCTGTTTATACTGAGTTTGTGGAGCTTTTCCATAAGGAACCGTGAAGTGGTCGCAGTTGGGACGTGTCGGGGTATATAAGACACTCCACGCTTTACGTCACCTGTTTCCTGCTGGTTGCACACCGTGTGGTCCCTGTGTGGTCACGTGGCAGCTCTGCGTGTCGAGCCTGGTGTACGCTGTGGTGGCTCCTCAGCCCCGGAGTCGGCGTTTCTGCAGCGAGCACCGGTTCCTCACAGACAAGGGCGGCCCGTCCTGTCTGGGTCCGGGTGCGCCTGTGCGGCCGCCCTGACTCAGTTCACCAAAGGCCTCCGGGTCTGCCCACACCCGAGGTCCTCTGCTCCTCGCGGCTCGAGGCTGCAGCGAGGAGCCCTGCCGTCCCCCGCCCCCATCCCTGGGCTCCCCTGCACCAGTGCACACGGCTGCTCCTGGCCTGCGAAGGGCCCTGCTCCCGGGTGGAGCTCAGTTTAGAGGGAGGTGGGCTCCGTGGGGGGGGGCGGGGCCTCGTCTCCCTGACCGGGTTCTGCCCCAGCTTACGTTGGTCAGGCTTCCAGCTCCTGGAAAAGGCTGTTTCTGGGGAGTGTCGTGTGTCCTTGAAGCTCCGGGTCATGAGGGTCCTGGGAGCCCGGCTCAGGAGCTCCTCTCTGGCACACGTGTGCCCAGGGTCGTGTGCTCAGGGCAAGAGGTGTATCTGTGGGTTCTGGGGGACGGGGAGCTCTGTGGTGATTCCGGGTTTACTCAGGACAGGCCGTCCTCAGAGACCACGGTTCTCCTGGCCCTTCAAGGGTGCCCTGCTTCGGGGGAGCCCTGGGCGGGGCCTGGAGGCTGCGGGGGTTTGGGGGCGCGGGCACTCAGGCTGTTCTCTTGCAGATGGGCTACCTGAAGAAGAATGGGGATGGGAGTCTGCTCTACAGCGTGGTCAACACAGCCGGGCTGGATGCCGACGGTGCGTGCCTGCCCCCCGCCCCATCCTGTCTGCTGACCGGCCCCGGCCCTGATCCCCACGCCTTGGTGCCATGTAGATGGGGCATGGCCCATCGCCCACGTGGCAGGATGCCAGCGTGGTCGGGTCCTCTGTGGGTGCGGAGGGCAGGAGCTGACCACTTGAACCGTCAGCTGGAGTGAATCACAGCGTTCTCGATAGAAGAGAACAGGCAAGCTAGTTCCGCTCCGAGCACGAGATTGAGGTTCTGATGGGGACGTGGAGACCTCTCAGGCCCCAGTCCCCATGGGAACCACCCACAGGCCTGTCGGGAGGCGGAGGTGGCTGTGCTGCCCCTGCAGCACGCAGACTGAGGCCTGAGGTGGGGTCCGGGGCGCGAGTGGGGTTGTGTTGCCGCGTGGCGGGCCGACCGCTGGTTTTCCACTCTGAAACTGCGGGCAGCCGAGGTCTTTGGGTGCCCCCGGCTGTGTAGACCTGAATTCAGATGGTTCTAGGGAGCCCCCAGGCTGTGCTCCCACACGCCCCCGCTGCTGCGTGTGGCTGGGGGCCGCCTGCTCATGGGCCTGGTCCCTTTGCAGAGGAGGAGACCCACCCGGTGGACCTGAGCTCACTGTCCAGCAAGCTGCTGCCTGGCTTCACCACGCTGGGCTTCCGGGAGGAGCGGAGGAGCCGAGGTGAGGCACCACCCCCGACCTCACCCCCGCCCAGCGGCTGCTGCGTCAGGCCCAGCTCTGGGTCTGATCATGCTCGGGGGTGTCCCGGGAGGGGCAGGAGCTAGAGCCCAGAGAGCAGGACCCACCTCTGCCGTTGGCCAGTGTGGGGGCTCCTCCCCACGCTCAGCTGCCCTCCGTGTGCTGGTGGTCCCGTGGCGCCATTTAAAGTTTCTCCAACAAAGTCATGATTCCTCCATTTGGGGGTCATGACGCTGTAGGCAGCGGACAGACCCCCTGCCTGAAGTTTCCTGAGAACTTGGTGCAGGGAGCACGTTGGCTCTGCGTGGGGCCTCCGTGGTCCCTGGGGACGTGGCGTGCGCGTGGCCCGTGCGTGTGTGTCCCTCACGTCGGCCCCCGCTCCCCCCAGTCACCTTCCTCTCCGGCGCCAGCACTGCGCTCTCCATGCACAGCAACTCCGTGCTTGGTGACTTGAAGGCTGACGAGGTGGANCCGTGGTCCCTGGGGACGTGGCGTGCGCGTGGCCCGTGCGTGTGTGTCCCTCACGTCGGCCCCCGCTCCCCCCAGTCACCTTCCTCTCCGGCGCCAGCACTGCGCTCTCCATGCACAGCAACTCCGTGCTTGGTGACTTGAAGGCTGACGAGGTGGAGCTGCTGTACTCGGCCTACGGAGACGAGACGGGCGTGCAGTGCGCACTGAGGTGGGTGGGCTGGCCAGCGTCTATGGTAGGCTGCCGGCCGTGGGGGTGGTCAGTGAAATGACTGGCCTCTGCTGGTGGCCTCGAAGCTCAGGTAACGGGACCAGGTTTTTAAGGGGGTGACGATCCAGGCCAGAGCCTGCAAGAGCCTGGTGTGACCACCATGCTCCGGGGAAAGCCAGGGTCCCAGCTGTCCGGGGGCTCCTGCACCCGTGTGTCGGCTCAGGCTGCCAAGACCAGGTGTCTGCAACAGCACCTGCGTCCTGGAGGTGGGATCCAGGCTCCTGCTGAGGCCTGGCTCCTCGGTGCAGAGGCTGCCCTCCTCAGCTCCTCCCCCAAGTCCTCCCCAGTGTCTCCCTCCCCCGCAGTGTCCTCCGCCAGCTTCCCTCTGCATCTCGAGCTCCTTTGCTCTGGAGACAGGGCCACCCTGAAGGCTTCATTTTAAGTGAATTCCCTCTAAGGACCCCGTCTCCATGTACAGCTGTGTTTGAGGTGCAGGGGGTCAGGGCCTCAGCGTGTGACATTGGGGACATAGTTCAGCCCCAGTTGTGACAGGTGTGATACTACAGTTAGTGATCTGGTATTCCAGCTGTGGACTGGGATTTGTATTTTTTCATTCCTGAGAGAAGGGAAGACCATTCCTTCAGAATTTAGTGTCTTACGTGGGGACTGTGACAGCTGTGCTGGTCGGTGAGAAATGGTGTCTCCCCGTGTTAGACCTTTGTCTCACTCCAAAAACAGCGTAGAGTGTGTGTGAAGGACACCCAGGGATCAGTTAGCGTCCAGCACAGTAAACGAGTGGCTGACCCCGACGTCCGCACGAAAAGAGGAGGAGAGGACGAGAACCAAGAGGAAGGTGTGATGGCGGAGGGCGGCCTCCCCGGCGGGTCCTGCGTCGTCCCGCCCAGCGCACGGCCCTGGGGCCCGCCGCCCTGGCCCAGGCAGCCGGCACTGCGCGCGGAGGAGTCCAGGCAGCCGCCCTTGGCCCAGGCAGCCGGCGCTGCGCACGGAGTCCAGGGAGCCGGACGCTGGGCGCGGAGTCCAGGCAGCCGCCCTTGGCCCAGGCAGCCGGCGCTGCGCGCGGAGTCCAATGGCGGAGGGCGGCCTCCCCGGCGGGTCCTGCGTCGTCCCGCCCAGCGCACGGCCCTGGGGCCCGCCGCCCTGGCCCAGGCAGCCGGCACTGCGCGCGGAGGAGTCCAGGCAGCCGCCCTTGGCCCAGGCAGCCGGCGCTGCGCACGGAGTCCAGGGAGCCGGACGCTGGGCGCAGAGTCCAGGCAGCCACCCTTGGCCCAGGCAGCCGGCGCTGCGCGCGGAGTCCAGGCAGCCGGACGCTGGGCGCGGAGTCTAGGCAGCCGCCCTTGGCCCAGGCAGCCGGCGCTGCACGCGGAGTCCAGGCAGCCAGACGCTGGGCGCGGAGTCCAGGCAGCCGGACGCTGGGCGCGGAGTCCAGGCAGCCACCCTTGGTCCAGGCAGTGACGCTGGGCGCAGAGTCCAGGGAGCCGGACGCTGGGCGCGGAGTCCAGGCAGCCACCCTTGGGCCAGGCAGCCGGACGCTGGGCGCGGAGTCCAGGCAGCCGGACGCTGGGCGCGGAGTCAGGCAGCCGCCCTTGGTCCAGGCAGCGATGCTGGGCGCGGAGTCCAGGCAGCCAGACGCTGGGTGCAGAGTCCAGGCAGCCGGACGCTGGGTGCGGAGTCTAGGCAGCCGGACGCTGGGCGTGGAGTCCAGGCAGCCGCCCTTGGTCCAGGCAGCGATGCTGGGCGCAGAGTCAGGCAGCGACGCTGGGCGCAGAGTCAGGCAGCGGCTTTGGGCGCGGAGTCAGGCAGCCGCCCTTGGTCCAGGCAGCGACGCTGGGCGCGGAGTCAGGCAGCCGCCCTTGGTCCAGGCAGCGACGCTGGACGCGGAGCCAGGCAGCGGCACTGGGCGTGGAGTCAGGCAGTGGCGCTGGGCGCGGAGTCAGGCAGCCGCCCTTGGTCCAGGCAGCGGCGCTGGGCGCGGAGTCAGGCAGCCGCCCTTGGTCCCGGCAGCGACGCTGGGCGCGGAGTCAGGCAGCCGCCCTTGGTCCCGGCAGCGACGCTGGGCGCGGAGTCAGGCAGCCGCCCTTGGTCCAGGCAGCGACGCTGGGCGCGGAGTCAGGCAGCCGCCCTTGGTCCAGGCAGCGACGCTGGGCGCGGAGTCCAGGCAATGACTCTGGGCGCGGAGTCAGGCAGCCGCCCTTGGTCCAGGCAGCGGCGCTGGGCGCGGAGTCAGGCAGCGGCGCTGGGCGCGGAGCCAGGCCCACGGCCGTGTGAAGGCTTTGCCGTCAGGGCTCCCTCAGGCCTGGCTGTGCGGCTCGGGCTGTGGGTTCTGCTCCCAGCTTCTGTTCTCAACTTGTGGCCTCTGTTTTAAGCCCGCTAGCGTGGTTTGGGATTTTCTCACTTTCTTATGGTCCACAAGCCCCCAGAGGTGCTCGCAGCCCTCCCAGCGTGGAGCCCTCCGTGTGACTCCTGCATCTCCTTGTGTCCCTGAACTCAAAGCAGACGCGGGTGCTCTCCTGAGGGGGCGTGAGGGCCTAGGTGTGCAGACGCCTTGCTCTCCGCTTTGCCTTCCCCTTGTTTCTTGTTTTGGGGCCACTGTTGTCCACCCCCCACCCACCCCGTCTGGACCTCGGGGGTGGGCAGCCAGGGTGCGAGGGTGAGGAACGCAGGTCCCAGCCTGCTCTCGCGGCCCCCTCCAGCTTGCAGGAGTTCGTGAAGGATGCCGGGAGCTACAGCAAGAAGCTGGTGGACGACCTCCTGGACCAGATCACGGGCGGGGACCACTCGCGGATGCTCTTCCGGCTGAGGCAGGTAGGCGCCAGCCCCAGCAGCCGCCAGACGGGAGCAGGGAGTGTGTGTGAGGTGACCCAGAGCTGTTCCTCCCCGCGGGTCGGCTGCCTTCCAGGGAAGCCTAAGAGGGACGCCCTCGTCTGGCACACGTTATTCGTCCCTTTTTAGACCTGCCTTTCTTCGTCAGCTGTCACCTTCCATCGTCCCGGAAAATGTCCTTTTACCTTAAAGGACCTTTTGATTTACCTGAAAACTATTCATTTTACCTTCATATTTGAAACTTGTCTTCCTGGTGTGGACACCTAGGTCAATGTCTTAGCCTCTTTGTGGAGTGATGTCTGACTCACCTTGTGTCTGAGGGTGTGTCTGCAGTCACTTTTATTTTTATTTTCCAATGTAGTATGTCTTTTTTGGGTTAAGATCAGGATTGGCCAACTTTGGCCTGGGAGCTAACAATGTTTTTTTTTTTACAGATTTTGAGTGTTTTAGAAAGTAGAAATTTGGAGAGCGTGCCTCACCCTGTGCGTGACCACAAAGCCTCGAATGTTCCCTCTCCAGCCATTTTGAGTTTCTTTTTGTATACAGTACTAGAGAAACATTTTAATTTCGCTTTTTCGCATGTAACATTGCACTTTTTCCAGCACTACTCATTGAATAGACTCTCTCCTTGCATTGGAAGAGTTAACGTCGTTAAAATGATCATATACTCCAGGGCAATCCATAGATATAGTGCAGCCCCTATCAAAACATCAGTGGCATTTTTCAGAAAGTTAAAACAAATGATTTTAAAGTTTACATGGAGGCACAGGAGACCCCAGTAGCCAAAGCACTCTTGAGAGAGAGCCCGGGGGTATCACTCATGCGCATTTCGGCGTGTGCTGCTGAGCTGCCGGAATCCAAGCAGCACAGTGCCAGCAGTGAAGTAGTTGCGTAGACAGTGGAGGATGGGGAGCCCAGGAGGAGAGCCAGGCGCGTGCGGCCAGCTCGGGACAGGTGGCAGGAACGCTCTGGTCACGCTGCTGAGCGTGGGCTGTTCAGGGCAGCACAGCTTCAGGCCGCTGCCGTTGGTCTGCCTCGCATCTCTCTCTGCGAGCCCGTGGACGCAGCCCGCTAGGCTGCTCCGTCCCCCAGTGTCCCCTGGAGCTTGCTCAGACTCACTTCCATTGGGTCCATGATGCCATCCAGCCATCTCCTCCGCTGGTCTCAGCACACCCCCCGCCACCCGCTGGGTCAGCCGTCCTCCAGGTGAAGCCCCAGCCCAGCGTCTGACTGCCCTCCGTTTCCCACCTGGGCACCTGGGGGCTCTCGCGCCTTCACGGCTGTCTCACCCCGGGGGGTCTCGTGGGTGCCCAGCCCGCCGGGGGTCTCAGCTGGGCTTGTGTGGCACGCACTGCAGCAGCCTCGCTCTGGCCGTGGCCTCTGAGGCCTGTTCCGGTCGCAGGCGGGCCTGTCCCGCCTCGTGGGTGAGTTGAGAGGGTAAGCAAGTGTGCTTCTGGGTACAGCTGCTGAGAGACTGGCTCCTGTCTGATTCTTTGTAGAGGAGAAGCGTTTCGGTGAAGCCTCCGGATGAAGCGAAGGTGGGTTCCGTGGACAAGTTACAGACGGTAAAAGCCTAGTGGTTCAGGTCCCCATGAGGAAGGTGCGTGTGGCCTTTGAGACGGCGCCAGTGAGAGGAGCTTCAGTCCCTTTGCTGAGGAGGAAAGTGAGATGGTCCGACGTGACCTGGCCTGAGGGTGTGCAGCCGGCAGGGGCTCCTCCCGGGAGTGGGCTCGCTGGTGGGCGAGGGCAGTCAGCAGGGACAGCCCAGGGCCTCGCCAGCCCCTGAGGACATGGTCCACTGCAGTCTCTGCCCTGCACTGTAGTGTCCTGGAGCACGTTTGGCCCCAGCTCTGAAACTGCCTGTATGGGCAGCGGCACTGGGACTGGGCCGGGCTGTGGGGGTCACCAGCCTCCCTGATGGGGCCTCACGGGGCAGAGGTCAGGGCAGGTCAGGTGCCCGTCAGCCAGGCCCTTGACTGACAGATTGTAGAGGGTGCCGGCCGAGGGCGCCTGTCTCCCCACCTGTCTTGGCCTCTGTCTGGGCCCTGCGACA
>SJYX01013611.1:29798-91802 GCA_006410675.1 Oreotragus oreotragus
CTGAACTGAACTGAAGCAATATCTATAAAATCCCAAGGAGAAAATATCCAAAAATATGGTCAATTTGTAATCCAAGTTAATAGGTAATTTATATTTATAAAGGCAGTAGACAATTATTATGTGGCACAAACGAGCATAGGGGAATCCCTTATAGTCCTCTTGAAAAACTACTTGCTGCCCCTACATGCAGCAAAGCAGATGATGAGCCAAAGTTTAGAAATCACGAATGTAGACATGGAAAAACAGACTGAGGTATAGCAATGATCCCTCACTCAATTCAAACAACTGAAGGGTTTATTCCTACAGAAATGAATGCAAGTCTTATAAACATGATAGATCAAAAATAAAGACAGAGCATCTTAAAGCAGACAGTGATGGAAGGAAAGAGAAAAACAACATGCAAGTGCTGATTTCTGATCCTTTGTAGTGGGGAGTCATTTTGGCAACATAAAATTGAAACTTGGAGGGAAGAACAAACAGCTCCAGCTCTAAATTGTCTATCACAATCACTTCTTTTTAAACTTAAAAGGAATATTTTAGGCAGTGTGGTCCTTTTTTATATTTTAAAGAACGGAACATTTATCTGAAACTTCAGTTTCTTTCTAATTCCTTTTTATCCTAGCAATTCAGAAAATATTAAATGTAACATGTTTAATGAAATACACAGATATGACCTCATTGTAAGAAAGCAAAATTTGTTGATTTATAAATTATTTAGTATGTCAGTACGCATGTTTAAAAAAATGGATGATGCTCTGTTTCATTTACTTTCTTGATGATGTGACAGATTTAAAAATTGTTTATATAAATTGTATTGATTAAAAATAAGTACTGTGATTTTATATAAGTACTATAAAATCATTACTCAAAATGAAAAGAGATCTAAATAATATTTATGTCTGTGTAACATGCCTCTGGGGCTTCACTGGAGGCTCAGTGGTAATGAATCTGCCTATCAATGAAGGAGATGGAAGGGAAGATTCTCTGGAGAAGGAAATGGGTACCTACTCCAGTATTCTTGTCTAGAAAAGTCCATGGACAGAGGAGCCATGCTGGATATAGTCCATGAGGTTGCAAAGAGTTGGACAGGACTTAGTGATTAAACAACAGCAACATGCTTCCAGGTGGTAAAACTTGTAGACATTGGTCTGGATAAAAGAGATAGAGGACTTTTTTTTCCACAGAAATTTTGGGTTCATATATCATGGGGATGTGCTCTTTTACCTTAGTCTTACCTGGTGAAAATGCCTAGTGTTTTTTCCAGGTAGGGCAAAAGCAGTCATTTTTGTGTTTGGAAGCCATAACCAGGACCCTTTTGACCCTGTCAAGATATCCAGCGTCTTTACATGTTACTTCCTGAAAGTCTTCTATAATATTATTTAATATATATAAATTATACATATTTAATATCTACAGGGTAGGTCAGTAGCAAGGGTCACTCTGATTTATCACTTGGCTTTCTCTAACTAGTACAGTACTGAAGGGAGTCACTAATAATCTGATAGAAATCAAGAGGACAGGGAAGGGAAGCAATATTCATCTTTAAAATATACATATATGGTAAAATAATGATTTTGAGACTGAAAACCTGCAAAGCAGGGAAAATATTCAAATCTCTCTCCTCCTAATGGAAAAATTCACTGCCTGACAGTGAGCCTTTGCATCTTGTCAGCTACAGCTGTGACCTTTAGACTTGATGCTGACATCAATACACCACAACAAGCTCTGTGTTAGAAAGCAAACACAGATCCATCTGCACTTCAAGAATCTTCAGTAAATACTGCATGAAGTCATTTACCCCATGATCCTTATCTTTTGAATGTCTAGAAATTGTACTTCTAAAAACTTCATAGTAACTACTCTCTAAATATACTTACTTAAACTTTGCTTTTTGTTTTGGTTAGAAGAGTGATTTTTGAAGAGGGCTTTTAAGAGAATTGCCTTCCTAGAGCTCTGTAACAACCTAGAGGGTTAGGACAGGGTGGGTAGTGGGATGGAGGTTCAGGGCGGTGGGAACATAGGTGTACCTGAGGCTGATACATGTTGATGTTTGGCAGAAACCAACACAATGCTGTTTATTTATAATTGAAGAAACTATCCTTCAATTATAAATAAATAAATTTTAAAAAAGAGAACTGCCTTCCTAGAATCTTACTGGATGTTTTCTACATGCCTGAATTATTGTGTCTCTTTAAAGTAACATTCTCCAAAATAAGTGAGCAAAAAGGGTAGCAGAATTCTTGCCTGTGTGTCATTGGCATCTTTGAAATTCTATTCCCATCTTTAATTCCTTTAAGAAAACTATCATTTGGGGGAGCAAGTTAGTGTGTGTGCTGGCTGGGGTGGGGGTATGAGGAAAAGAAACTATCAACTAGAATAATAATACAATTGTAGAACATCTAAGACCCCCTGCATTAATCCTTCCTCCCTTCCCTCCCTCCTTCCCTCTTTCCTCTGTCCTTCCCTTCTCTTTAGTATTTTTTTTTGTCTAATTTGTTTTATAAGCATCCTTGATCACTGTGCCCAGACATGCTAAGAGATGGGAGTCAAAAGAGAATCAGCATTATCCATGCTCTTGTTTATCTCTTCCAATTCTGGCTAAGTTTTGCTCAAAGTCAAAAACTATAAGGCTTGGAGTCTGTGATTCTGTTTTTGAAGTAAAGGAGCATCTTTCACAAAGGACTGAAAGATACAGACGAAATATATATATTTCTGATATTAGCCTTAAGCATCTTTGACTAATATTAGCTATATTTGCTGTTTATCTGAAATTCAAATTTAGCCATCAACCTGCATTTTATCTAGAAAACTTTGTTGGAAGGAAACATTTTTCAAACTTGTGTTAGATGTTTCTGTCAGTAGATTAGGAGCATAGTACATAGATACAGTCATAATATTCAAAAGACAAACACACAGTTGTGTTTATTTTTTGGAGGGAGGGGCTTTTTTCTTGTGTAACGTGTGTGCGTGCCCTCGTGTGTATATGTATATGTGTGCACAAACCTGCAAAATGAGCGTTAGGGGCACATGTCCCTGTGAGGAGAGGAAGAGGAAGGGCACTATTTTCAGATTGTGTGGCACACAGATGGCAATAAGAAGCAATGACTCATTCACAGAGGCACAGGAGTGTAACCCAGATATAATCAGATGCTAAAACATTATTCCTTGAAAACGTTACAATCCATTATTCTAGAAAAGACACATAAGCCTTCCATAAGCTACATTGCATTTTTTTTTAAATTCTCTTTCAGATTTACTTCAGTGTGTTTTCTTTCCTTTAATTATTATTTGACTATTCTGCCAAATCATGGCTAAAAATGCGTGCACTTTTTTTTTTTTATTATTGCATTTGGACTTTGTCAAAAGTGTTGGGTTCAGGGAAATATTTTCTGCCAAGTTCCTCTATTTTCATGCCAAGTAATTTTCAATTGGTTTATAAACCCATGTGTATTTTAAATGAAATGAATACATACATTTTAGATTCCTTTACCCTTAACTCACCCAGATGGTTCAGAAGACATCCAATAAACCTTTGATTCCTGTTATAAGAAATAGATTGCTTAAAGGTTTTGGAAGTCAAGAAGCGAGTCACCTCTTTTGCAAAGAGTAAGTGGACCCAAATGTTCTAACTTCATGTGTATGATGATAGCGAGAGCCACACTCTCCAGAGACTGGAATGAAGTTTTGGACTGAAATTCACTGCGGTAGATTTAGAGCTTAGCTAAACGCTCAAACCTAATAATGCTACACATTTAATAGCTACATGTCTTGGATCATACTAACTTTATTAACCTAAGTGATGTGTACATCCTACTACGAGCCGCAAATGCTTATTGTCAACGTATGAAGATATTGAAAATGGTATTACATTCTTGTTTAACATTGGTTTATTTTAGCATGTGAATCACGTTTATAATGTATTAGAAGTCAATGATGCAGATGTAACAAGAAAGCAGAAGGAACTTCTTAACCCTACTGTTCACACCTGAGCCATTTTTGCAGAGCATTCCATATCTAGAGTAAGATGAAAGATGTGCAATAATAAAGCATTTTATTTTTATTAATCATATTCTAGATGTGAAGCATTTTAGGAAAACTCAGTTGTACACAGCATATAACAATTTTCTGTACTTGAATGTACGTCAAATTTTAACTGCTGTTAATTACTCAGTGGAAACTCATTCTCAAAGTAACCCACCCTTTTCTCCCAGAGCTGGGTGAGATATCTGAGGGTGAGGGAACTTATAGTACCAAGGGCTTTGTGGGAAATGCTATTTTTTCTTTTGCATCTAGCATCTGGGAAGAAGGTCAGATTCTGTTGTTTGGTCTTCCATCCACAGTTCTCTACTGAGATATTGCTTATTCAGGTCTCCACATTCATTCTGTTCTTGTGAGTTCTATGTTATGTCTACCACCCTGAAGGACATGGAAATCCTGATCCTTGCATGACACTCTGCTGCTGCTGCTGCTGCTGCTAAATTGCGTCAGTCGTGTCCGACTCTGTGCGACCCCGATCCCACAGACGGCAGCCCACCAGGCTCCCCCGTCCCTGGGATTCTCCAGGCAAGAATACTGGAGTGCGTGGCCATTTCCTCCTCCAACGTATGAAAAGTGAAGTTGCTCAGTTCTGTCTGACTCTTAGCTACCCCATGGACTGTAGCCTACCAGGCTCCTCCATCCATGAGATTTCCCAGGCAAGAGTACCGGAGCGGGGTGCCGTTGCCTTCTCCATCCATGACCCTCTAGGGCATAGAAATTTTTCATTCCTGCCCTGCATCCTGAGTTCTTTCTCAATCAATCAGGACATTAGTGTGCTAATATTCCTCTTAATTTGCTTCTTGTTTCTCCCTAGATTGAGAAATACGTGTGTGTGTGTTCGTGTGTGTGTATGTGTATGTGCGTGTGTGTATGTGTTTTCTTTTTGTGATGATCTCTGCTAGGAAAATAAAATCTAGCTCTCTCTTGATATTTTATGAGACACTTTGTCTAAGCTTGCAGATCTCTGCATTTCTGAAGACTAAGATTTTTGTAAATCAAAGCCAGGAAAAGCACAAACCACCAACTCAACTCAATATTTGAATTAGTCTGAGGGTTACACAGTAGAGAGAAACAAAGTGTTATTCTGAGAAGCAAAATATCTCAACAGTGTTAACCTTCACTTTCAGAAGGAATTCATCCCCACTATTTAATAATATTTAAAAACTATATAGAGAATATTTTATCAGTAAAATGGTACAACAACTATGGACTTAAAAATCTATAAACCCAAGATCATAGAAAAAAAGGTTTGAATGAATCTTATTCTAAAATATTAAATAAATAAATAAATAAATATATTACCATAAAATAGAGTCACTTTCAAATTAGCCGAAGACCTAATGCATCCTAGGAAGGGGAGGCTGCTCTGGGAATGGGTGTGGTGGGAAAGGTTCAATTTGTCATGCTCAAACTTATACTCCCTAGAATGACTTCCGATTATTCAAGAAGGAAAACAGATTATCCTAATACCTACTACTTGGTGACGCTAGTGGTAAAAACACCCTCCGCAGGGGATGGGCTAGTTAGACAGCATCAGCTAATCAATAGACATGAATGTGAGTAAACTCTGGGAGACAGTGAAGGACAGGGAAGCCTGGTGTGCTGTGATTCATTGGATTGCAAAGAGTTGGATAGAACTAGCAACTGGACAACAAGTGATGAAGAATTCTCCTGCCAATACAGGAGAAACAAGAGATGTGTGTTCAATCCTCAGGTCAGGAAGATCCCTTGGAGAAGGAAATGGCTACCCACTCCAGTATTCTTGCCTGGAAAATTCCATGGACAGAGGAACCTAGTGGGCTACAGTCCATGGTGTCGCAAAGAGTCCGACACAAATGAGTGACTGCACACACAATGCCTACTACATAGATTGCTAATAAACTGGCGAATTAAAGAGGATACAATGGAATACATTCAAGAGTAAGAAAATTAAGAAAGTATCTACTCAAAATATATTATGTGAATTTAATGGGGTTTATAATTTGGGGCTCTTTCATTTAGTAGAGATTTAGGACGGTTCATTTTTACAATCCAAATTGCATCCATACGTACAAACTGAAATACCTTCAGGATCTAGGCAAGTAACTTAAACGTGAAGAGGACCTAATTTGAATCCTGTAAGAGTTCATGGGAACTGGAAATGTACTTCTTGTTCTGTAAAAAGACTAATTATTCAGGGCAAACAAAACAAATCTGCAGACAACATTAGTGACTTTGAGGTCACTGCCAAAGCAACCCTGCACCTTAGAAAAGACTTGAAAGAATTTGCAAGTAGTTTATGAAATAATTGGATTTCTTTGTAAATTATAATATCCAGTTATGAAATTTTAAGAAGGAGATTCCAAACCTCTTAATTTTATTATTATTAAAATAAAATTTGTGCTCTGTCTCCCAATTTTGAGAATCTGCAGCTCTTTCCTTACAGTTCTCCATGTGTCGTTTCAAAAGTCAACAGCACCCGATAGTTATAAAGAAGCAAATTATAACCTTTTTAAAATGTGATTCTCATTGTATGAAACTGGTGATGATATTAAGTTTGGAAAACCAACTAGAACAAAGTGAGGAAACCGTTTAAAATTACTTTAATAGATGGTAAGATACTGAGACACTGACCATAGCTGCCTTCCCTTGGTTTTCTGACAAATTTGGAAGTATAGGTTTCACAGTCAGCGTCCTACCACAGGTTTGTCATTGCTATTCCTAGTGTGTATCATTAGAAATGAAGTTTTAAAATTACCAGTCTTATTTCTAAGAACTGTTACATTTTCCACCTTGTACTTTAATATGTTTTTTCATCTGAGCTACTCAACTATATCTGTCCTTATTTGCACTTTACATATGAAGAAACTGAGGTTCTAAAAAGTTAACTGATTTCCTTAATTTAGGCATCTGATCAAGAGTAACAAGAAAACACAAATCTGAGTTTTTTTCTGCTATGGACTCTGAGTGTTTTCAAACATGCCCTGTAACACTAATAGGAATGTGTATTATGCTGTCTTTCTTCCAAATATTTTTGAACTATTTTATTGGTGTTTCCCAGATGTCTGCAAAGGAGATATACTTTGTCTCATCCTACGTGTATCGGAAAGAGAAATTTGCGAGATTTAAGTTACTAGAAATCAAGCAGTGAATTAGGCCAGACTCGACAGAAATGGTTTCCTGGCTCCTGTCTGGAAGTTTCCTTATCTGTCCTAGCCTGAGCTTGCAAGAAAGCAGGAGCTCTTCATTTAGCTTGATATAATTATTCTGAGTCCTTTCACCCATGGACTAAATGGCTCTGTAGTTTACATGCTCTTTTACTTACAGTTGATGGTTTTAATTATAGCTTTCATCACTTCCTTTGACTTTTAACCACCTGTCATTCCTTTGTAAGATTCTTTCCTTCCCATTGGCCATTGATGGCAATGTTGCAGACACTTTAACTCAGGCCTGTGCTTTTGTTCCGTTTATGGTAATGATAAATCCTACCCTTCTAACGTGATAGTTAGAGTGGAATTCAGTGGAGTTAATCATATTCCCTGCATAATGTAATTCTGAACTCCCTGAGATGAAAATAGCATTAGAATTTTCTATAATTTTATGTTTGCTCTCTCATTACTTTTGAGGTTTAAACAGATTTAGTTTAGATGACCTGAAGTTCAAGGTTTTCCTAAGTGAACTGAATGAATTATCTCTGCTTTCCACTTAGTAATGATGTTTATAAACTGACAATGAAATGGGATGACAGTCTCCTAAGGGTAGGAAACCAGGCAAGATGTTTGTCAGCACCATTACACATTCCTTGATTTGTTTTGTATTTTTACCTTGGTTCTTTGTTCATGAACGTCAAATCACAGAATAATCCTATAGGATCTTGAGGTCAACCAGGATTGTATTAGCTGTTCTCACATTTCAAGATTTTGATAGAAAACATAAAAAGAAGGAAATACAATTATTTTTAAAGCAAAAACAGTCTTCTTCTTATGTACTACCTATGTATTCATATGGAATTGGAAATGTTGATTTTTGCAAACAGTGATGGAATTTCTTTATAGGTTTCTCTGTGGGTCCATGGTGTTACAGAACAAAGATATCAGAATCAGCCATAGATTTGTCTAGTGGACCTTGACTAGGACCTTGTCTCCTACCTTGAAAAACTACCTAATCTCTCTTAGGTTCATCGGAGAGACTGGGAGATTAATAACTATCTTACAAGTCCTATGAAGATCAAATGTGATAATGTACATTGCAATTGCTCAAAAAAATTAGTGATTAGTCCTAATAAGATTTGCATTTACACATTGGCAGTGGTTAAACTAATTTCACCAAAATTTATGAAGCTCCAGAATATTCAAGAAGGGAAGTATTCTTGGGGGCTTTCCTGATGCCTCAGATGATAAAGAATTTGTCTGTAATGAAAGAGACCTGGGTTCAATCCCTGGGTCAAGAAGATCCCCTGGAGAAGGGAACAGCTATCCACTCCAGTTTTCTAACCAAAATTTACAAAGACCCAGAATATTCAGAAAGGAAAGTGCTCATAAAGTGTCTAAATTATCTCACATTTTTCTCACTCCTGGCCACATCAGCCTGACAATAGAGCAAAGCTGTAGTAATAAAAGACCCACTATTGAACTATCTGAAACCTGAACTATTTACATCTTTCCATTCTGGTTCCCTTAGGTCAGCAGAGTTTTGCACGGCCTCCCCAAAGGTCACAATTTACATTTTCTTCTATCACAGCCATGTCTTATCTGCCACTTCTGGGTGACATTTCATCACCACCACTATAGCCTCTGTCAGTCCTGAGGTTGATTTCCAGACTCTCAAACAATCAGGCCATCCAAGTGAATTTCTCTTATGTTTCTAATATTGTAGGGATTTTATGTAGATAGACACTGAACTCAATTAGTAGGATATATTCTCCCCATATCCCACACCAACCCCCAAATTATGTTGTAGTCCAGAAAATACAACTGAATAGTTTTCTTATTTTCTTAAACTGACATAAAGTGACAAAGTTCTTTCATTTGCCTACTTTTATTACAGTTCTTTTTCTCTGTAGGATCCCAGAGATAAATCTAAAAAACAGCCTGATGTGCATCATTACTACAATAAACATTCTTCTTTGTGTTAGCCCTCATCTACTGTTCATACTTGTAAACCATAACTCTACTTGTCCTCTGGCCAACTTCTTTATTTGTTAATAATGTCTTCAAAATTGGTCAGTCCTCAGTCTCTATCAAAACACAGTCAATGATCTCATAAACAGAAAAATGCCAAGTGACCTCCTTCACAATCTGTGTCCCTCTCCCCCAACACATTTTTAGATTTGGATAAATTAACTGAGATGCGAAGTATGGTGTTCTCTACATTATTAAGGCCATTAGGATATGTGAGGATGCCAGTCTTTTGTCACATGAATGTGGTCAAAGCTTATCAGAAATACCGCAGGTCAATGTAGACTTACATTATTGACTAAAGTGATAAGCAGCCACTATGGCAGAACTATTATTACTAGTTCCAGTCATGTTTTTGCAATTCTATTCTTAATGTTAGTTTTATGTTTTACTCATCTGGTCTTGAATTACAAATGAATCACATTTCCCAGACTACTAAATTCTTATTCAAAATATTTATCATCTGTCATCCTAAGAGATGGCAGATTAAGCTAATTTTAAATGTGCCCTTCTTTTACGTAGGCTGAAAGTATTTTCTAACTTCTGAGTCTCAACTGAGGAGGTTATTATATTTGGCTGTTCATGCTACTCACTTTAACTATAGCTGTGGAATTTTAACAGTTGAGTCAGATCTACCTGCAGTGTAAGGGATTTTGCAGGGACCCATCACTTATTAAAGAAGATGAAAGGGTTTCTGAGGAGGCAAAAGCATTTTCCTCCTAAGTAGAATTGAATCGCTGGTCTAGTCAGGAGTATCTCTTTGCATTAAAGTAGCTTTGTTACTTTCTAATCACTCATGAATTACTGAAAACATCTACAAAAGATTTAAAATGTGGGGTTCTTTACTATCATCTGGTGTGTTAATATTGAAATTAAAGATAGATAAGAGATCTTATTTTCTTTTTAAATGAATGTGCCTTTTCCATTAGATTATTGTCTCTATGGTTGTCTCACTGAGCTTTAAATTATTCCCATTATTTTATCATGTGCTTTGTTTCTGTTGTCCTGGTAACAAAGTATAATTGCCTTTTTAATATTTATGTATTTTATTCAAATGATTCTTTTTAACTAAAGGAAAAATGAACTCTAACAGTTGAAGGGCATGCCAATTCTAATCTCTGTAAAGCTTCCTTTTCTTTCCTTTGTTTTTTGACCTTTTTCTTGTATTAGTTCTATAATATGAAATTCATTACAGACACTAATATAATTTTTGAAATATCTATACAAAATTGTACATTCAACAGTAAAACTACATGCATTTATATACTAAATGCAAACATGATAAATCAGATGTTCCAAATTATATTAATTATCATTGCTAGTAAGTTAGTCATTCTCATTGAGGCATACAAATTATTTGAAGAAAGTTCATTCTGATCCCTTATTATTATCTAATACCCTGCTGCAATACTCAAATAATGGTCACATTGTTTATAATGGATAGCTCATTTCAGACTGGCTGCTTTAAAGAAGTTTGTCAGTCATTTAAGCTGGGTTAAAAAATGTATATATCAGCTTGCACATATTTAAAACTAATTACATTAAGACATCACTTTTTCCCTTATTATTATCTAATACCCTGCTGCAATACTCAAATAATGGTCACATTGTTTATAATGGATAGCTCATTTCAGACTGGCTGCTTTAAAGAAGTTTGTCAGTCATTTAAGCTGGGTTAAAAAATGTATATATCAGCTTGCACATATTTAAAACTAATTACATTAAGACATCACTTTTCTTTAATAACTTTTAATTTCAATATTTAAATATAATTTGGGGAATTACATGTAAATATGCTAAGAATAGTATAGTTAAGTGGTGATATGGCACATTTTCATCTCATTCTACTGCTGTCATAATTTGAAAAAAGAAAAAAAAATTGCAGGAAATATAATGCTTAATTTGGAGATAAACAGATTGTGGAAACAGATTTTAGTTTTCAAGAAGAAGGAAACTATTACATGAACTAGAGAAATAAAAAACTTTCTAAAATTTTATAAGACAGTATAATCCTTATCTTTGACTGCAAAGCTCAGTGCATATCAACAATTTATAAATGTTTTGGAGTCAAAGTATATTTTTAATACTACAAATTAATGTGACATACAGAGAAAAGACAAAATTAAAAGTATATCCTGTTAAAGAGAAAACTAAATGATAATTGCATTAGATTGTTACAAGTTTGAAAATGGCCAATTCTTATGGTTTACATATCAATTTTAGGGAGAATATTGCAAGAGTTACTACTATCTTTAACTGTAGTCTACTGCATCGTATAGAAAGCTTGTAAACGTTATTCAACACAACACAAAATTTATGCAATGAAATTAAGTTTTGCAGTTCTTATCAAGGTGGTTTTATGAGATTAAGGTACAATTTCTTCCAATTATATTTTCTCACTTTTTAATCTTTAAGTTATTTGTAAGTAAATGGGATCTTTGATAGCTTTGAACTAATGTGGATTACAAAATCTGGTTCAGTTCACATGTAACACAGTGCAACTTTAACGATAGGGCTGATTTTTTTTTCCAGTAGCTCATTTTTTAGTTTTAAGTTCACAGAAAAATTGAGACGATATAGAGATTTCTTATATAGCCCATGCCCATGTATTTGCATAGCCCCCCTCATTGTCAACATCACCCACCTGAGTAGTTCATTTGCTACAACTGATGAACCTACACTGACACATTAATATCACCCACAGTCTATGGTTTACATTAGGGTTCACTCTTGGTGTTATACATTCTTTGGGCTTGGACAAAGTATAATGACATGTAACCACAATTACAGAATCATACAGAGTGTTCTCACTGCTTAAAATTCCCTGGGCTTTGCCTACTCATCCGTTTCCCCTAGTCTCTGGCAACCACTGATCTTTCTACCATCTCCACAGTTTTGTCTTTTCTAGAATGTCATATAGTAGGAATGGTATAGCATGTAGCCTTTTCAGATTGACGTTGCTCATTTAGTTATATGCACGTAAGTTTCATCAATGTCTTTTCATGAATTGATTAATTCATTTCTTTTCAGTGTTGAAGAATATTCTACTGACTGGATATAAACAGTTAATTATTAATTTACTACTGAATAGCATCTTGCACACTTTCATGTTTTGTCAATCATGAATAAAGCTGCTACAAGCTATTCATGATAGCTTAAATATGGATTCAACCCAAGTTTCTATTAGTAAATGAATGAATCAACGTATGTGGTATACACATACAATGGAATATTATTTAGCCCTTAAAGGAATGAAATTCTGACACAGGCTAAAAAATGAATCAGCCTTAAGGACATCATGCCAAATAAAATAAACCAGTCAGAAAAGACATACTTTGTATGAATCCATTCACATGAAGTACCTAAAAAAATGTGAAGTGTGAAAGTCACTCAGTCATGTCTGATCCTTTGCAACCCCATGGACTGTACACAGACCATGGAATTCTCCAGGCTAGAATACTGGAGTGGGTAACCATTCCCTTCTCCAGGAGATTTTCCCAAACCAGGGATTGAACCAGGTCTCCACATTGCAGGCGGAATCTTTACCAGCTGAGCCACCAGGGAAGCATCTACAGTAATCAAACCCAGACCTATATGTGTAGAAGCAGAGGGTGATTTCTATGAAAAAGAGGGAGGATGAATGGGGAGTTATTAAGTGGGTACAAATTTTCAGTTTGGAAGAAAAAATTCTAGTGATTGATGGTAATGCTCATTGCAATGGTGTGAATATATTCATGCCAATGAATTCTAGAAATGTGAAAAT
Organism: Oreotragus oreotragus; assembly: GCA_006410675.1. Lineage (NCBI taxonomy): Eukaryota > Metazoa > Chordata > Mammalia > Artiodactyla > Bovidae > Oreotragus > Oreotragus oreotragus. The sequence continues at coordinate 42,756 of SJYX01013611.1, forward strand.
AATTAACATGGTAAATATTATGTCATGCATGTTTTACTATAATAAAATATTTTAAACCTGTTAAATAATAAACCTGCTACAGATATCTATGTACATGTTTTTAATACTGACACAATGGACACGGATTTGGGTGGCTCCTGGGAGTCAGTGATGGACACGGAGGCCTGGCGTGCTGCAGTTCACGGGGTTGCAAAGAGTCAGACACGACTGAGTGACTGCACTGAACTGAATTGAATAAGTGTATAGTGGTATTTTGCTGCTTTAATATGCATTTTCTTAATGACAAGTTTTATATAGACTTATTTGCAATGTCTTCTATATCTTCTTTGGTGAAGAGTATATTAAAGTCTTTGGTCTTTTACTTGTTTATTTTTTAAAATGGGTCACTTGTGATCCTGTTGAGTTTTCATAGTTCTTTGTATATTTTGGATAACTCCTGTTTATCAAAGATACCTTTGGCAGTATTTTCTCCAAGTCTGTGGCTTAACATTTTCATTCTCTTGATATTGTCTTATGCAAAACAAAAAGTTTTATTTTTAATGAATTCCTGCTTATTCTTTTTCTTTGTGTGTGTGGATTGTGTTTTTGGCCTTCCATGTAAAAGTAATCACCAAATCCAAGATCATCTATATTTGCTCCTGTGTTATCTTTAAGAAGTTACATAATTTTATATTTGTGTTTTATTTATCCATCTTGAATTACTTTTTTTGTGAAGGGTGTAAGGTTTATGCCTGGATTTATTTATTTATATTTTGCATGTGGAAGCCCAATTATTCCTGCACCATTTGTTGATTCTCTTCTCCATTGCATTGCTTGTGCTCTTTTGTAGACTGTAATGTATTAGAATAATTTTCTGACATATTCAGGTGGCAGAGATAAAGCAATGAGTCTATTAAATTTGAGCACTTAAGGAAGACCATATAATCAATTTTTAATCAAAGTAATGTGAGCACAAGTCTGTTTGTGATTCTGTGATGTCTTCTGTTTGTCATCGCTCACAATCTTGCATTTCTTCTCTATCTCAATTTATGTATCTATCTAGCAGAAAAATGACTAAGTAGATATCTGGGTCCCTGGTTAACATTTAGAGGAGGACTGCCTAGGATCACTTTCTGATCTGCCCTCAGATATGGTTAAAAAAAAAAAGATAATTAAACTTCTATTGCATTAAACCACAGAAATTATCAAACATGGTAGCTAGTATTACTAACCCTGAAAAGTATAGTGAAATGTCATAAAACAAAAATTTCTCTAAATCTCCAGGAAAAAAAAAAAATTGTTTTAGAAATCACTTCATTCGATTAAAAATGGTTTAAAAATTATGGCATTTAACAATACCAGCTTGTTTTTCTCATACAAAATTCAATAATAATGATGTTTAAATGGCATTAAGAATATGCATATATAATCTAAGTGTCACTAAGAATATCTAGCACTGATTAGATTTTCTGGCAATTTTCTTGTTTTTGATACATAATCTTCAACATTATCATTATGACAGCTTCTTCAGACTCTAACTACCTTTAAAAATACTGTTTTGGTAATCAAAGCAAGAATAAAATAGCATAGGTTTTTTGCCTAGTTAGAATATGTTTCATTTCAATCACTTAAACTTCTTTGTAATGTTCATGTAGATGGACAAATAATTGTGGAAATACATACATGTAGGAGTGATTAAACACAGAAAACATAGTTTTCATGTTAAGTATATCTTCATAGGGAACTGGAATGCAAAAGTAGGACACCTCGATTAACAGGCAGATTTGGCCTTGGAGAACAAAATGAAGCAGGGCAAAGGCTAACAGTTTTGCAAAGAGAACACAATGGTCATACCTAATGCTCTCTTCCAACAACATAAGAGACAACTCTACACATGGACATCATCAGATGGTCAATACCAAAACCAGATCTATTCTATTCTTTGAAACCAAATATGGAGAAGCTCTACACAGTCAGCAAAAAACAAACAAACAAACAAAGAAACAAAAAACCAAGACTGGGAGCTGACTGTGACTCAAATCATGAACTCCTTATTGTGAAATTCAGACCTAAATTGAAGAAAGTAGGGAAAATCACTAGACAATTCAGGTATGACCTAAATCAAATCTCTTATGATTATACAGTAAAAGTGACAAATAGATTCAAGGGATTAGATCTGGTAGACAGAGTGTCTGAAGAGCTATTGACAGAGGTTGGTTACATGTACAGGAGGTGGTGATAAAAAAACATCCCCAAGGGGGAAAAAAAAATGCAAACAGGCAAAATGGTTGTCTGAGGAGGCCTTACAAATAGTTCAGAAAAGAAGAAAAGTGAAAGGTGAAGGAGAAAAGGAAAATATATCCAAAATATATCATCTGGCTGCAGAATATAAAAGTTCAGGGTGTGTTTTTCTTTTAGCTCCTTAAATATTTCACTTTACTCTCTTCTTACTTATATTCTGTTGCTATGTCTAACTTTTCTTTGTTCCTCTACAGGTATAGTGTTTTGCCCCTGTCTGGTTTCTTTCAAGATTTTCTCTTTGTCTTTGGCTTTCTGAAGTTTGAATATGACACATCTAGTTGTCACTTTTGTTACTTTGTTAAGAATTTAGCCTATTTAGTTTTATCTGAGCCCCCGTATAGATTTGTCATTAATGTGAAGATTTATGAGACATTTTAACTTCAAACATTCTGCTTCCTTCTTTCCTCTCTTATTGGTACTACAATTATGTGTATGATGCATCATCTGAAATTGCCTCACAGTCCTTAGGTGGTGTTCTCAGTTGCCTTCATAACTTTTTTTTCTCTTTGCATTTCAGTTTAGGAAGTTTTTATTGGCATATCTACAAGTTCAGTAATTCTTTCCTCAAGCATAGCCAGTCTACTGATGAGTCCGTCAAAGGAATTCTTTATTTTCATTACAGTGTTTTTGGTTTAGCATTTCCTTTTGATTCTTTCTTAGAGCTTACATCTCTTTGCTTACATTAACCATCTGTTCTTGCATGTTGTCTATTTTTCTGCATGAAATCCCTTAACATGTTTGTCATAGTTATTTTAATTTCCCTATCTGTTAATTCCAATATATGAGTCTGGATTGAATGTTTTCTTTCTCTTCAGACTGTTTCCTCTTGCCTTTTGGCATGCTTTGTAAATTTCATTGAAAGACAGACAGATCACATTGGGTACTAAGTTTTATGTTAATCTTGTTGGGAATTGGGCTATGTCTATTTTTTGTAATTGTAGGTTACAAAGGCTTCACATTCTTCTAGTGATCTTGGTTTGTCTTCTCCTTAGAGTATAAGCCTTGTCACTCTTTCTGTTGTATCAATTTTTATTACACTAGAATTCTGTTATATTAATAAGATTTGGGGGACTGTTGTTGGCAAAGTAATATCTCTGCTTTTTAATATACTGTCTAGATTGGTTATAACTTTCCTTCCAAGGAGTAAGTATCTTTTCATTTCATGGCTGCAGTCACCATCTGCAATGATTTTGGAGCCCCCCAAAATAAAGCCTGACACTGTTTCCACTGTTTCCCCATCTATTTCCCATGAAGTGACGGGATCAGATGCCTTGATCTTCGTTTTCTGAATGTTGAGCTTTAAGCCAACTTTTCATTCTCCTCTTTCACTTTCATCAAGAGGCTTTTTAGTTCCTCTTCACTTTCTGCCGTATGGGTGGTGTCATCTGCATGTCTGAGGTGATTGATACTTCTCCTGGCAATCTTGATTCCAGCCTGTGCATCTTCTAGCCCAGTATTTCTCATAATGTACTCTGCATAGAAGTTAAATAAGCAGGGTGACAATATACAGCCTTGATGTACCCCTTTTCCTATTTGGAACCAGTCTGTTGTTCCATGTCCAGTTCTAACTGTTGCTTCCTGACCTGCATATAGGTTNGTTATTGATATTTCTCCCAGCAGTCTTGATTCCAGCTTGTGTTTCTTCCAGCCCAGCGTTTCTCATGATGCACTCTGCATATAAGTTAAATAAGTAGGGTGACAATATACAGCCTTGACCTACTCCTTTTCCTATTTGGAACTAGTCTGTTGTTCCATGTTTAGTTCTAACTATTGCTTCCTGACCTGCATATAGGTTTCTCAAGAGGCAGGTTAGGTGGTCTGGTATTCCCATCTCTTTCAGAATTTTCCACAGTTTATTGTGATCCACACAGTCAAAGGCTTTGGTATAGAAAATAAAGCAGAAATAGATGTTTTTCTGGAACTGCCTTGCTTTTCCATAATGCAGCAGATGTTGGCAATTATTAGGGATAGATAATTTAAAATCCCCATGTGACTTAATTACAGCTTACAGATATAATAAATCATTATGAATATTGTTGAGAATCATCATTATCAAATTATTACAGTTGTAGATATAAAGAGGATTTATAAAATTTGGCAGTATAATAAGTAAACTTGTTGACATTATAATCTAACGTACATGTATAAGAAGAATATTTGCAGTGAATATGATTTTTAATTATATTTATAATGTATAATTACTTCCATGTAATAGCCAACGTTTACAAATTTCTTTTCCAAAGTAAAAAATGCAGGTAATTAAATAGTCTTTTATTTCTTGGCATTATGGTTGATGGGCTTCCCTGGTTGCTCAATGGTAAAGAATCCACCTTCCAATGCAGAGATATGGGTTCGATCCCTAGGTCAGGAAGATCCCATGCAAATGGCAAATGACAACCCTTTTCAGTATTATTGCCTGAAAAATCCTATGGACAGAGGAGCCTGGTGGGATATAGTCCATGCAGTCAACGAAGAGTCAAACATGACTTAGTGACTAAACAACAATTGTGGTGGATAGATATTGTGACGACCCTCAAGCCAAACACTTAAAAATGCCGAGTAAAATATAAATTCCTGGCTATGATAAAATGTAAAATATAAATCCATGGCTGTGTTGCAATTCACAGGGAGTTTCTCAGTTTTCAAAAACTGGGAGAGGAACATTGATAATCTAAGTTTAACTGGAAGCAAAGCTGCTTTGGTTATGTCTACAGAATTTAGTATTCTCAAAAATTACATTTTACCTATTCCAATGGGGTCATTAGCTAAGATTTTCAGTGTCTTTAATTTGGTGTTAGAAGGTTACCTTCCCACAAAGCTAAACACTTGAAATGCTTTATACTGAATGAAAAGAGAGTTTAAAGAAAAACCCATCCTCAGCCAGGAAAAACAAAAAACAAAAAACACCTATGTCAGCCTAGACACTAAGTTGACCTAGTAAAAATGATAATCCAAAAAGTAAGAAAAAAAAATAAAGCTTCCAGATTCATCTTAGCAAAACTACAGAGTACCAGGGAAGGAGAGAAACAGAATGAGAGAGGCTTAAAAAAGTGCCAGAGCAAAAGGACAGGTTCTCCTCAGAAGAAAACACAAGGGACAATTAATTATTTAACATTATCTATAAAAGTCAGAGTACTGCAGAGTATCTTCACATTTCTGAGAAAGTAACCAATAACCCATGATTTGAAAATAGTAAGAAAAAAAAATAAAACTTCCAGATTCATCTTAGTAAAACTACAGAGTACCAGGGAAGGAGAGAAACGGAATGAGAGAGGCTTAAAAAAGTGCCAGAGCGAAAGAACAGGTTCTCCTCAGAAGAAAACACAAGGGACAATTAATTATTTAACATTATCAATAAAAGTCAGAGTACTGCAGAGTATCTTCACATTTCTGAGAAAGTAACCAATAACCCATGATTTGAAAATCAGCTAATTTATCATTTGGGGACTACAAAACAATGAAACATTCTTCTACAATAAATAAGAGGGTTTATCTCCAATAAACTTTCACTTCAGGAAGTTCTCAGTTTAACTTATGTTCAGAATAAAATTTAGCATGTGAAAAGATATTTGTATAAATGAGGACAAGTTTAAGTATTGGCTGAATAAATCAGTAATGTCTAACTGAGAGGTAGATAACAGTATAATTCAAACACATAAGTTGAGAGATAAATGAAGGAGTATAAAGATTTTAGGTTTACTGTATGCTTCAGAAGTAGAACCCTACTTCCAAACCAGTAAAGCACAAAATAAGGAATCAAATGTCAAGTAAAACAAAGGAAGATAAAAGAATTTGAAAAAGAGCTACAGAAAATGGAATAAAATAGAGAACATAAAAGCATACCCAACATATTATTTTGAATTAAACTTGACAGGTACAGAACAGTCATTGGCAATTTGAATTTATGAAATTGCCTCATATGTAAGTGATATTATCTATGTTTTCAAGAATCATGATAATGAAAATTATATTTTTATGCAAAAAGCTAATCAGTCATATCAATTATAATCTATAACAGTAAGAAAATATAGAAATGCCAAATTATAGATCAAAGAAAGTAGTCATATGGACAGCAGAAAATATTTAGAAATGAAGTATAATGAAAATATATTAAAACTTATGATAGAGTTACTGTGTAATTAAAGGAAAGTTATAGTTGTAAACACATCTTAGGGGAAAAAAGGTAAATTAATGAGTCAATCATTTAACTTAAAAAGTTAGCATACCCTCAAATAATTGACAGATACTTTAAAATATTTAGTATCTTTAAAATATTTATAAGAAAATGAAATGAAATAAAGTCGCTCATTCGTGTCTGACTCTTTGAGATCCTCATGGACTTTAGCCTATCAGGCTCCACCGTCCATGGGATTTTTCCAGGCAAGAGTACTGGAGTGGGTTGCCATTTCCTTCTCCAAATATTTATAAGAAATGATATTAAAGAAATATATACAGAACAAAAACCAAAATTTGAAAAAAAAGTTAAATATTTGCTTATGGAGAAGATAAAATTTTTTAGCAAGTTAGGTCACAACAGAAATAATAAAGAATTTCAGGAATTTTGTAAGAGAATTGAAATACAGAAATCAAGATAATAAAAATAAATAACTTGAATACAGTGCATCTGGAAAGAGGGCAATCTGTAAGATTAATACAATTTATAAAACTGTTAACAAAAATAAAACTTGTTAGGTTTAAAACAAAAAAAAATTAAATAGCAGTTAAAAATTAAAGCACTCCTTCATTAACAAATGTTTTTTAAAACATGCTTAGACAAATACTCAAGGATGTGTGAATTTAAATAGTGAACATACCACTAGAGAGTATAAAAGAGGATACTCTAAACCATTCATTTTATTTTTTTAACATATTGATAAACATAGTCCAAAATAGAATGATGAGAACTAAACTTGATTTCAGATATTAAAATAGCTGAAAAATTCTAAGCAAATGCTTGGAAATCAAATCCTAAACCAGATTTTAAAATATTAACTACACTATATCAAGTTAGATTATCCCAAGATTATAAGAGTTATTCAAAATTAGAATATTTTTATAGTAGACATATATCAAAAGCAAACATTTTAAAATAATTTTTATATATCCCATTAAAATATTAAAAGAAAGACAGTAAATACAATTAAGAATCTTAAAATCCTTAGCAACTGGGAATAAAAGATGAAGAAATTAGAAAATTTAACAAACTTGATAGATAATGGTGAAAATTGAAAGTATATACTTATGTTGAGGAAGAATACAAAGATGCTTACAGTCTCATTATTTCTCTGGAACACTATACTAAAATGTACCAGATTAGTAAGTCAAAAACATGAAGTAAAACAAAATTTACTATGACTGGGAAAGAAGAAACTAGATTGTCTGTGTTATTTGTTATATACATGATTATATGGAGAACACTAAATAGTCTGCACTCAAATTATTAGAATCAATATGAGCCATCTGATATTTTGTAGTTTTCAAATATAATCCAAAGGAAAGAGAATCGAGTCCTATTTACAAATATGTCAGAAATAAAAAACAAACACTGTATAAATCTAACAAAGTTGCATAAGACCCTCAAGAAAAAAAAATAAGATGCATTTATTGTGTTAGTTTTAGTTGCTCAGTTGTGCCCTGATTATAGAACTTGTTCAGGAGGGCACAGCCAGTAAATGGTAAAGTTAGGATTAGACTCTATGCATGTCTGAATATTGACTGGTGGTGTGTAGTCTTGCAACCCCATAGACTGTAGCTTGCCAGGCTCCTCTTGCTATGAAATTCTCCAGGCAAGAATACTGGACTGGGTTGTCACTCCCTTCTCCAGGGGATCTTCCTGGTCTAGGGATCAAATGTGGGTCTCCTGCATGCAGGCAGATTCTTTACCATCTAAGACATTATGGAAGGGTATTAAAAACCTATTCATTAGTAAGAAGGCTATTATCAAAATGTCAGTTCACCTTAACTTTTAATTCATTTACAATCCTAAAAATGTATTTTTAAAATGGAACTGGACAAGCTTATATTAAAATGTATATGGAAGGCAAATGTTTACAAACAATCAAGATAGAGTATAAGAGTTTGTGTTACCAAATATTAATATGTATTATGAAGCTATGAAAATTAAGGCAATGTGAAATGTGGTTTGGGTGCAAAAATGGAAAAATACTGTTAGAAAGGAGTGCCTGAAAACAAGCCCCCCCCCACCAAAAAAAAAAACAGGAAAGCATAATATATGACAAATAGCATTGTAAATCAAAGAGGATATTATTTAAATTGATTATTAACTGCTGTAGAGAAAAATATTGCATAAGAATCTGGAATGTTTGCTTTATGAAACAAGGTAAATTGAAAATGGTCAAACAGGAGATGGCAAGAGTGAACATTGACATTTCAGGAATCAGTGAACAAAAATGGAGGAGAAAGAGGAGAAGGGGACGACAGAGGATGAGATGTCTGGGTGGCAATACCGGCTTGATGAACATAAGTTTGAGCAAGCTCCTGGAGTTGGTGATGAACAGGGAAGCCTGGCGTGCCGCAGTCCATGGGGTCACAAAGAGTTGGACCCAACTGATCAACTGAACTGAACCAGATTGGGAGACCAGATTGGGAGAATTTAATTCAGATGACCATTATATCTACTAATGTGGGCGAGAATCCCTTAGACGAAATGGAGTAGCCCTTATAGTCAATAAAAGAGTCCAAAACACGTACTTGAGTGCAATCTCAAAAAAGACAGAATGATCTCTATTTGTATCCAGGGCAAACCGTTCAATATCACAGTAATCCAAGTCTATACCCCAACCACTAATGCGGAAGAAGCTAAAGATGAATGGTTTTATGAAGACCTACAAAACCTAGAATTGACACCAAAAAAAGATATCCTTTTCCTCCTAGGGGAATGGAATGCAAGAATAGGAAGTCAAGAGATACCTGAGGTAACAGGCAAGTTGGCCTTGGAGTACAAAATGAAGCAGGGCAAAGGCTAAAACAGTTTTGCCAAGAGAATGCACTGGTCATAGCAAACACTTTCCAACAAGAACAAAAGTGATAATTCTACACGTGGACATCACCAGATGATCAATACCAGAATCAGACTGATTATATTCTTTGCAGCCAAAGATGAAGAAACTCTATATAGTCAATAAAAACAAGACCGGGTGCTGACTATGGTTCAGATCATGAACTCCTTATTGCAAAATTCAGACTTACATTGAAGAAGGTAGGGAAAATCACTAGACTATTTAGGTATGACCTAAATAAATTCCTTTTGATTATACAGTGGAAGTGACAAGTAGATTCAAGGGATTAGATCTCAGAGTACCTGAAGAAATATGGATAAAGGATCATTACATTGTAGAGGAGGCAGTATTTGAAACCATCCCCAAGAAATAGAAATGCAAAAAGGCAAAATGGTTGTTTGAGGAGGCCTTACAAATAGCTGAGAAAAGAAGAGAAACAAAAGGCAAAGGAGAAAAGGAAAGATATACTCATTGAATGCAGAGTTCCAAAAAATAGCAAGGAGAGATAAGAAAGCCTTCCTCAGCGATCAATGCAAAGAAATAGAGGAAAACAATAGAATGGGAAAGCCTAGAGATCTCCTCAAGAAAATTAGAGATACCAAGGGAACATTTCATGCAAAGATGGGCTTGATAAAGAACAGAAACAATATGGACCTAACAGAACCAGAAGATATTAAGAAGAGGTGGCAAGAATACACAGAAGAACTATACAAAAAATATCTTCATGACCCAGATAACCATAACGATGTGATTACTCACCGAGAGCCAGACATCGAGAGTGCAAAGTCAAGTGGGACTTAGGAAGCATCACTACAAACAAAACTAGTGGAGCCGATGGAATTCCAGTTGAGCTATTTCAAATCCTAAAAGATGATGCTGTGACAGTGCTGCACTCAATATGCCAGCAAATTTGGGAAACTCAGCAGTGGCCACAGGACAGGAAAGAGGTCAGTTTTCATTCCACTCCTAAAGAAAGGGAGTGCCAAAGAATGTTCAAACTAATGCACAATTTCACTCATCTCACACACTACCTAAGTAATGCTCAACATTATCCAAGCTAGGCTTCAACAGTATGTGAACTGAGAACTTCCAGATGTTCACGCTGGATTTACAAAAGGCAGAGGAACCAGAGATCAATTTGCCAACATCCATTGGTTTATAGGAAGAAAAAAAAAAGCATTCCAGAAAGACATCTACTTCTGTTTCAGTGACTATGCTAAATCCTTTGACTTTGTGTATCACAACAAACTGTAGAAAATACTTAAAGAGATGCTAATACCAGAACACCTTAACTGACTCCTGAGAAACCTGTATGTAGGTCAAGAAGCAACAGTTAGAACCAGACTTGGAACAATGGATTAGTTCAAAAGTGAGAAAGCAATACATTAAGGCTGTATATTGTCACTCTGCTTACTTAAACTTTTATGCAGAGTACATCATGCAAAATGCCAGGCTGGATGAATTTCAAGCATTACTTTGGTAATGTGTGAGATGAGTGCAACTGTACATTAGTCTGAACATAAATCAAGATTGCTGGGAGATATATCAGTATCCTTAGATATGCAGATGACACCAACTTTATGGGAGAAAGTAGGAATAACTAAAGAGTCTCTTGATAAAGGTGAAAGAGTTGGCTTAAAATACAACATTCAAAAAACTAAGATCATGGCATCCAGTCCGATCACTTCATGGAATATTGATGGGGAAACAACAGAAAGAGTGACAGAGTTTATTTTCTTTGTCTCTAAAATCACTGCAGATGGTGACTGCGATCATGAAATTAAGATAGTTGCTGCTTGGAAGGAAAGCTTTGACAAACCTAGACAGCATATTAAAAAGAAGAGATAATGTATCGTTGACAAAGGTTCATCTAGTTAAAGCTATGGTTTTACCAGTGGTCATGTATGGATGTGAAAGTTGGATTGTGAAGAAAGCTGAGTGCTGAAGAATTGATGCTTTTGAACTGTGGTATTGGAAAAGACTCTTGAGAGTCCCTTGGACTGCAAGGAGTTCCAACCAGTCAATCTTAAAGGAAATAAACCCTGAATATTCATGAGAAGAACTGATACTGAAGTTGAAGCTCCAATACTTTGGCCACCTGTTGAGAAGAGCTGACGTATTAGAAAGGACCCTGAGGCTGGGAAAGGTTGAAGACAGGAGGAGAAGGGATTACAGGGAATGAGATTGTTGGATGGTGTCACCAACTCAATGTACTTTCCAACCAGTCAATCTTAAAGGAAATAAACCCTGAATATTCATGAGAAGAACTGATACTGAAGTTGAAGCTCCAATACTTTGGCCACCTGTTGAGAAGAGCTGACGTATTAGAAAGGACCCTGAGGCTGGGAAAGGTTGAAGACAGGAGGAGAAGGGATTACAGGGAATGAGATTGTTGGATGGTGTCACCAACTCAATGTACATGAGTTTGAACAAACTCTGGGAGATGGTGAAGGACATGGAAGCCTGCTGTGCTACAGTTCACATAGGCACAGTTTTGGACGTGACTAAGCAACTTAACAACAACAGCAATTAGAAAGGAGTGCCTGGATACAAGTCCTACCACAGGAAAGCATAGCATATGTCAAATAGCATTGTAAATCAAAGAGGAGATTGTTTAAGTTGTCTTCAGGGATTATTTGTCTATTTCAGAAAGAGTAAATCAGATCTCTATATCATATCACAAACATAAAAAAAAGTTTAATGTTAATAAAATTGACTTCATATAAGTTGATAACATCTGTATCTCAAATAAAAATTCAATATAAAAGATAAGCTGTATCTAGGGAGAAATAATTGTAGTGTAGAAATAGATGTTTTTCTGGAATTCTCTTGCTTTTTCCATGATCCAGTGGATGTTGGCAATTTGATATCAGTATCCAGTAATTCACCAAAATTATTATTTAAGTTTTCCTCTAAGTTTATGGCTCTTGCTGCTTCAATCTAGGAGGGAAGATCTTACCTGTGACTCTGTGTATTCACCTGTCAAGACTTTCAGGTGATAGTTTTCCCAAAGACCTCAGCTGCATCCAGAAGTTGATTTTCAGTTTATTCAGCCTTTTGCTGTTATCGCTGTAATAACAGGTACGATGGCTTCCAGATTTGTTATATGTTGAGACTAACTGAAATTTGTGAGATATATTAAGTAATTTATCAGTTTTTCAAGGGCGAGACATTTTCCTTCCAAGTGAACACACTTGCCTTCCCTTTTTCTTTGTAAACTCCTTTATTTCTTGCTTCTTTTCCTCCAACCCTTCCCTACTACCCTAAACTTCACAGTTTGCAAAGTTGTAAGAGACAGTTTTGATTTCTTTGGCCCAACACTTATTTTTAAATTACATGACAACATTTTAAAAAGACAAGATTTTACATAAAGGAAATATTTGCTTCTTCCCTTAAATATTCAAAGAACTAGCAATGTTGAGTTCACATTGCTCATGGAAACTATGTTAGGCTCAGTTGCAATACCTCCTTTAAATGACCAGGTATGTGCTATTGTGTTTGTGCTTAGCTACTCAGTCGTATCCGACTCTATGTGACCCCATGTGCTGTAGCCTGCCAGGCTCCTCTGTGCATGGGGATTCGCCAGGCAAGAATACTGAGTGGGTTGCCATGCCCTCCTCCAGGGGATCTTCCCAACCCAGGGATCAAACCCNTCAGTCGTATCCGACTCTATGTGACCCCATGTGCTGTAGCCTGCCAGGCTCCTCTGTGCATGGGGATTCGCCAGGCAAGAATACTGAGTGGGTTGCCATGCCCTCCTCCAGGGGATCTTCCCAACCCAGGGATCAAACCCTGGTCTTCCACATTGCAGGTGGGATTCTTCACAGTCTGAGCCATCTGGTATTGTATTTATCACATCAAAAAAAAAAGGGTGTATCCATAATTTATGTAAAGTCTCTCTCAGACAAACATTTTGGTGTGCCACTGAAATGTAATTCTGACCTTGACTACATGGAAGTAGGTGGCATTTCACAGTTAATGGTTCAGTTTCTAAAGAGACTGCCCTTACTTCAGACACCAGCCACAAAATCTGGATTCCTAGGTCACCTATGCTCTTACCAACAGGTTACAAATTTAGGATTTCTCATTAGTTTTCCAGGTTCAAAAATTTGTTATAATGACCACAGAACTCTGAAAAATACTATAGTTGTGATGATCATTTAACTGTAAAGAATGCAAACAACAGCCATTCAAATGAAACCCAGAAAGAAAGCTCTGGGAGGGTCCCAACAGAGATGCTCCCATGTCTTCAGAACATGTCACTTTCACATCTACCAGGAAGCTCACCTGACCTATGGTGACCAGAGGTTTTATTGGGATTTTATTATGCAGTCATATTTTATTGAATCTTTGGCCATGTGGTTGAATTCAATCTCCAGCACCCCTCCTTCCCCAGAGGATGAAGCCCCAATCACATTGATCTAATTGCATCGGTCTTTCAGGGTTAGTGTATTCTCATTACAAGTCATTTCATTAATAAGAAGACTTAGGAGTCAATCATAAGTCACTTCATTAGCAAAAACTCAGGTCTAGCTGTAGAGTCCCACATAACAAAGACTCCTATCACTCAGGAAGTTTCAGGGGTATAGAAGTTGTCTCCCAGGAATCAGGGACAAAGACCAGCCACTTTCTTCATTATACTACAGCTATCCTTATTCTGAGGCAAAGTTCTAGAAACATGTAAAACTGTACACAAAAAATTCAGTAACTGAGAAAAGATAGAGTTTAATCTGTCAATCAAGAGGACTAGAGGCTACTGTATGAATACTGATAATTAGCAGGAGCTAACCATTTCAGTTAGGGTTGCAAATTTTAGAAGTTTCATTAAATTTTATACTCAAGCTAATAACTTCACTCATATTATTAAAAATTATAGTAGCTAACATTTACAGATATTTTTTAGAGTCCACAGCTTTTCATTATCTGAGTCTTTGAAAGAAAAACCTTTCATATTCTTGTTGGGCTCTGCTACTTTGCAGGGTACAGGTGCTCTTCTTTCTGGTCTCCCAACTCAATTTACCTGAGGTTTCTGTTTATCAGTTTTCTATACAATACAGTTATATTTCAAAACATATCCATAACAATATGTTCTAGGCCCTTGTTCATTGTCATTTGGACACATTTTACAGAATCTGTTGCTCTGTTTTGTGTTACTCACCTTAAACTTCAGGCTATAGATAAAAACCTTAATTTATAGATGGAAGCTCAGTTTCAGGAAACCTTAAATTGATACCTATACAATTTCTTATCATTCCTTTTCTTCAATTGTAAAATAAGTCGTAAATAATGTAGTCTGCAAAAATTGGAAAATATTTTATTTATTAATTATTAATGTATACTCCTTACTAACCAAAGATGAACCCCTCCATTGCCCAGCTCTTATCAATTTATTATTATTAAAGGAATAGCAATTATTAAGTAGGTGCTACAAAAGAAGTACACACAGAATAGTATAGAAATACAAAGGATAAATTGTTTCACTGCTTCAAGAATCAAGTAATATTTGAGGTTTTAAATACAAACATTAAAATGAATCTGAAACAATACCTTAAGGAATTTTTTTTTTTTAATGAAGAGATATAAGAAAAGAAGTTTTGTTTGGCCAGAACATGGCTAAAGATGAGACTAGATCTAGTCAGATGCTTGACCATAAACTATCTTTCATTTCATGCTCAGATAGTAGAAGTTTCAAGGGTATAGAAGTTGCCTCCCAGGAGCCAGGGACAAAGACCAGACACTTTATTATACCACAGTTATGGACTTTCTGAAGTCCACAGAAAACTTTGAAGGATTTTATGTAGGCCTGTGTCATGATTAGATATATTTTAAAAGTTATTTGTGTGATAGTGTGAGGGAGAATTTTATCACTTATAAAGTGATGTTACTAAATATTTTATGAAGGATAAATGATACATAGAAGTGTGCACAGTAGAATAAAATATGAGCCAGCAATCCCACTAATGGGAATATATACATAAAATATCATAACTTGAAAAGATATAAGCAATTCAGCATTCACTGTAGCAGTATTTACTAGCCAAGGCATGGAAGCTTTGAGAAACCTATGTGCAGGTAAGGAAGCAACAGTTAGAACTGGACATGGAACAACAGACTGGTTCCAAATAGGAAAAGGAGTACAGCAAGGCTGTATATTGTCACCCTGCTTATTTAACTTATATACAGAGTACTTCATGAGAAACACTGGGCTGGAAGAAGCACAAGCTGGAATCAAGATTGCCAGGAGAAATTGCCATTTATGAAAGGAAAAAAAAGAAAAAATGGAATGAAATGTTTTCATTTGAATTTAATCCCTACGAGGTCATTGGTAAACTCATAAAGACTCTGCCAGTGGAGGTAGGGATCATAGAACAGATGATTACATCAAACTAGAGAGGATTCCAGGTGAAGAAGCAGAAGATTATATTTAGATTGCATTTCTTTAGTGGAAGAGTGGGTACATGAAAGAGAGACCTCTAAGGGAGATTGTGAAAATTGCTTGGAAAAATATATTTGCTGTCTCTTAGACAAGTTTAGCAGTGTATGATTTCTGTTAGTTTTTTTTTTCTATTTGTGGAATAACAGCCTACCTTATTTTTATACTATCTGCTGACCACTGACCTTATAGAACGAATTGCATTGTAGCAATATTAGTTTATTATAGAAAGGCAAACTAAACAAAAGGGAAAAGGAGGGGTATGCTTAATTAACAACATCCACAAGTTTCTATAAGATTATCCCCAAGTCATGCCAGGACTGCTACTAATGTTGCACACTGGTCCTGCCATAGCAGCACTGTTCAATAGAGCTTGAAATTAGCGAGAAACACAGGAACTCTTTGACAGCCAGTGTGATCATGGCCGCCAATTCTGTGCAAATAATGGTAGCTATTTTGCTCACAGGAGAAATAAGGTTAGGGGAAATATTAAAGAAATGTGAATACCACTGCTTTGTAATAATTGGCTCTTGCCGATTCATGCTGGCCTGTTCCTGAAGACTACAAATTGAAAGCTTTAATGCCACTTTTCAGAAAACACCTCATTTCTTAAATAATGAAAAGACCAAACGTCTATTAAAAGTAACCAACAAGCTTTTAGTTTCGGTTATTGTATGGTTGTATGTAAGGTGTTTAGTACAAGTTTTTCTTCTAAAATAAGACTAAAGTCATTGCTTGCTATACATTTTTAGTTTAATGGTTAATTTCTATATATGCAAATGCATGTGTATATGTGTGTGTAATTTTTAAAAGATTTTCATATTGTATCTATGAGTATTTTTCTTCATGTGTATATGTGCCTTAAAATACAACCTTTACCTTCTATGCTTTATTTATTTATTTATCTATTCTGTGATAATAGCACTTCAGTTATTGTGTAAACTTGTTTCCTTGAATTTATTTTTGTATTATGAGTATATATATATATTTGTCTGCAAACAAATACATATATATATATATTTGTATATATATATATTTGCTTGCAAACAAATTATACACAAGTCCTATGACTGGACAAATTATACACAAGTCCTATTAGCTCTCTGAATCAAAACAGAGATCTTTTGCTTATAGCCAAAGAATTAGCCTCTGTGCAATTAAGGAGAACCTGAACATTAAGAATATACGTGGTAAATTGAAAATTAAAGCAGTAAGTACAATCGTAACTAATCTCATTATCATTAAAATAGTTATAACAAAGGCTCTGAATTTAGTGTGCAATTGATATATTTTAGTGCTATAGTGAAGTCACTCAGTCATGTCTGACTCTTTGCGACCCCATGGACTGTAGCCTATTGGGCTCCTCTGTCCATGGGATTTTCCAGGCAATAGTCCTGGAATGGATTGCCATTTCCTTCTCCAGGGGATCTTCCCAACCCAGGGATCGAACCCAGGTCTCCCGCACTGTAGACAGACGTTTTACCATCTGAGCCACCAGGGAAGTTAGTGCTACTGACATATTATTCATAATGATATAATCCATTGAGAAAACAATATTCTTTGGCAAAATATTTTTAAAGTTGTGAATACTCTAAACCCTTTGATTTCATCTATTCCTGAGAATTTATCATAAAAGTAACTCAAAGGTCTTAATGTATCCTTACTCTAGCACAGTCAATGTAGCATTATCTATTGTATCAAAATGCTTAATAACACTTAAAAGAATCCTAAACATAGTGGTTTAGTCTCCTCCAGCTTCCATAACAAAATGTCACATATTGTGAGGCTTAAACAACAAAAAAAGTAATTTCCCACATCTTTGGAGGTTGAGACATCCAAGATCAAGGTGTCAGCTAATTTGGGTACTGATGAGAACTGTCTTCAGTGTTTGTGACTGGCAGTGTCCTCATTGGCTGTGTTTGGTTGTGTTTCTCTCTCTATGCCCCGAATAGTAATACTGAAGAAGCTGAAGTTGAATGGTTCTGTGAAGACCGACAAGACCTCCTAGAACTAAGACCCAAAAAGATGTCCCATTCATTATAGGGGACTAGAATGCGAAAGAATGAAGTCACAGACAAAACTGGAGTAACAGGCAAATTTAGCTTTGGATACAGAATGAAGAAGGCAAAGGCTAATAAAGATTTGACATGAGAACACACTGATCAGAGCAAACACCCTCTTGCAACAACACAAGAGAAGACTCTACACATGAACATCACCGGATGACCGAAACCGAAGTCAGATAGATCACATTCTTTGCAGCCAATGTTGGAAAAGCTCTATACAGTCAACAAAACAAGACCGTGAGCTGACTAAGCTCAGTTCACGAACTCCTTATTGTCAAATTCAGACTTAAATTGAAGAAAGTAGGGAAAACCACTCTACCATTCAGTTCAGTTCAGTTCAGTTCAATCACTCAGTTGTGTCCAACTCTTTGCAACTCCATGAATTGCAGCACGCCAGGCCTCCCTGTCCATCACCAACTCCCAGAATTCACTCAGACTCATGCCCATCGAGGCAGTGATGCCATCCAGCCATCTCATCCTCTGTCATCCCCTTCTCCTCCTGCCCCCAATCCCTCCCAGCATCAGAGTCTTTTCCAGTGAGTCAACTCTTCCCATGAGGTGGCCAAAGCACTGGAGTTTCAGCTTTAGCATCATTCCCTCCAAAGAAATCCCAGGATTGATCTCCTTCAGAATGGACTGGTTGGATCTCCTTGCAGTCCAAGGGACTCTCAAGAGTCTTCTCCAACACCACAGTTCAAAAGCATCAGTTCTTCGGTGCTCAGCCTTCTTCACAGTCCAACTCTCACATTCATACATGACCACAGGAAAAAAAATAACCTTGACTAGGCAGACCTTAGTCGGCAAAGTAATGTCTCTGCTTTTGAATATACTATCCAGGTTGGTCATAACTTTTCTTCCAAGGAGTAAGCGTCTTTTAATTTCATGGCTGCAGTCACCATCTGCAGTGATTTTGGAGCCCAAAAAAATAAAGTCTGACACTGTTTCCACTGTTTCCCCATCTATTTCCCATGAAGTGATGGGACCGGATGCCATGATCTTCGTTTTCTGAATGTTGAGCTTTAAGCCAACTTTTTCGCTCTCCTCCTTCACTTTCATCAAGAGGCTTTTTAGCTCCTCCTCACTTTCTGCCATAAGGGTGGTGTCATCAGCATATCTGAGGTTATTGATATTTCTCCCGGCAATCTTGATTCCAGCTTGTGTTTCTTCCAGTCCAGCGTTTCTCATGATGTACTCTGCATATAAGTTAAATAAGCAGGGAGACAATATACAGCCTTGACGTACTCCTTTTCCTATTTGGAACCAGTCTGTTGTTCCATGTCCAGTTCTAACTGTTGCTTCCTGACCTGCATACAGATTTCTCAAGAGGCAGGTTAGGTGGTCTGGTATTCCCATCTCTTTCAGAATTTTCCACAGTTTATTGTGATCCACACAGTCAAAGGCTTTGGCATAGTCAATAAAGCAGAAATAGATGTTTTTCTGGAACTCTCTTGCTTTTTCCATGATCCAGCGGATGTTGGCAATTTGATCTCTGGTTCCTCTGCCTGTTCTAAAACCAGCTTGAACATCAGGGAGTTCACGGTTCACATATTGCTGAAGCCTGGCTTGGAGAATTTTGAGCATTACTTTACTAGCGTGTGAGATGAGTGCAATTGTGCGGTAGTTTGAGCATTCTTTGGCATTGCCTTTCTTTGGAATTGGAATGAAAACTGACCTTTTCCAGTCCTGTGGCCACTGCTGAGTTTTCCAAATTTGCTGGCATATTGAGTGCAGCACTTTCACAGCATCATCTTTCAGGATTTGAAACAGCTCAACTGGAATTCCATCACCTCCACTAGCTTTGTTCATAGTGATGCTTTCTAAGGCCCACCTGACTTCACATTCCAGGATGTCTGACTCTAGATGAGTGATCACACCATCGTGATTATCTGGATCATGAAGATCTTTTTTTGTACAGTTCTGTGTGTCTACCATTCAAGTGTGGTCTAAATCAAATCCCTTACAATTATACAGTGGAAGTAAGAAATAGATTTAAGGGAATAGATCTGATAGACAGAGTGCCTGATGAACTATGGATGGAGGTTTATGACATTGTACAGGAGACAGGGATCAAGACCACCCACAAGAAAAGGAAATGCTAAAAAGCAAAATGGATGTCTGAGGAGTCCTTACAAATAACTGTGGAAAGAAGAGAAGTGAAAAGCAAAGGAGAAAAGGAAAGATATACCCCTTTGAATGCAGAGTTCCAAAGAATAGCAAACAGAAATAAGAAAGCCTTCCTCAGTAATCAGTGCAAAGAAATAGAGAAAAACAACAGAAAGGGAAAGACTAGAGATCTCTTCAAGAAAATTAGAGATACNTGAAAAGAAGAGAGGTGAAAAGCAAAGGAGAAAAGAAAAGATATAAGCATCTGAATGCAGAGTTCCAAAGAATAGCAAGAAGAGATAAGAAAGCCTTCTTCAGTGATCAATGCAAAGAAATAGAGGAAAAGAACAGAATGGGAAAGACTAGAGATCTCTTCAAGAAAATTAGAGATACCAAGGGAACATGTTATGCAAAGATGGGCTCAATAAAGGACAGAAATAGTATGGACCTAACAGAAGCAGAAGATATTAAGAAGAGGTGGCAAGAATACACAGAAGAACAGTACAAAAAAGACCTTCATGACCCAGATAATCATGATGGTGTGATCACTCACCTAGAGCCAGACATCCTGGAATGTGAAGTCAAGTGGGCCTTAGAAAGCATCACTATGAACAGAGATAGTGGAAGTGATGGAATTCCAGTTAAGCCATTTCAAATTCTAAAAGATGATGCTGTGAAAGTGCTGCACTCAATATGCCAGCAAATATGGAAAACTCAGCAGTGGGCACAGGACTGGAAAAGGTCAGTTTTCATTCCAATCCCAAAGAAAGGCCATGTCAAAGAATGCTCAAAGTGCTGCATAATTGCACTCATCTCACACACTAGCAAAGTAATGCTCAAAATTCTTCAAGCTAGGCTTCAGCAATACATGAATTGTGAATTTCAGATTTTCAAGCTGGGTTTAGAAAACGCAGAGGAACAAGAGAACAAATTGCCAACATCCGCTGGATCATCAAAACAACAAGAGAGTTCCAAGAAAACATCTGTTTCTGCTTTATTGACTATGCCAAAGCCTTTGGCTGTGTGAATCACAATATACTGTGGAAAATTCTGAAAGATGGGAATACCAGACCACCTAATCTGCCTCTTGAGAAACCTGTGTGCAGGTCAGGAAGCAACAGTTAGAACTGGACATGGTACAACAGACTGTTTCCAGATAGGAAAATAAGTTAAAACTTATTTAACTTATAAGTTAAATAAGCATTGCCACCCTGCTTATTTAACTTATATGCAGAGTACATCATGAGAAATGCTGGACTGGATGAAGCACAAGCTGGAATCAAGATTGCCAGGAAAAATATCAATAACCTCAGATATGCAGATGACACCACCCTTATGGCAGAAAGTGAAGAACTAAAGAGCCTCTTGATGAAAGTGAAAGAGAAGAGTGAAAAACTTTGGTTAAAACTCAACATTTAGAAAACTAAGATCATGGCATCCAGTGCCATCACTTCATGCAAATAGATGGGTGTCAGGGTCTAGCCCCCGCAGGATCCAGGGGAACCTGAAGGGAGAAAGGTGTCGGCGGATGATTTAGAGAGAGATAAGGAAAGAATACTGTAGATAAGAAAATAGAGGAGAGAAAGAGGCTGATATTCCTTGGTTTACATACAAAACCAATAAAACTCTGAGACAAGAAGTTTGCCCTGTTCACAGGGGCACAGGTGCCCTCCCGGTCTCCCGAGGGAGTGAAGACACAGAATGTCTTCTGTTCATGTCTTAGAAACCCGGATAGACAAGTGAATGCAGGGAGCCTCTATGTTCCAAGGGATCAGGCTGAAAAAGAAAGTAAGAGAGAAAAAAAGAGAAAAAAGGAAAAACACGGGGTGACCAAGCTTCTTCGAGCGAGGCCCATTTTTTTTTTATTTTTAAAAGGGTCTTTTATACCTTCCCCGGTGGCTCAGATGGTAAAGCATCTGCCTGCAATGCAGGAGACCCAGGTTTGATCCCTGGGTTGGGAAGATCTCCTGGAGAAGGAAATGACACCCCACTCCAGTACTTTTGCCTGGAGAATCCGATGAATGGAGGAGACTAGTAGACTACAGTCCATGGGGTCACAAGGAGTCGGACACGACTGAGCGACTTCACTTTCTTCTTTCTTTATACCTTTACTTGTACATAGAGGGAAATGAAAGATGTAAAGTCATACAGAGTCAGCCCAAACATTACATCTGTTTTGTCTTTATCAAAACCAGGATTTTTTTCTGCAAACCTTTTCCATAGACAATGTTGTGTACATTATCTTTTGGCCTTGGAGGCCTGTGGACATTTTATGACCCTCTTTTGATAAAGGCTGCTCAACCAGAAAACTTATTTTCCATTAAAATGTTTTTTTCTTTATATTTTTAACCTATATCTGCCTCAGAAAGTATTAAACAGAGTTACATTTCTCACAGAGCAAAGGTGCAGTGAGTTACAAGAAAGAACCAGTTAGCTCAAAAGTCTGATGTGGTTAATTTCAAGGCTACACTTGTTTTTCTTACATTCCAACTATATTAACTAATGAACTCCCAGGTGCACCGTGGATAAGAGACATGGGAACTTAGCAACAAGCATTGGCCCAATAATGAAATCCTACACCAGCACTACTCTAATAACTTTTAACTCTTTAAAAGGCTCTCTATGTTTTAGGCTTTCCGTGCCTCTCACAGTTGGGAGGCTGCGAATGATCACATGCATAGCTGCTGCTGCTAAGTCGCTTCAGTCGTGTCTGACTCTGTGCGACCCCATAGATGGCAGCCCACTAGGCTCCTCCGTCCCTGGGATTCTCCAGGCAAGAACATTGGAGTGGGTTGCCATTTCCTTCTCCAGTGCAGGAAAGTGAAAAGTGAAAGTGAACTCGCTCAGTCATGTCTGACTCGTAGCGACTCCATGGACTGCAGCCTACCAGGCTCCTCTGCCCATGGGGTTTTCCAGGCAAGAGTGCTGGAGTGGGTTGCCATTGCCTTCGATGCATAGCTGCAAGAATCTGGATAGACCTGCCAAGCAAGCTAGAATGCTAACAGAGGGGGTTTAATTTGAAATATTCCTCTCATGTCCAGGAGACTTATTAGCTATAGCCCTACGTTGATTTTCTCCAGAGAAAGGTAGTCTGGGATAGCCCCCTGTTAATGTCAGAAGAGTTGGTAAAAGTCATGAAATAGTAAAACAGACAGATTCTGGTTTGGGGGTAGATGCTTGAGAAAGACTAGGGAGCCCATTGAGTCCTGAAGCCTTACTTAACAGTTCTCTTCCACATGACCTTGTCATGGGTGGGATCTCCCGTGGTGGCTTCCAGCAGATGGGGATACAGTGGACACTGCAGATGGTAACTGCAGCCATGAAACTAAAAGATGCTTACTCCTTGGAAGGAAAGTTATCGCCAACTTAGCGTGTTAAAAAGTAGACACATTACTTTACCAAAAAAGGTCCAGCTAGTCAAAGCTGTGGTTTTTCCAGTAGTCACATATGGCTGTGAGAGTTGGATTATAAAGAAAGCTAAGCACTGAAGAATTGATGCTTTTGAACTGTGGTGTTAGAGAAGACTCTTGAGAGTCCCTTGGAGTGCAGGGAGATCCAACNACCAAAAAAGGTCCAGCTAGTCAAAGCTGTGGTTTTTCCAGTAGTCACATATGGCTGTGAGAGTTGGATTATAAAGAAAGCTAAGCACTGAAGAATTGATGCTTTTGAACTGTGGTGTTAGAGAAGACTCTTGAGAGTCCCTTGGAGTGCAGGGAGATCCAACCAGTCCATTCTGAAGGAGATCAGTCCTGGGTGGTCCTGGAAGGACTGATGTTAAAGCTGAAACTCCAATATTTTGGCCACCTCATGCGAAGAGCTGATTCATTTTAAAAGCCCCTGAATCTGGGAAAGATTGAAGGCAGGAAGAATAGGTGATGACAGAGGATGAGACGTTTTGTTGGCATCACGGACTCAATGGAGATGAGTCTGGGTAGTCTCTGGTCTTTGCTGGTAGACAGGGAGGCCTGGCGTGCTGTGGTCCATAGGCTCCTGAAGATTTGCGCGTTGCTGAGAGACTGTACTGAACTGAACTGTGTTCTCATTGTGGCCCCTTGTGGCAGAGAGAGACAGTGTTCATGACACTCACTACTAGGAAAATGAACAACCCAATCAAAAAGTGGGCAAAAGACCTAGACAGACATTTCTCCAAAGTATATATACAAATGGCTAATAAACACATGACAAGATGCTCAACTCCACTCACTATTACAGAAATACAAATAAAAATTACAACGAGGTATTATCTCACATCTGTCAGAATGGCCATCATCCAAAAGTCTTCAAACAATAAATGTTGGAGAGAGAGTGTGGAGAAAAGGGAGCACTTTTACACTGTTGCTGGAAATGCAGACTGGTACAGCCACTATGGAGAACAGTGTGGAGATTCCTTAAAAAACTTGGCCTAGAACTGCCATACCACCCAGAAATCTGTCTGCTGGGCATACATACAGAGGAAACCAGAACTGAAAGAGACAGATGTACCCCAATGTTCATTGTAGCATTATTTTCAATAGCTAGGACATGAAAGCAACCTAGATGTCTATTGATAGATGAAAGGAAAAGGAAGCTGTGATATATATACACCATGGGATATTAATCATCTATAAAAAGAAATTCATTTGAATCTGTTCTAATGAGATAGCTAAACCTGGAATCTATTTTACAGAATTAAGTGAGTCAGAAAGAAAAAGACAAATACAGTATATTAATGCATACATATGGAATTTAGAAAGATGGTACTGGTGAGCCTACATACAGGGCTGCAAAAAAGACATAAAGAACAGACTTTTGGATTCAGTGGGAGGAATCGAGGGTGGGATGATTTGAGAGAATAGCACTGAAGCTTGTATATTACATATGGAAAATAGATGAGCAGTGTAAGTTCCATGCCAGAGGCAGTGCATCCAAAGCCAGTGCTCTGGGACAACCCAGAGGGGTAGGGTGAGGAGGGAGGAGGGAGGGACTTCGAGATGGGGAAGACACATGTATACCTGTGGCCAGTCAATGTTGATGTTTGGCAAAAACCACATTATTGAAATGTAATTATCCTCCAATTAAAACTAATTAATTGAAGAAAAGATTAAAAAGATTGTACCTTTAAAAAAAAAGAGAGAGAGAGAAACAAACTCTCTGGTGCCACTTCTCATGAAAACATTAGGCTGATAAAGTCAGAATCATCACTTACAACCTCATTTAACATTAAGCACTTCCTTAGAGTTCCCAAATACAGTCACAATGGGGGTTATAGCTTCAATATTTAAATTTGGTAACAAACATTCTTTCCATAGAAGATTCATGACTTCATTAAAGTAATGTTTAGAAAGATTGCATAGAAGTGTGGGAAAATGTTTAGAAGATATGTTAAAAGAAAAGACAAAGATTATGTATAGTATGATGTGAAATATATTCCGATAATATTGATTTGAAAGAGGCTTGAAAATACAGTTAAAATAAATATGAACTATTGAAGTGAATTATTTAGAATTAAGTAAAAGCATAGTCAGTCTGATATGACAGAATTATCATTTCAAGTAAATCAGAAATAGTTTTTTTTCTATGAGGAAATATATATGAATCCCTGTCTCACACCATATACAATAAATTTCATAAAGTTAAAAAGATTTGGTGTCAAAGACAACATAAAAACTGTTAAAACAAAATATTGAAAATTATCTTCAAGCTTCAGGGAAGGAAAGGATTTTTTTTTTTTAAACAGAAAACATTTTGCTTAACTTTAAGTACATGATTTTAAGTAACCTGTTCTGACAATAGTTAGCAAGTAGAACTAATTTCCCCCAAGAATCCTGATGATTTGTGATGTATCCATATCATAAGTATGTAGAAGGAACATTCCATTCTCAATATGGGACATATTTGCACTAGTCAAACAAATCAATTAAATACGTACAAAGGAAATGGGGGAATTAGAACACAGCGGGCTCTTATGTTTTTAAAATTAGTTGATTAATTAGTAGGCTAAGGAAAGAATTTCTTAAGCAAAAAATATAAAGTAGAAAGTATAAAAGAAAAATACATTTTAGTACATTGAGCATAAGACTATAACTACTGTTCATAATTCTTTTCTCAATGGATTGAAAAGTCACACTCAGAACCTGATAAGTCATATTTGGGACATAATTGGAAACAGATATTTTCTATTGCCATACTGTTGACAGTGGATTTTCATTGAGAATGTATAAAGTATTCCTCTAAGGCAAAACAAAGAAAAGAAGCAATTTAATGGAAATAGGAGTTCAGTTCAGTTCAGTTGCTCAGTCGTGTCCAACTTTTTGCGACCCCATGGACTGCAGCATGCCAGGCCTCTCTGTCCATCACCAGCTCCTGGAGTTTACTCAAACTCATGTCCAATGAGTCAGTGATACCATCCAATAATCTCATCCTCTGTCATCCCCTTCTCCTCCTGCCTTCAATCTTTCTCAACATCAAGGTCTTTTCAAATGAGTCAGTTCTTTACATCAGGTGGTCAAAATAGTGGAGTTTCAGCTTTGGCATCAGTCCTTTCAAGGAATATTCAGGACTGATTTCCTTTAGGATGGACTGGAAATAGGAGTGGCCAGTAGGAATAGCGTGTATTTACCCTCATTATTTATTATGAAATACAAATAAAAACCACAATAATTTATATTTTCACCCTTCCAGATTAGCAAGAATAAAGAAGTCTGATAGTATTATCTATTAATTAGATATGAAGCCACCAAATTTCATGAACAATTATGAATTTCATTCACTTTAAAAATGGTGTAGCACATTTGAAGTGCTCGGATCCTAAACTTAGTAATCCATTACTTAGTAAGAGTTATAGAAATTCTCTTGCATATGCGTTCCTGAAGACTTTGACAAGCTTGTGGACAGCAGCACTCTAAGAGTAGAATAATATCAAAATGCCTATAGGGTCTTCCTAGATTAGGTTAATTATTCTACCTAACATCTAAACACCGGGAGCTGGTGATGGACAGGGAGGCCTGGTGTGCTGCGATTCATGGGGTCGCAAAGAGTCGGACACGANCTTTGACAAGCTTGTGGACAGCAGCACTCTAAGAGTAGAATAATATCAAAATGCCTATAGGGTCTTCCTAGATTAGGTTAATTATTCTACCTAACATCTAAACACCGGGAGCTGGTGATGGACAGGGAGGCCTGGTGTGCTGCGATTCATGGGGTCGCAAAGAGTCGGACACGAATGAGCGACTGAACTGAACTGAATTGAACATCTAAACACCACTTCTTGGGTTGTTATCAACTTATCAGAATGTTCTTTCTGTTGGGGAAAAAATATGTATTTCATTGTTTTATAGTTGTTTTTTACAATTGTCTTTCTATAGGACATGTGTGGCCTCTTGTAAGTAATAAATTGAAAGAGGGGAAAAGAAAACTAGAATGTATTGCCTATCATCCCACTTGAGAAACTTAAGATTCAATTTGACTTGATAATAATTTACTTAAAATTATTAATATTATTAATTCTGCAATAATTTATGTCTAAATAAAGCCTCACATTTCAAACAATTAATGACAAATTTTCAGTGTAATTTAGGTGACTACCAGATTTTCCTGGGGCAGACTGAATTAACACTGTTCTCCCAATGTTTTGATAAGTTTAGCATTTGCCCAAATTGTTCATTTCTTGACAAAGTAATATAACTAAGAGTTGCATCTGAGTATTTGCTTTGAAGTTCCAAATGGTCTCAGCTAGCAAGTATAAAACACATGCAGTTACGTTTGAAAGATAACTAGCAACATACCCTGGCTCTCTTTTCCCAAATCCTTCTAGTCACAAAGTAACTAATTGTCCCTTTACAAGTAACTTTTAAGAATGCCATACATCGTACTTGGTGATAAAACGAAGTGCCCTAGAACCCAAGTTACAAGAAACACTGAATTCCTTCTGGTCTTGGGCTGTGTTCATTGTATTGGCCAGTGGTTCTCAGGCCAAGTAACGAATTGGCTGCAGAGACACTGCCACAGACAGAACCAGAAGACCGGGCTGACCAAAGTATGTGAAATGTGTCAAAAACTGCTATTTTATTTGTTATTGCTAATCAATACAGATTTTACAGTCTAATGTATGGGGAAGGCAATGGCACCCCACCCCAGTACTCTTGCCTGGAAAATCCAATGGACGGTAGTAGCCTGGTGGGCTGCAGTCCATGGGGTCGCTAACAGTCGGACAGACTGAGCGACTTCACTTTCACTTTTCTCTTTCCTGCATTGGAGAAGGAAATGGCAACCCACTCCAGTATTCTTGCCTGGAGAATCCCAGGGATGGGGGAGCCTGGTGGGCTGCCGTCTATGGGGTCACACAGAGTCGGACACGACTGAAGTGACTTAGCAGCAGCAGCAGCAGCAGTCTAATGTATATGATTATACATTCTTTTCATTTTTAATAATAATATTTTGAAAATAATTTTTGAATTGAAGCATTTTATAGGTATAGTTAAATAATATGTGCATTTCCCCATCAGTACATATTTTAAAAATTACACATTTTAATTATTTCAGCACCTTTTTACTCTCCACAATGGACAATACTTAAATGCTGACTCCACTCATATTTCATTTTCACTATCCCATTTGTCTAATTTATATAATTATAAGACATATTTTCACAGGAATTATATGCCAGGTATATTTAACCTTCACATTGATCCCATCAAGTAGACTATATTCCTATTTAACAGATTAGCAAAATGATGCCTAGAGAGGTTTCATAATAATTCTGCAAAGCAGTAAGCTAGAATCTGATTTTGAGAAGTTCACATCTCGTGCTTTCAAACTCTGCGTGCACTCATGAATTTCCCTGTGCAGTCATGATTTCTCTAAGTGCCCGGAACTCTCAGAACATGTAAAATGAAAGTATACTGCAAATAACATGAATTGAATTTAGGCACGAGTTTTGCAATACAAAACGCACAGGTTTCTTCAGCATTGTTAAGATCGTGCGAGCCAGGGTAGAATATATATCTATGTGTGAATTCCTGAACCAGAACCAGAATGTATTCTTGGTTCTCTTATGTTTTCGAGAAACGTCTATATAGGGGGAAGAGTGGGGTGAGTGTGTATGATGAATGTATGGTTGTAATAAACATAAAATCAACAAAATATATCTGGTTAGAGAATACTTGAAATTAACCATGCAAATAATGAAACACATTATAGGTCTGTTCTTTGAAAATGTAAAAAGTGGGTGTTTTTCTCTTAGGGGAGAAGACAAAAGGAAAACTACACCATCATCTTACAAATACAGCTAAGATCCCATATCAGACTGTGACTCCCATCACAGGTTTTTGTGAGGCAATAGTACTGTTCAAAATAATCTAGAATTGATTTTAAAGTATCTGTCTACTTGTCAAAAGGAGCAAATGTGTTATTTTAGAAGAATGCAACATGCTTGATAAAGCATAACATGAAGGAAACAAAAGTAAGTGACTAATTCTCAGTAGTTTTTTTTTTTTTTTTAAAGCATGAATTTAATATTATATTCATTTTCTGGAGCTTAGATGTGATGAAAGCATAGTGGCAAAGGACAAAGATACCCTAAATAATGAGGGAATAACCTAAGCAGCTCTAGAGACCAAGCTGCTTCCAAATTGTCACTGAAATGCTTCAGGTGCCACTTCCTACATCAGGCCATTTTGATTTTGAGATCGGTCCTTCTTCTTGTACTCCCTAACAGCTCCACTGGCTCAAGAAACATCACTTCATCTCCTACCAATCCAAAGCAAGGTAAGTGATATGTTTTTCCTGAGGCCAGGGCCCCATTGGGAACCAGTGGGACACTGCTTGATCTATCAGGTTGTTCTGGTTATCATTAGGCTAACATAGACTATGGCCCAAGTCACATCAAGGCCAGCAACATTTTTTCCCCTAAGAATGCTATATATTCCCATCTAAGTAATCGGTTTCTGGAATGAAAATAGTTTCAAGAAATAACTACAAAATACTTGACTTCTCTTCACAGGCAAAACATTCTTTGACATAAATTGTACCAATCCTTTCTTAGGTTAGTTTCCCAAGGCAAGAGAAATTAAAAAACAAAAATAAACAAATGGGAGCTAATCAAACTCACAAGCTTTTGCACAGCAAAGAAAACCATAAACAAAATGAAAACACAATCTATAGAATGGGAGAAAATATTTGCAAACAATGAGACTGACAAGGGCTTAAAATTGTATAGGGCTTAAAAATTATATATTTCCAAAATATATAAGCAGTTCATGCAACTTAACAACAGCAACAACAACACCCCCCCCCCAAAAAAAAAATAACTCAATTGGAAAACTAGCAGAAAACCAAAATAGATATTTTTCCAAAGAACTACAGATGGCCAATAGCCATATGAAAAGATGCTCAGCACTACTAATGGTTAGAGAAACACAAATCAAAAGTAAAATGAGATACCACCTCACCCCCGTCAGAATGGCCATCATTAAAAAGTCTACAGATAACAAATGCTGGAGAGGGTATGGAGAAAAGCAAATCTTCCTACACTGTTTGTGGGAGTATAAGTTGGTGCAGCCACTGTGGAAACAGGATGGAAGGTCCTCAGAAATCTAAAAACAGAATGGTCATATGATCCAGCAAGCCACTCCTGAACATATATTCAGATAAAACTATTAATTATAAAAGATACATGCACCGCTATGTTCATAGCAGCACAATTCACAATAGCTAGGACATGAGAACATCCTAAATATCCATCCACAGAGGAGTGGATTGAAGATGTGGTATATATACAATAGAATATTACTCAGCCATAAGAAGAACAAAATAAAGCCAGCAACATGGATGGACCTAGAGATTACCATAGCAAATGAAGTAAGTCAGAGAAAGACAAATACCGCATGGCATCACTTACACGTGGGATGTAAAGCATAATGCAAATGAACCAAACTATGAAACAGAAACAGAATCACAGACATAGAGAACAGACTGGTGGTTAAGACAAGGGAAGGGTTTTGGGGAGGGGTGAATGAGGATGAGAGGTTGGGGTCAGCAGCTGTAAGCTTTTATGCATAGAATGGGTAAACAGCAAGGTCCTACTATACAGTGCAGAGAATTATATGCAATATCCTATGATAAGCCATAATGGACAAGAATATAAAGACAATGTGTATATGTGTGTGTGTGTTTGTGTGTGTGTATAACTGAACCACTTTGCTATATAGCAGAAATTAACACAGCATTGTAAGTCAATTATACTTCAATAAAAAAATCAATAAAATTTTTTATCTTAACTTGAAAACCATCACTAAATTTTATTGAAAAAATCACAAGCTTAAAAAATTCACAAGAATGTCTTTCTATTTTATTATTTTATTTATTTGGTTTCCATTTCCATGGAAACAGAATAGAAATTGAATAGAGGCCAGAAGCAGATTGGAAATTAAAAAAAATTTTTTTTAGCTATCTGCTAGAGGTGATAGACATTGCCAGTATGTTATAGATTTAAAAATAATAATAATACAAGCAAAGAATAGAAGAAAAAAAAAAAGACTTCCACAATTCAATGGGCTAGAGCTTTTCACTGTCAAAAACCTAAGGAAGATTCTTCAATAAATGATAATGTACAAAAATATACTCCTTTTTAGTAAATGTCATTGAATATTTTGAATATGTTTCCACAGTAAAAACATAATATATGAAACAGATTTAAGTTAATTTCTGTAACTGTCAATAACCAGAAAAACCACTTAATTTTGGTTGAAGTCAAATATGTAGAAATTCAAGAAAATATAGAAAACAACAAAGAAGATAAAATAGATAATCTCAGAGTTCTCTTTGAGTCTCTGTGATATCTAACCCCAGCACAAACACACAATCTTCATCTTCTTCCCTCATTGGGAACTTACCTTCTAAGATTGAAGCCACTGTTCCAATGTAAGATATTTTTGATAGTGCTAGAAATCTTGTAGCCACCTAACAAAAGGAAGTAGAGCATGTCAGTCTCATCTGCACAGTATAATAAGCTTCTGGAAATATCTAATAAAACTGCTTATTCCTGTATTTATCAACCATCCATTATACCACTGAAAAGGCACCAGAACTCATGCTTACTACTAAATAATAAACACTGAGCCTACTGGTGAGAGAAAATATTTGGTTAACCAGCGGAAGTATAAAAGGAGCTTAAAGGGCTAGGCATATTTTTAAAATGTTTATTTAAGAAACTATGTCACCCAATTAGGTAAGATTTAAATATATCACAAGTCTGCCTCTAGGAGTCCTCAATAAGGAGACTAGGAGAAAAAAAAACTTACATGACAATATGTTTTAACTAAAAACTTTGTAAATTGTATGTATCACAGTATTTGGAATGACTGGAGAATAATTTGGAAATAATTGCTTGTAAACATTTTAAATTTCCTTCTGTCATTCAGTGATTAGTTTCTCAGTGCCTTACCTTGGTCAGCTATATCTAAAACCTACACATAATTATACATTTCTGTTAAATCAAATAAAGCATTGTCTTTTCCTCTTGAGTATGAATTTTTATCCATCACATTATTTGGAGGTTACTGACTGGAAAATCCCATGGACGGAGGAACCTGGTAGGCTGCGGTTCATGGGGTCGCTAAGAGTCGAACACAACTGAGCGACTTCACTTTCACTTTTCACTTTCATGCACTGGAGAAGGAAATGGCAACCCACTCCAGTGCTCTTGCCTGGAGAATCCCAGGGACAGGGTGGCCTGGTGGGCTGCTGTCTCTGGGGTCGCACAGAGTCGGACACGACTGAAGCAACTTAGCAGCAGCAGCAGCAGCTAGACATATCTAATCACTAGTGGAGTAATTATTATTAAGTCAAAAAATGATGGCATTTTACTGATTTTTTTATTTTTCCATAATTTTCTTCTTTTCTCTTTTGACCCAAAGGTATTACATGTCTGTTTATTTATGCAATTATTGAACATTTTATTCTGCAGCTGCTATGTCTTTTCCATATTTAATTTCATTTCTGTGTTTGTCTTGAGGTGTGAAGTTCTAAAGACAGAGATTGTGCCAAAAGAATTCTTTCTCATAGCCCTTAGCAGGGGGTCATGTGAATTTATATCCTGAATCTACAGTATTTATTATTATATATCACCATAAGAGGATATCAAATTTTCTAGTCTCCTTTAGTCTTATGTCTTCATCTTTCTCTTCCTGGATTAGAAAATCTCATTTATTTTTAACCAGCTTTTAAAAATTTTAGAGCCACATAGTGGGAATAGAGATTTACAATAATTAGATTTCAGGAAATTAAGATTAATTGTATATATTGATGTAACAAGGAGATTATTAATCCTAGTATATTTTTAATGGTTAATTAATTCAATGCAAACATTTATTTATACTTCAGTGTGTATATATACTGGAGAAGGGAATGGCAACCCACTCCAGTATTCTTGCCTGGAGAATTCCAGGATAGAGGAGCCTTGCAGATACAGTCTAAGGGCTTGGAAACAGCAGGACACAATGGAGTGACTCTCACACACACACACGTATATATAATGGACTGCAATCACCTATACAATTAAGGGGTTGAGTGTGCCAGCTAGCGCTTGATTACTTCTTCACTATTGAATCCTAAAATGAGACTAAACTACAGGTTGAGTTTCAACTCATAGACCTTGCCTATATATTTCAATCCAAAAATCAAGAGTTCATCAGAATTTAGCCTTAAGCATGACTTCACCTGTTACCTACAAAGTTATGCTTTCATGGTTTTTGTATACGTACTAGGAAAACGCAATCAAGAATGACTTCTGAAATGAATTAGACATGATGCACATATTACTGCTAACTACATATATATCTATAATTTATTTATTTTAAACATATGGTTTAGAAACTCTACAAATAAGTTCTTTAGTCTATAATAAGTTTATATTGTGTATGTATGTGTGTCATATTCACTTGAATGTATTTTACTATCCAAATATTCTATCAAACATAATATTTTTTCTTATTTAAAATTGCTGACACAAATTGCATTAGCCATTTTAGTCCTTTCAGGTTACATTCCAGGAATTTTGCTAGAGATACATAAATGATACTCTGGCCTGCTATTATAATCCACATGAATCAGTTTAACCTTATTTTTTTAAACTTCAGAAAACATCCTTATGAGGATGTTTAGTTCTTTATAAAGCAGAAGCTTCTGTAGGTACTGAACTCATATATTTTGATATGACAAACTGAAAAAAAATGTTATGAGATTAATGAACCATAGAAATGTATTGAAGGAAACAGCTCAGCCTGAAAACCGTTAGCATTTTTCCAGGTATTATATTCCCAGATACTCATCCCTTAAAACACAAAATCTTGGTCTTATCATGATGAATCCCTATAAGGCATGTGTACCTTATGCTGTTGCTGCTACAGTGCCTGACTCTTTGTGACCCAGTGGACAGCAGTCTGCCAGGGTCCTCTGTCCATGGGATTTCCCAGGCAAGAATACTGGAGTGGGCTGCTGTCTCCTTCTCCAGGGTATCTTTCTGACCCAGGGATTGAACACATGTCTCCTTCTTGGCAGGAAAATTCTTTAACGCTGAGCCACCTGGGAAGCCCCATGTACACCTTAAATTTTGCCTTAACAAATGGTGCATATTCTCAGTCAAAGGAGATAGTGGGGAAAGTGAGAAAGAGAAAATGAGGAGATAACTTCTCTAGGTCTTATGACCCTTAGATATTTCATGCAAATCTAATTCCTTGTTTTCTCTCTGGTTATTATTATCATAGTGGCTTTGAGGCAAGAGATAGATGGGCCCCAGGCTGAGCAGCTAGAGTTTGTCCCCTGTGGACAGCTACTCCAAAATACAGAAGCAAGAGAGGAGCTGAGTCCTGCCCAGATTAAGAGATAAAAGAACACATATTGCTCATTCTCCAAGTCAAGGAGAACTTTTTGACTACACATGTGCAGAAAGGCTTCTTGAAGGTAAAAAAAGGGAGTGATGTCAAACTACTCATAGACCTTTTTGCTAGAATCCATCTTGGCTAAGACATGTCCATGCACACAGAGGATAATCTTGACATAAACCAAATAGGAACTTGGAACTAAGCAAAGCAAGATGATTGGCCAGAGGAAACTCAGAAGAAACGCCCCAATATAAGTGAGTCAAACTTCCAGGAGGGAGCCACTCTCTTGGAGCTCACTTTTGTATGCCCATTTACATACATTTTCCTCCTAATAAACAGTTTAGCTGTTTTAGGACTTCCGTTTCTTTGCTGAAATTCATCTTCTGCAAAGTCATACCGGCTCGATCCTTATCACTGACCACTGGTCTAGCGTAAGTTAAGATTCAGTGTTCTCACTACCACCACCTGACTTTGACCTCTGGCCAGGAACCAAAATCCTGCTTCAAGCCAGTGCAGGCCAAGGGCACCTGTGATCAATTTTACTCTTATTCAGTCAAATTAAATTGGGGAAGAAGAATTTACTAAAATCATTTATATGTTCAGGCTTGGAAACAGGATTGTGATTCATGTATAAATTCTAACTGAAAATTACAGTACTGTGCACCAGGAAAACCTAGATTAATATAGTATAAAACTATGTATATGGGTCATTATATCACTCATTCCACAATATTTCTTGATAAACTATGTGCCCCAAACTCTTCCATTAGTGAATTTGACAGACTAGGTTGCTACCTTCAATGTGTTTACATTCTAGTGGAAGAGACAAACAACTAATACAGAACATAAAATTTCAAGCTAGAGTAGCTAGAGGCACTAAAGCAAGTACCTGCATATTGTCGGCAAGTTCTAGAAAGATAGACTGAGGTCCTAATGTAAATAACCTACAGTGCTCATTGAAATTAAGTAGACATTAAAATGTGCTGTTGAGAATATTACTCAGCTATAAAAAGAATAAGATATTTCCATTTGCAGCAACATGGATGGACCTAGAGGATATCACACTAAGTGGAGAGAGAGAAAGATGAATATGATATCACTCATATGTGGAATCTAAAAAAAAAAAAAAAAAAGAACAAATTTATGGTTACCAAAGGGGAGAAGGAATGGGATAAATTAGGAGTTCCAAATTAACAGTCACATACTACTATGTATAAAACAGATAAGCAACAAGGATTTATTGTACAACACAGGGAACAACATTCAATATAGGTAATAACCTATAATGGAAAATAGTCTGAAAATATATACATATATAACTGAATCACTTTGCTGTATACTTGAAACTAACACAATATTGTAAATAAACTATACTTCAATTTAACATAATTGACTGGGGGAATTTTGCAGAAACTATTGCCTGTGGCTGGCACTTTATTATGTGAGTGAATACTGAAATGTCTCCAGTCAATAATGTCCAGGTAACAAAAGAAACATTAATAAAACTCTGGCAAGTTGTTAAATAAAACAAAAAAGGGGGTGGTTTTAAAAATAGCAGTGTGGAAATGTTTACTGTATAAATACTTCATGAAAAAATAGCTTTCAAAATTATATGCCATGAAGGCAAGTATCCAAACATATAAACAGGTTAGTGGTTTTAGAAGAAAAAAAAAAAGTTGTGTTGGGATGATATTAAAATCTTATTTTTCATTTCTCTATTGTATAAGTATTCCACATCACTAACATCACCTAATAAAATAACATTACATAAATTATTTTTTAAAATGGAATTGAAAGAGAAAATGAAACAAGGAAAAATATTTAGGCAGANAGGTTAGTGGTTTTAGAAGAAAAAAAAAAAGTTGTGTTGGGATGATATTAAAATCTTATTTTTCATTTCTCTATTGTATAAGTATTCCACATCACTAACATCACCTAATAAAATAACATTACATAAATTATTTTTTAAAATGGAATTGAAAGAGAAAATGAAACAAGGAAAAATATTTAGGCAGACTAAGAAGGTACCTCTTCAACAGAGGTACTGAACACCAGAGAGTGTGCTGCTGCTGCTGCTGCTAAGTCGCTTCATTCGTGTCCGACTCTGTGTGACCCCATAAACAGCAGCCCACTGGGCTCCTCTGTCCCTGGGATTCTCCAGGCAAAAATACTGGAGAGGGTTGCCATTTCCTTTTCCAATGCATGAAGGTGAAAAGTGAAAGTGAAGTCGCTCAGTCGTGTCCGACCCTCAGCGACCCCATGGACTGCAGCCTTCCAGGCTCCACATTCCATGGGATTCTCCAGGCAGGAATACTGGAGTGGGGTGCCATTTCCTTTTCCAATGCATGAGAGTGTGCTAGATACCAGTAATACAAAAAATAAGTGCAAGTTTACTGTCAAATAACTTACCTTCCAGCTAGAGGGGCAAACAAGCAAGCCAAAGATTCTTTTCC
Source organism: Oreotragus oreotragus (assembly GCA_006410675.1). NCBI lineage: Eukaryota > Metazoa > Chordata > Mammalia > Artiodactyla > Bovidae > Oreotragus > Oreotragus oreotragus. The sequence goes on from SJYX01013611.1 coordinate 79,968, forward strand.
TTGTGATAAGGGCTAGGTTTACAGGAAACCCAGTTTGTTCTGGAAGCACAGAGGAGTGGTCAGAAAGCTATGCAACGGATTAAGCAGTATATCACAAAGGTTAATGTGCATCAGAGTCACCTGGGTATCTTGTTAAAGGCTCATCCTGATTCAGCACACATGGGTGTGTGCGCTGGGTGCATTTCTAGCAAACTCATGGGTGATACCATTCTGACATCTATGAGTAGCATTAAGGGAAAGAGAAGCAGTTCTAGGGAATAAAGTACTTCTGATGAGATTTGAAGAACTAATCAAATTAACCAAATTAGAAAAAAGAGTCAGTTATGTCTTTCACCATTCCCATTTCTGATTTTAAAGATTTTTTTTTAAATTTATAAACTAGTAAAATCTAGGCATAATGAAATTAACTCTCTTCATAGGAGAAACATCTAGATGTCAACAAATATGTGATCAATGAAGTAAGGATCAAGATACCTAGAAACAGACCAGTAATGGCAGGCAATTCTAATTTGATAGATGAGATTCTGATTGATTTCACTTTTACATTCTTGAAAAAGCACAGTGTGAAAAGAAAAAAAAATTATACTCTGGTAAAGTACTTCTCAGGCTTCCCAGGTGGCTCAGGGATAAGAATCCACCTTCCAAGCAGGAGACGGGGGTTCAATCACTTGGTCAGGAAGATCCCCTGAAGAAGGAAATGGCAACCCACGCCAGTATTTTTGCCTGAAGAATTCCGTGGACAGAGGCGCCTGGCAGGCTATAGTCTGTGGCGTTGCAGAGTCGGATGTAACTTAGTGACCAAATAGCAAAGTACTTCTCAGTTTCATCAATTACTATAATCTGGGCACAGTTTTAAATAATAACAATACCCCACCTCACGTTGGAACATTTGAGTTTGACTCTATGGTTGGGCCCAGTCATGAATATTTTTAAATACCATCCAGATGATTCAAATGAACAGGGCTGAGCAACACTGATTAGAAGTGAAAACAACATGGAATCAGAGGTTGGTGGTAGTGAATAAAAACACTGATCTGGATAAGGAAAGCTTCAAAACATGAAATTGTGTACATCACATTCTCAGTTCTGTAAAAGAAAAACTACAGTTCAGTCACTCAGTCATGTCCAACTCTTTGCGACCCCATGGACTGCAGCACACCAGGCCTCCCTGTACATCACCAACTCCTGGAGTTTGCTCAAACTCATGTCCATTGAGTTGGTGATGTCATCCAATCATCTCATCCTCTGTTGTCCCCTTCTCCTCCTGCCTTCAATCTTTCCCAGCATCAGGGTCTTTTCAAATGAGTCAGCTCTTCGCATCAAGTGGCCAAAGTATAGGAGTTTCAGTTTCAGTATCAGTCCTTCCAATGAATATTCAGGACTGATCTCCTTTAGAATGGACCTGTTGGATCTCCTTGCAGTCCAAGGGACTCTTAAGAGTCTCCTCCAACACCACAGTTCAAAAGCATCCATTCTTCGGCACTCAGCTTTCTTTATAGTCCAACTCTCACATCCATACATGACTTCTGGAAAAATCATAACTTTGACTAGATGGACCTTTGTTGGCAAAATAATGTCTCTGCTTTTTAATATGCTATTTAGGTTGGTCATAACTTTTCTTCACCTGGGTGGATTAAATACACAAGAAAGAGTTTATCAAAAATACTGCAGTAGAGAAAGGGATTAAATTCAATGATGCTGAAACAAAACATGAGAGTGGTTGTAAGCACTGGTATGAACTATTGAAAAAGTACTAAAAGACATTAGGGAGGAGGTTCGAAATGTGATTAGGTCACCTGTGTTTGCTAAATGGCACATGTTAGTTAGGTTTCTACCCTTCCACAAAGGCTAGAGATAAGGGTCCCATGTTTACTGATGATTATATTTCATAGAAATGGCTTCCAGTTTCCTGAAAAGGATATTTCTAGGTTGCAGAAGGTTTACCTCTCAACTGAGCTGAGGATTTTGCTACAGTTTCAAGTTTTCTAAAATAAATATTACAAGAAAAGGAAAGTCAGGGACTTATTGCTAGGAAGAAGACTATCAAAAGCTCAGTCAAGCTGATGTGCTGCAGCCATTCTCCTTCCATGGTCAGTACACTTTGGGTTGAAATTTTTCTTCTTGTGGACCACTGCTCAGTGGGTCCATTCTAGAATTCCATGTGTGTGTTTAAGTCACTCAGTCATGTCCGACTCTTTGTGACCCCAGGGACTGTAGCAAACCAGGCTTCTCCATCCATGGAATTCACCAGGCAAAAATACTGGAATGGATTGCCATTCTCTTCTCCAGAGGAACTTCCCAATCCAGGAACTGAACCCTAGTCTTTTGCACTGCAGGCAGATTCTAGAATTCCATAGGGCAGTGTTATTTTCTCAACGTGAATTGTAAACTCCTGAAAATAATAGTCAGACCTGATTGTCTACAACCATGAAGTTCATAGGTTTATCACTGTCCAGCATTCTACTTATCAATGTTTTCAGCCTTTCCTTTTGAGAAAGTCTTATTACTAAACTTTCTAAGATATAAGAACAACAAAATACTACTAAAGCACAGCTTACTAATCAACATGTTGTAAAATAGCATTAAGTTAGATAATCAACATAGCAACACATCAATACATCATTCATCATGGTAAAAGAATGGACTTTCAGTAGTCAACATCGGCGAGTGTTTTTATACATGCATTATAAGACGTAATTCAGTTAACAATGAAAAAAGCTATTTGAGATGAGTCAGTCATTAATATATATTTATTTAATACATGAGGCAAACGAGACACGCATGTGTTAAAATTACCCAAGTTGCAAGTACTAAGTAAAAATTGCTCATCTTAAACACTAACATTCTATACTGTTTGCTTATTTTGTTTCAAGGGGTTCTTCTATGCTTCCACCTGCTTCTCCTTCAGGCATCCTTAGAAGCATTCCTTTCTGTCTTACAGAACGAGAGAAGCATGAAACTCCAGTCTGATTTCCAAACTGCTGTTTTGTTCTTCCCCATTATTCACATCATGTTCCCAAGGCATAGTCCATCCTTATTTATTTATTGTTTTTGCCTCATAATATTACTGTTGATTCTTGTCTACATTTTGTCTAACTACCCCTCTCTTTTAGTCCATTTCTTCTATTATTTGTAGAATTAATTTATCATTTTCATTTATTTTGAGGCCTGGATTTCTACACATAATGTACTTCTCAGATAGGTGGTAGGCCACTTCTCTCCTGGTTGAACTGGAAGTAAAACAAGGCTACTAATTGCAAACATAGGTCACTCCCTGATTATAGACTTTGAATTCCCACAAGTCGCCTCTTTCATACACAGCATGGAATTTTTCTGTCTTCACATTGTTATGTACATATCATCAATAAAGTTTACCTTTCAGAAGGACTTGAGCAACTAACTGGCTGTTTTTTTTCTCAGATTCTTATTTTCACACTTCCCATTATAAAATGGGTTTTTGACTGGACTAGGAGAGATTTTCATTGCAGGAGGTGAATAGGTTTTTTCAGTGCCTTTTTTGCCTTGCTTCCTGAAATTCTGGCCCATGGACTCTTGGGAAGAGAAGTAGTTTACCTATTGGAACTGAAGACATTTAAACAAACATGCTGTAATGTTCTGACCTTCTGGTCCTTGGTTTGAAGTGGGTATTACGTACAAAGGACTGTATTTACCATTTCTCTAAGAGTAAGTTCTTCTTCCTGTTGACATTAAGAAAGGATGCAGTGGCTATACTTCAAGAGAATTATGTTCCCAATGGCAAAGCCTTAGGGAAACAAAAAATTGAGAGATTCTTTTGTAGTTGTCAGTGAGATGGATTGATAGGAAAACTGCTCAAATCAAAATCTAGAAGAATTTAGGATATTGTAAAAAAATATAGAGATAAATAATTATATATTAGATACTCATTAAAGCAAATGAATCAAGCCATCTAGAAATCCATATGGCACTCTTCATTTACAAGTTAAAATATATTATTATTTTTACCAAGTTATATGACTTAACTGCCCTCAGCAAACATGACATTTGAGTTCCTAGAAGTGAGGATGAGCTGATTCTTATCCAGAGTCTCTTTTAACCCATATAAAGCTCTAAGCAGATTGCTGGTTTGGGCTATTGTCACTGGGGCTAATGTTGGTAGGAAAGTATATGTAAAGTTAAAAGAGAAATAAAACTGTTAATTAATGAGAATTATACCCTTAGTAGAAATTAAAATTTAGATGGACCTTTGTTGGCAAAATAATGTCTCTGCTTTTTAATATGCTATTTAGGTTGGTCATAACTTTTCTTCACCTGGGTGGATTAAATACACAAGAAAGAGTTTATCAAAAATACTGCAGTAGAGAAAGGGATTAAATTCAATGATGCTGAAACAAAACATGAGAGTGGTTGTAAGCACTGGTATGAACTATTGAAAAAGTACTAAAAGACATTAGGGAGGAGGTTCGAAATGTGATTAGGTCACCTGTGTTTGCTAAATGGCACATGTTAGTTAGGTTTCTACCCTTCCACAAAGGCTAGAGATAAGGGTCCCATGTTTACTGATGATTATATTTCATAGAAATGGCTTCCAGTTTCCTGAAAAGGATATTTCTAGGTTGCAGAAGGTTTACCTCTCAACTGAGCTGAGGATTTTGCTACAGTTTCAAGTTTTCTAAAATAAATATTACAAGAAAAGGAAAGTCAGGGACTTATTGCTAGGAAGAAGACTATCAAAAGCTCAGTCAAGCTGATGTGCTGCAGCCATTCTCCTTCCATGGTCAGTACACTTTGGGTTGAAATTTTTCTTCTTGTGGACCACTGCTCAGTGGGTCCATTCTAGAATTCCATGTGTGTGTTTAAGTCACTCAGTCATGTCCGACTCTTTGTGACCCCAGGGACTGTAGCAAACCAGGCTTCTCCATCCATGGAATTCACCAGGCAAAAATACTGGAATGGATTGCCATTCTCTTCTCCAGAGGAACTTCCCAATCCAGGAACTGAACCCTAGTCTTTTGCACTGCAGGCAGATTCTAGAATTCCATAGGGCAGTGTTATTTTCTCAACGTGAATTGTAAACTCCTGAAAATAATAGTCAGACCTGATTGTCTACAACCATGAAGTTCATAGGTTTATCACTGTCCAGCATTCTACTTATCAATGTTTTCAGCCTTTCCTTTTGAGAAAGTCTTATTACTAAACTTTCTAAGATATAAGAACAACAAAATACTACTAAAGCACAGCTTACTAATCAACATGTTGTAAAATAGCATTAAGTTAGATAATCAACATAGCAACACATCAATACATCATTCATCATGGTAAAAGAATGGACTTTCAGTAGTCAACATCGGCGAGTGTTTTTATACATGCATTATAAGACGTAATTCAGTTAACAATGAAAAAAGCTATTTGAGATGAGTCAGTCATTAATATATATTTATTTAATACATGAGGCAAACGAGACACGCATGTGTTAAAATTACCCAAGTTGCAAGTACTAAGTAAAAATTGCTCATCTTAAACACTAACATTCTATACTGTTTGCTTATTTTGTTTCAAGGGGTTCTTCTATGCTTCCACCTGCTTCTCCTTCAGGCATCCTTAGAAGCATTCCTTTCTGTCTTACAGAACGAGAGAAGCATGAAACTCCAGTCTGATTTCCAAACTGCTGTTTTGTTCTTCCCCATTATTCACATCATGTTCCCAAGGCATAGTCCATCCTTATTTATTTATTGTTTTTGCCTCATAATATTACTGTTGATTCTTGTCTACATTTTGTCTAACTACCCCTCTCTTTTAGTCCATTTCTTCTATTATTTGTAGAATTAATTTATCATTTTCATTTATTTTGAGGCCTGGATTTCTACACATAATGTACTTCTCAGATAGGTGGTAGGCCACTTCTCTCCTGGTTGAACTGGAAGTAAAACAAGGCTACTAATTGCAAACATAGGTCACTCCCTGATTATAGACTTTGAATTCCCACAAGTCGCCTCTTTCATACACAGCATGGAATTTTTCTGTCTTCACATTGTTATGTACATATCATCAATAAAGTTTACCTTTCAGAAGGACTTGAGCAACTAACTGGCTGTTTTTTTTCTCAGATTCTTATTTTCACACTTCCCATTATAAAATGGGTTTTTGACTGGACTAGGAGAGATTTTCATTGCAGGAGGTGAATAGGTTTTTTCAGTGCCTTTTTTGCCTTGCTTCCTGAAATTCTGGCCCATGGACTCTTGGGAAGAGAAGTAGTTTACCTATTGGAACTGAAGACATTTAAACAAACATGCTGTAATGTTCTGACCTTCTGGTCCTTGGTTTGAAGTGGGTATTACGTACAAAGGACTGTATTTACCATTTCTCTAAGAGTAAGTTCTTCTTCCTGTTGACATTAAGAAAGGATGCAGTGGCTATACTTCAAGAGAATTATGTTCCCAATGGCAAAGCCTTAGGGAAACAAAAAATTGAGAGATTCTTTTGTAGTTGTCAGTGAGATGGATTGATAGGAAAACTGCTCAAATCAAAATCTAGAAGAATTTAGGATATTGTAAAAAAATATAGAGATAAATAATTATATATTAGATACTCATTAAAGCAAATGAATCAAGCCATCTAGAAATCCATATGGCACTCTTCATTTACAAGTTAAAATATATTATTATTTTTACCAAGTTATATGACTTAACTGCCCTCAGCAAACATGACATTTGAGTTCCTAGAAGTGAGGATGAGCTGATTCTTATCCAGAGTCTCTTTTAACCCATATAAAGCTCTAAGCAGATTGCTGGTTTGGGCTATTGTCACTGGGGCTAATGTTGTTAGGAAAGTATATGTAAAGTTAAAAGAGAAATAAAACTGTTAATTAATGAGAATTATACCCTTAGTAGAAATTAAAATGAAAAGCTGCCCTTTATTGTTAAAACCAGTAATTAGGGCAATAGAAAACAAAAAGAAGTAAAAGTTGTCTTCCCCAAATACCCAGTGCAGCTACTCTGTAAGTTAACTGTTATTAAAGCATTGTTAAGGTTTCCACTGAGAAGAAAGCAGGATTATCATCAGTGGATGACACACAGTGATTTTGTTTGGTTTCTTCATAAAACATGGGAGCTCTGTTTGTTCAACTCTACTGCATATTTACAATGCTAAGTGTATATACCCTTTTTCCAACATTAAACATAATATAGGCTGGCCTTTAAAATCAGATATATCCAGGGTTTAAGTACTGGCTTTCCTTAGTTATTACTAGGCATCATGTGTATTACATGTGCTAAAAGCATTAGAGTATTTTCGATGATAAGCCATTCCTGTGACACCTGGCAGATAAAGCCTGAAATTATGAGAAAGGGGAGTATTTACCAAGAGTAGAATTACTGAGCTAGTGACAAGAGTGTCATGAGAAGGAAGGCTCTGGTTTGAGAGTGATGATAGGGATGGTACCTATGAAATCAATGGAAACTACTTGATCCAAATCAGATTAGATACTGAATCCTGGTCTCAAAGTAATTCATCACACCTGAGTTTAAATATGAACAATTCGATTTCATTCATGGATAGTTCATGGGCTCTACATAGATACATAGCATTCAAAAGATTTACACCCATAGGTGTCACTGTGTTCACATAACATCATTGTGACAAGGTTATTGAGAAAATATTTAGCAGAATTAATGAAATAATGTGTTATTTCATTTTCCTCACAGCTAATACTTCTGGATGGAAGAACAAGGAAGATAAATTTAATTTCAACCTGGAAATAACTGGAAGAAGCGGAAAACTCTAAGACCCTGGACCAAGGGGGATTAAAATCAGAGACAGCTGAGAGGATCACAGTGGCCATGTGAACTGCTTTAGGGAAGAGCAGAAGCCTGGGATTGCCGGAGGGCCCGACAGCTGGTGATTGGGAGAACACAGCAGGAGAGCCACATAGACATTCAAAGGAGCCCCTTCCCAAAGTCCTTGGCTTCAGTTACAAATTGGGATGCAGCTAAAGGCTCAGCGGAGTGAATCTACATGATTCTATGCTTGTGTTTGTGAGTGAGAGAGTGTGTCAGCAACATAAGCAGGAAAGTAAGCTGCTTATTGGGTTTTTTCATTTTGCTTTCTTGTTACACTTTTAAAAATAAGCAAAGCTTTCCACAGATAGAATTGAAGTGCTTGACAATGATTCATCAACAAACAAGTAGAAGACTTAAAAAATTAAGGTTCAAGATGTCATGAGCTTTACTCTGTTAGGACATAGTATAGAGAGACTGAGTTGGTTAAGGATGTTAGTCTGAGGCACTTTAGACTGGATTCTACTGAAGTTGTCTATGTATACCTAGCTTACATCAGGAGGAAGATGATTTCCAGGGCGTGAAACTGGGGATAGGTTAAGAGGTAGGGAAAGAGAATAGAGTGTAACTATATCTATCATTATATGAATTTATTTTTTGGTTAATGTGGATATGGAGTGTAGAAAGAGAAACAACACCAATTTCACTTTTAGCAAGTTTTTCACTGTAGCTCAAAATAAAATGCAGAGAAAAATACAATTATACTTAACAGACTGTTAAAAATTGAAAAGGTGAAATATGATTTTAAAAACAGGAAATATTATTGAGTCATGTGGATTAAATTCAATGCAATTTCCCTTTTCTCTTTGGTTTCCTTTATGCCTTCAGTGCCAAAGAAATGCATAATAATGAGTCTAAGTTTGTAGTTTATTATACAAAAAGTGATATACAGTGTTTTATGAGAACAAAGCTTTTGTGACAAGAATCACAGTGCTATGAGAAGACACTAGCAGAATATACCTGTATTTCTTCATCTATAACATGATGATGATATAGACTTTATACAGTTAGCATGAGAATTAACACCATGCGGCACAAAGTACCATAGCCAGGATATGGAAGAAACCTAAATGTCCATCAGCAGAGAAATGGATAAAGATGTGGTACATATAAATGATGGAATATTACTCAGTCATATAAAGGAATCAGATAGTGCCATAGCAGCAATGGATGGACCTAGAAATTGTCATATTGAGTCATGTAAGTCAGACAGAGAAAGATAGGTATCCAGTGGTATCACTTTTATATGGAAATGCATGATTGCACTCATCTCACAAGCTAGTAAAGTAATACATAAAATTCTCCAAGTCAGGCTTCAGCAACAAGTGAACTGTGAACTTCCAGATGTTCCAGCTGGTTTTAGAAAAGGCGGGAGGAACCAGAGAACAAATTGCCAACATCTGCTGGATCATGGAAAAAGGAAGAGAGGTGTAGAAAAAGATCTATTTCTCCTTTATTGACTATGCCAAAGCCTTTGGCTGTGTGGATCACAATAAACTGTGGAAAATTCTGAAAGAGATGGGAATACCAGACCACCTGACCTGACTCTTGAGAAACCTGTATGCAGGAGAGGAAACAAGAGTTAGAACTAACTGGATATGAAACAACAGACTGGTTCCAAATAGGAAAAGGAGTACGTCAAGGCTGTATATTGTCACTCTGCTTGTTTAACTTATATGCAGAGTACATCATGAGAAATGCTGGGCTGGAAGAAACACAAGCTGGAATCAAGATTGCCAGGAGAAATATCAATAATTTCAGATATGCAGATGACACCACCCTTATGGCAGAAAGTGAAGAAGAACTAAAGAGCTTCTTGATGAAAGTGAAAGAGGNACCTTATGTGCAGAGTACATCATGAGAAAGGCTGGGCTGGAAGAAGCACAAGCTGGAATCAAGATTGCCAGGAGAAATATCAATAATTTCAGATATGCAGATGACACCACCCTTATGGCAGAAAGTGAAGAAGAACTAAAGAGCTTCTTGATGAAAGTGAAAGAGGAGAGTGAAAAAGTTGGCTTAAAGCTCAACATTAAGAAAATGAAGATCTTGGCATCTCATCCCATCGCTTCATGGAAAATAGATGGGGAAACAGTGGAAACAGTGGCTGATTTTATTTTCCTGTGCTCTAAAATCACTGTAGATGGTGATTGAAGCCATGAAATTAAAAGACGCTTACTCCTTGGAAGGAAAGTTATGACCAACCTAGACAGCATATTAAAAAGCAGAGACATTACTTTCCAACAAAGGTCTGTCTAGGCAAGGCTATGGTTTTTCCAGTGGTCAAGTATCGATGTGAGAGTTGGACTATAAAGAAAGCTGAGCACTGAAGAATTGATGCTTTTGAACTGTGGTATCGGAGAAGACTTTTGAGAGTCCCTTGGACTTCAAGGAGATCCAACCAGTCCATCCTAAAAGAGATCAGTCCTTAGTGTTCATTGGAAGGCTGATATTGAAGCTGAAACTCCAATACTTTGGCCACCTGATGCGAAGAGCTGACTTATATGAAAAGACTCTGATGCTGGGAAAGATTGAGGGCAGGAGGAGAAGGGGATGACAGAGGATGAGATGGTTGGATGGCATCACCGACTTGATAGACATGGGTTTGGGTGGATTCCAGGAGTTGGTGATGGACATGGAGGTCTGGCATGCTGCGATTCATGGGGTTACTAAGAGTCAGACTCGATTGAGTGAATGAACTGAACTGAACTGAACAAAATGAACTCAGTTACAAAAAAGAAAGAGTTACAGATGTGGAAAACAAGTTTATGGTTACCAGGGGATAAGAGGAGGGATACATTGAGAGACTGGGATTGACAAATACACATTACTCTATATAAAATAGATAACTAATAAGAATCTGTTGGACAGCACAGGGGACTCTACTCAGTATTCTGTAATGGCCTATATAGGAAAAGAACCTTTAAAAAAAGAGTGGGTATATGTATATGTATAACTGATTCACTTCGCTGTATAACTGATTCACTTCACTGTACACCTGAAATTAACACAACATTATAATCAACTATACTCCAATAAATTGAGAAACAGAGTTAGCATGAGAATTCAATGAGAATATATATATATATGTATATGTATTTATACACATGTAATTTTGAACAATTTCTGCCTGACCCATATTAAGAACATATAAGAAGCAAATATTCTGCTGCACTATAAATCCATGAATCTATAAGTCTTTGCACAAAAATAGCAAAGAATCAACTATCATTAGTAAAAGGCAAACTACAATCTTATTTATAATTTCCTGTTTTGATTACAATGCTAGACACTCTAGATATACTGGGGAATTACTATGAAAAGTGAAAGAGTTAGTCACTAAGTCATGTTGGACTCTTGCAACTCCATGGACTAAAGCCCACCAGGTGGCTCTGTCCATAGAATCCTCCAAGCAAGAATATTGGAATTTGTAGCCATTCCCATCTCCAGGGAATCTTTCTGATCCAGGGATAGAACCCAGGTCTCCTGCACTGTAGGTAAATTCTTTAATGTCTGTGTCACCATAATGGAAAATTACTATCAGTTCAGTTCAGTTCAGTCACTCAGTCCTGTCCGACTCTTTGCGATCCCATGAATCGCAGCACGCCAGGCCTCCCTGTCCATCACCATCTCCCGGAGTTCACTCAGACTCACGTCCATTGAGTCCGTGATGCCGTCCAGCCATCTCATCCTCGGTCGTCCGCTCCTCCTCCTGCCCCCAATCCCTCCCAGCATCAGAGTCTTTTCCAGTGAGTCAACTCTTCGCATGAGGTGGCCAAAGTACTGGAGTTTCAGCTTTAGCATCATTCCTTCCAAAGAAATCCCAGGGCTGATCTCCTTTAGAATGGATCTCCTGGTTGGATCTCCTTGCAGTCCAAGGGACTCTCAAGAGTCTTCTCCAACACCACAGTTCAAAAGCATCAATTCTTCGGCGTTCAGCCTTCTTCACAGTCCAACTCTCACATCCATACATGACCACAGGAAAAACCATAGCCTTGACTAGGCGGACATTAGTCGGCAA